>OY482673.1:106302305-106837305 GCA_960531455.1 Urophora cardui | reverse complement strand
AACTCAACTCAATTTAAGTCAAGTCAAGTCAGATCAAATCAAATCCAGTCAACTCAACTCAATTCAAGTCAAGTCAAGTCAAGTTAAGTCAAGGCAAGTCCAGTCAAGTCAAGTCAAGTCAAGTCAAGTCAAGTCAAGTCAAGTCAAGTCAAAATAAGCATAAAATTTGTATAACTTTCATGGACATGAAATGGTACTATAATTTTGTGGGAGTACTCCACCCACTACATTACAACGGCAGGAGAAGAGTTAGACTCGCCAAAATATAAGAAAGTATACCGCCCACTGCCGAGGGGTGAATGCTATTTTATCAAAAACCCGATACATGGATTTCGAAATATTTTCTAACAACCCAGCCAGCAAAAACATCGTAAACGAGCTCGTAAAGTGATGTTTTCTCGAAGAAAACTAATAAAATATCGTTTACGAAATCCGTTTACGATTCGCCTACGAATACTGTTCCAGTGCCTACGAGTGTCGTAAATGTATCGAAAAAGCACTCGTATATGAATCTTTTTATGTCCGCTTTTTTATCGTAAATGTAGAAATTTTACAAACATACATACTTACTTTTAAAATATTGAGTTTGAAATTTTTATTTTTCTTTTTTTTTTTGACATGAAGAAAGAAAAAAGCTTATTTTGCAAGGATGGAAAATAATTATTATTTTTAAAATTTTGACCAAAAAAATCAGTATGTTCCCACTATCACAAAATAAATTTGAATATACCACTATATTTATCTCTGTACAATCTGCGGCTATCTGCAATGATTTTTATTTTAAGAGTTTTATCCATAAAAATCGAAAGTAATAATTACAGCCTGAGTTTTATTTTTTTCGATCGCAAGTAATTATTATTATGTAATTTTAATTTTTTTGATCGCTAATAAGTATTATTCTTGGATTTTAATTTTTTTACTCAAGCATAATTATTATTTCTTGATTTTTACTTTTTGCATCAAAAATAATAATTATACCTGATTTTTATTTTTTCCCTCAAGGCATAATGATTATGTGTAATTTTTATTTTTTTTACTCAAGAATAAAAATTATGGTCTGATTTTTATTTTATTATTCGTAAAATAAAACTCAAAACGTCATACAGCCTGAACCATTAGGATTTTTGGCTTAAAATTTTGCACGCACAGGCCTTCTAGTCTGCTCTAAATACTTCCGAAGATAAATCGTTGGAAATTTTGTTAGAAATTGTGGAGAAAAGGTGTTGAAGTATGCATGTAATTTGCTTTAAAATTCATACAAAGATGTTACGTATACGACACGGCAATATGCTCATATGTAAAACTAGCTAATATCCTTGGGTTTCACGCCTTGGGTAGATATCAATTTTTTTCTCGTGCAAAATCCTAACTTTTTTTATACATAAATCTAAACATACCTTGAAATTCCGGTTTTTCAGTTTACTTACTCTAATGTACATAATATGACATATTATGTCTGAAGATATGCATCAAGTTGCGTTCTAAACGGATTGGCCGATAAATAAATCTTACACACACATTGAAATACAATAGAAATTTCTGAAACACAGCTGGAAAAGCTGTATAAAAAATTTAAAGTTGTTCTTTTTTCATTTATTTTGCATATTTTATAGAAACGCGGCGTGAAACTCAAGGATATAAGCTAGTTTTACATATGAGCATATTGCCGTGGCGTATACGTAACATCTTTGTATGAATTTTAAAGCAAATTACATCCATACTTCAACACCTTTTTTCCACCATTTATAACAAAATTTCCAACGATTTATCTTCGGAAGTAGTTAGAGCAGACTAGAAGGTCTGTGCGTGCAAAATTTTAAGCCAAAGATCCTAATGGTTCAGGCTGTATGACGTTTTGAGTTTTATTTTATGAATAATAAAATAAAAATCAGACCATAATTTTTATTCTTGAGTAAAAAAACAAAAATTACACATAATCATTATGCCTTCAGGGAAAAAATAAAAATCAAGTATAATTATTATTTTTGATGCAAAAAGTAAAAATCAAGAAATAATAATTATGCTTGAGTAAAAAAATTAAAATCCAAGAATAATACTTAATAGTAGGGCAACCAAAAATTGGCACAAGCAAGTTTTTTTCTATGGTAGCTATCACATAATGCTTAATTTAGGGTAGTTTTTAAGAAAAATTATACATTCTGACCTACTTTTGATAGAGCTAAAAATTGCCAAATTCATAATAAATGCTAATTTATGCTAATTTCACTATTAAATGAAAAAATTACAAAAAAAAAATCGGAAAAAATATGTTACGGATTTTCTACTCTCCGATTGGCTAATCGCTTCAATTTGTCAATTGAATTGCTCCAGATATGGCATGTATAGACGTCGGGTAATTTCAACAAAATTTTATTGCACATCTAACCCTCCATTATATTATATATTAACCCTCCATATATATTTCGTTTAATCTTCACAACCATGGCATCGGAGCAAAAGTTTGGTTTTTCTTTAGCTACGTTCCTGCTCCATTCTAAAACATTTTTTTTCCCTGGCTCTGCTCCTAACTCCCAATTTTTTTTGCTGCGAGCTCCGCCCTCGCTCCCATTTTTATGTTGTGTTGATCGGGGATGCCGTATGTGGCAATATGAATTAGATTTTTTATACCGGAATCCAAATTTGGCGTTCGGTCGGCCGCGCTTTTGACAGGTGAGTAGAAATGTATGGAAATATATGAAGCAAATCGCATTGTGACCTCAAGCGTTTGATCGTAAATTTTTTGTAATATGAGTTGAACATTTCTCTACTAAGTCGGGCGTTTGACATTAAGTAAATTAAAATTGTTTTTTTTTTTTTTCGATGAAAAATTATGAAATTTATGAAAAAATTCAACAAAAGATATTAGTGGCAGTGAACACGTTTACAATCCAACATCTAATATCGAATGTCAGTGTGAAGCGGCTTTGAGGTACGATCAACGCGCGACCGACCTAACGCCAAATTATGATTCCGGCATATTGTCTTTCTCTTTTGAAACATGTACCTAAGAGTTTACATTTTGTTATTTTATTTTATTTTATTTTAGTTTACTTTGTTTTATATTTTAAGAAAATGAACTGAAATAAAATAATTTTTAAGGCTAATTCTTTAAGTTTAACGACAATTTGAATTAATTTGTTTTAAAACATGTACCTAAGGTTTACATACATTTTAATATTATATTTTTTACGTTTAAAGAAAATGAATTGAAATAAAAAAATTTTTAAGCTAAAAAGTGCCAATTCTTTAAGTTTAACGGCAATTAACGGCGCCAAAAACGCATTTTTTAGAGCAATTTTTTGGTTGCCCTGCTTATTAGCGATCAAAAAAATTAAAATTACATAATAATAATTACTTTCGATCGAGAAAATAACACTTAAAAATAATAATTATTTTTAATCAGAAAAATATAAATCGAAGAATAATGATTATACGGTGATTTATATTATTTCGCTTATAATGATTACCGTCCCTGTTATTTTGTTATTGTTTTCTGATTCGAGAATAGCTCGTAAATCGCAATGTTCGTAAAATGTACGGTACCTTGCTGGCTGGGAAATAATAAGAAATTCACATAACCGTTTTTTTTTTTTATTCGCAACGACGACATTCAAATTGAGCTTTTAGATATTTATTTGTTTTTCTAACGATATTTTTCTCTGGTTGTGCAAGATTGATCATTTGTCGGGATCGGAAAAATCGGACCACTATAACCGGTTGTTCACATATAGACACTTTGGTCTATAACTTTTTCATTTATTTACATAACCCACAATTCAAATTAATGAAAATCACATTTTAAATTTTCCCCATTTTTTTGAGGTCATGAGACTGCCGCGGCCTTACTTATTTTAATTTTGGAAAGAAACGCTTTTCTTTCAACTTCAAACTTAACTCGGTCCAAGCATTCCGAAACACACGACTCGTCTCGTGACTTCAATGAAAACCAGGGCCATTTGATGAATATGTTCATGTGTATGTATATTTATGTACACACCTACATATACATACATACATACTACAGGACGCACGCAAACTTATCATTTCTCACGATACCCGAACGCTTGCATGTGCTTCTAAATATGTATGTATGTACAAAAAATTATAAATTCCACAAGTATACCCTGCAAAAAATGCGATTAATCCGGGACGTGTCCGGGATCAATCGCAAGGGAGCATGCGACTAATACAATTTTACATCCCTTTATATGGAGTGAATTGATCGCATTTGTTCGAGCATGTCTTATGAAGAGACTAATTGTTCAACTTGTATACCCGAACGGGTACCAATGTAGATTAATCACTAACATACCGAACGGGTACAAATGTAGATCAATCGCTTTCATTCCGAACGGGTACGAATGTAGATCAATCGCTTTCATCCCGAACGGGTACAAATGTAGATCAATCGCTTTCATCCCGAACGGGTACGAATGTAGATCAATCGCTTTCATCCCGAACGGGTACGAATGTAGATTAATCGCTTTCATCCACAACGGGTACAAATGTAGATCAATCGCTTTCAGCATGAACGGGTACAAATGTAGATTTTTCCTTAAAAAATTGTAAATGTTCATGCATATTTAAATAAAGATTATATAATGTTTTACTTTTGTAAAAAAATCTCAATAAATAAATTTAAAAAATTGTAAGTTTTGAGTATGCATTATATGAGCGTAATGAAAAGGATTTTTTCATAGGATATTTTAGGCAACATTTTGTTAAAATTGTTATTAAAAAAGGGTGTTCAATTCGTTTTACCGGTTGTTCTACAATTTTTTAAATACATTGCATATTTTTGTAAAATGTCTACATTTAAGGAATCTAGATTTGTACCCGTTCGGAATGAAAGTGATTAATCTACATTTATACCCGTTCGGGATGAAAGCGATTAATCTACATTTATACCAGTTAGGGAACAATTGGTCTACAATTAGTCTACATTTATACCCGTTCGGGAACAATTGGTCTACAATTAGTCTACATTTATACCCGTACGAGAAAAATTGGGGACTAATTGTGGACCGATTGTTCTCGAAAGAGATCAATCGAGGACAAATCTCTTTCGGGATTGATCGCACATTTTTTTGCAGGGTATGTACATATTTATTTAATTCTGTACGACTTCTCATACTGCCGCAAAGTTTTGTGTGGTCAATGAAATAAATTGCTGGTTCGTGATTTCACCAATTTTATGATAGTAATTTTCTTCAGTAAATCATAGACGAAAACAACCAGGGACACTGACACGCACACACAAATCCACACACTGTTAAAAAAGTGCTCGTGTTAACACTTAATTGAATATATTTGGAACAAAAAATTAAATTGGCATATGACCTTTGGTGAAATATTCTAGTGTAGCAAATGAAAAACATAGCAAAACCCGACCAAGGCGAGCGGATGGGCCAGCGGGTTGTCCTGAGCTTAACAAAGTACCTACGGTTATAATGAAATAAAACTGGAAATAAACTTGTACGGAGTTTTTATTCAAATATTCTAATGTTTGTATAACCAGCTGTGGGACAGTTTAATGAAATCAGCTAAAAATAAGAGGAAAACTTTATGTTTTTTTAAATTTTCCTGGAATTATTTGTGTTTCGCTGAAATGTATTTAAAATTAACTAACTGGGGAAAAGCCATAATACTCCCTGACCTACATACATACCTTACTCCGACCGAGTACAAAAAGGCAAGCAAATTGCATGCATTTTAAATGGTTGGACAACGTTAAGCTCTCGTGACCAAAATTAAATATCTACAGCGCTGCAGGGACAACCGCGTTTAATTATGCACTGTTGGTGCAGTGCGCCAATTGCAGGGAGTAGCTACATGCATCAAGTAGGTACACATCGCTTAGAGTGCAAAGTTGCTAAATGCATTTTTTTTTCAAACTTTACAGCAGAGACAAAAAAAAAACAAAACTAAAAAATTTCGAAATTAATTTTCTGGTTATGTATGGAATTAGCAAATGTGCTGCGCCTTTGGACTTAGCATATTTGCGTATCACTTAATAACTACGATTAGCAATATAACAAGTATAATTTTTCATAATAAGTGGACTTGGCAACTTTGCACTCTAAGCTAGCGATATATGGGTAAACCAAATGTCGTGTGTCAGTGCGGTGGCGTGTTATTAGAGAAGTGCGCCACAATATTAACTGCCAACATGCAAACAGCACTCAACGGACAACACTTTGCTCCATGAAAGTCTGTGTAAATTTTTTATGTGTTGAAATTTTTTATTTTCCTTCCAATGTTCGCTTTAAGTATTTTTAATTTCTTCTATTGCGGATAGCTGCAAAGCTCAGAGGTGATATTGTGAGCAGTTGAAATGAAATTGCTTGCAGGCATGCAAGTAAACTAAATTTCGGGTATATATGTATATAAAATATATACATATGAATAATATCTACACATGAATCTGCAAATATTTCAAGATCTTTTGTTGGTTTTCAAATTCTTAAATTCGCTACATTATGGACCGAAAGCATTGGATAAAGTAAAAAAGAAAACAATGGGTAAAAGAGCACATAATACAAATTCATATATACATGTACCTCCTACAATAACAAGTCAAAAAAATCAGCACTGTAGCTAAAATAAATGTGTAGAAAATTAAACGAAAAATACATAAATAGAGGGGACATTGACATCCAACATGTTTGAGCAACATTTTGCGGTTCGGTTTATTTCATTTACATATTTAAGTATTTATTCACCTTTTATTTTTACACATGCATGCAATGCGATGTAGCGGCCAAATTTAGCTTATCGACTTTTGAAGCAATAAAAGTGCGGAATATTTTTACGCTGCTGGTCAGTAAATGCCGGTTAGATATGGTATGCCTTTTTTTTGAAACGATAACGTTTATAAGTATGTACAAACATAATTTCTGATAACGCCATATAACAAAAAATGTTTTATAAATGGCACAGCTTTCAGATTTGTTATAAACATATATTTTCGCTTAAGATCCCTTTAGAACACAAAGCTAAATGATTTTTGTTGCTTTTTATTTTTGTGTTTTCGTGAAATACACAGAACTGCATTACGATTACGTTTTAAGCACTTGCTTTTAATTATTGTAATCATATGCCTTAAATTTGTTGAATTACGGTCATTATTATTAAATGACTGTAATCGTAAGCTGAAAAAGCATTTCTTACGACCACAATAACTGTAATTTATGAAATTTAAAAATAATATACATATGCATTAATCGTATTCATAATTATTTTAATTACGATTGTAATAATAATACAATGGTGTGGATATAACTCTGACGAGTTTTAAGGCCGAGCTTCTCTCGTAATTGGAGGCGTGCTCTTTAAATTTTTCTCCTACTAATTGTGTGGACCTGCGGTTTTATGCCAGCTGCGAACGGCGAATGCATTTTTTGTGAGAAGCTTTTTCATGGCAGGAAACACCCGGAGGCTATACCGCCCACTGCTGAGCGGTGACCGCTCTTTTTATTTTTTTTTTACCCAATAGTTAGGTTTAATTAATTAGAAAATGAATTGAAGGAAATTTTTGCTAGGAAATTTTTATAGTAATAGTTTTCTTAATAATAATACAATGGCGCTATTTATAACTCTGACGAGTTTTATGGCCGAGCTTCTCTCCCAATTCGAGGTGTACTCCTTTTTGTTTTTCCTACTAATTGGGTGGACCTACAGTTTTATGCCGACTCCGAACGGCGAATGCATTTTTTGTGAGAAGCTTTTTCATGGCAGAAATACACTCGGAGGGTATGCCGCCCACTGCCGAGAGGTGACCGCTGCTCTTAAAAAATCCAATAATTGGATTTTTACTAATTAGAAAAATTTTTTGGTGTTTTGCTCGGACCATGGTTTGAACCCGAGACCTCTGGCATAGCAGGCGAGCACTCTACCCACTGCTTGGTATAAGCGGAAAATCCAATTAGCTCATACAGCGATGGTAGATGTGATTGCTATTTCGAAGAAAAAACACTTTCTTCATCATCAGACATCTTTTCGGGAGCACACCAGGCTTTGAACCTACGCTCCAACCATCAGTAGTCGAATATTAGCTAAATGATAAGCACCGCGGCTACCGATGGCCCTGCTGAACTGTTGAATTTTTCACTTATATATGCCATTGTTCTATTCAATCTAACCTCTCTTAGTGTGCGATTTTCTTACACCTGCTATGCAAGTGTTGAACAAGCTGTGCATATAAATACTTATGATTATTTTATACGTGGGAATTTATACATATTTGAAAACTTACCTCCACCTGATCGTTTTCACCAGCATATTCCAGACTAGTAAATATATTCCATGTGTATCGTCGACGAACTTCCATCCGCGCCCTGTAACGACGGTACCAACGCTGTATCAGTAAGGCTGAACGCAAAGCTGAAACCAAATAAGGATATACAAACAATCAACTTGCGTAGTTTTTACTATAAATAATTGTATTTGAAAGTTTTAAATTTTCCTACAAAGCAACCGCATGATGCTGTGCCGCGCAATTGCGCTAGCGCCAACCCTGGCGTTACACAATAGGTGATTGTGGCCAAAAATAAATTCAAAATTAAAGTATGAGTAAAACAATTTTTTTAAATAGAGATCGACAGATACATCAAATTGTAATTAAAAAGCTTATATAAAATTTTTTGAGCCTCTTTTCGTTTAGCCGCACAGGGTGCCCAAAGTTGAGCAAAAAATAAGTTCTTTTTTTTCTCAATGAACACACCTCATACAAAATGCTCTATCTCATTTAATTGTTAACACACGAACTCGAGTAATACATCATTACATAGATAATGATTTTCTCTTTCAGAAATTATAACCCAGTTGTAAATACCGTTCACTATTGAATTTATATGAATTTTCAAATATTGACAAAAAATGTCGATAAGAAAAAAATTTTGCTCGACTTTGAATAAAAAAATTAAAAAAACAAAAATATGACCTCCTCAAATTTTTTTTATGCTTTAAAATAATATATTCTTAATCAAACTACATTTCCATTTTAAAAATCCAATTGCTCCATTTGCTTTTATAATTTTTTTCCCATTGGCCTAAAACTGCGTTTTTTTTAAACGCATTAATTATGTTAGTTTTGACATTATGAAAAACGTTTATATTTAGGCGAATAATCGAATATTTCTTTATCGTCTTGTAGTAAATGGTGCATACTTTCAAATTATGAGGTAATCTTTTATCAGCGTTAATTCATATCTTTGACAGCTTTTTCCTTTTGGAAATTAAAAAAAAAATGTGTAAATATTGTAAAACTTTAAAATGAAATTAAAAAAAAAAAAAAAATATGACCTCCTCAATTTTTTAATTGGCGTTTTCGATTCGCCATCAGACAAGCGAGGTCGGATCGAACAAAAATATTTGAACCCATAATGAGTAGTAGCCATACTCGCTAACTGGTCGATAGAAATTTCCCTCTGCTCGCTATCATTCACATATAAATTTGGCAGAGGGAAATTTATAGCCAGCAGAGAAATTGTGAATCGAAAGCGGCTAATATTTCATAGTCCTAAATGTTTTTTATAAACAGGAGAAAAAATCGTGAAAATTCGTTTGCTCCATTTTGCTTTATAAACATTTTTATGCAAGGTGTTTTTTGAGTTTTCGTACATTTTTCCCATACAAAATGCCCAGAAGTATGCTTCAAAAAGTTTAAATTTTTTTGTATGGGGAATATTTGTAAAAATGGTGAAATTTAAATATCGATATTTCCAATTCTAATTAAGATATTCGAAGAAACTAAACGCTGTTTTCAAGGGTAATGATTATGCTTTCAACTGGATTAATCGAGTTTGAGTGGAAAGTAAGTACATAAAAGCAGGGACCGTAACGATTATCATTTTTATAAAAAAAACCATTTTTAATCGTTATAATTTGTGTTATTTATATTTTCGATGAAATTTGATCGATATTTTATGATTTTTATTTTTTCGATCAAAAATAATTGTTATTACTGGATTTAAATTTTTCCTATGAAACTTGATCGATATTTTATGATTTTTATTTTTTCGATCAAAAATAATTTTTATTATTGGATTTAAATTTTTCCGATCATAATAAACTCTAAAAACTTGTTTTTTTTTTGCAAATTTTGTTCTCAAATAGAACTGCGCCAATGCACTATGGTCTGGCGACTAGTATTTTATGGCCAAAATTGAAAACTTGCAATTCCACACTTGTTGATTAAATCTTGTAGTAAACATTGGAAAAATACATAAACAATGTTTTTTATTTGCAAATGTCAGTTAAATATTATTCTATGAAGGGCCAAAGTTCAATGTTTTTTATTGCAGTTTAAAACCTATACTCTTGGTGTGATGTAGTTGCCTTTTTGAATACTTATAAAGTGAAAATTAAAAAGTTTTTAAAATATTTATATTATGGATATTAATGACCATGGTAAGTATTTTAATTGTTAATAGTGAAACATACGACACAAGGTTTGGTGAGAAGAAAAAAATGTAAAAAGTGTCATAATCTCAAAATAATTATTTTTTACTTTTTACAATTATATTATATTATATAACTAAAAATGTTCGAAAGTGTCCAACAAACAAATATCGCCCCGAACTACAATGATATATGGTGCAGACGACGCACAGTGGGGAAGCTTCCATACATTCAGCGGAAAAAAATAGAAGGAGTTGTCGTAGGGCTTTGAAATTTTGCAGACAGGTTATATATGAGCTAGTTAAGAAAATTTCCAAAAATGGTTGAAATCGGTCAACTCCTAGGGGTACCTCCCTTGGACCTATAGTAAAAAATTAAAAAAAAAAAACATTTAAATACAAATTTTAATTTCAGCCGAAAAAAGTAAGATATCTTCACAAAACTTTGCATATCAGTTACCCTCATAAAGGGCATTGACGGTACAAAAAATAATTGAAATCGGCCACTCCCTAGGGGTACCTCCCTTGGACCTATAGTAAAAAATTAAAAAAAAAATTTAAATACAAATTTTAATTTCAGCTCAAAAAAGTAAGATATCTTTACGAAACTTCGCATATCAATTATCCTCATAAAGGGCATTGACGGTACAAAAAATAATTGAAATCGGCCACTCCCTAGGGGTACCTCCCTTGGACCTATAGTAAAAAATAAAAATAATTTTTAATCCATACCTGTACTTAATTGTGAATAAAAGCGAAACGCGTTCATCGATTTTCTTGATTTATGTATCATTTTGTTCATAGGTTATGCGACTTTACGTGAAAATAATAGGACTTTGAACTTTTTTACCGTTTTCGATTTTTTATGAATTAAAAAAAAAAAATTATTTTTAGGCAAAAAATATTTTTTTTTCTCCATACATTTATTTATAACTGGGAAACTGTTGCCTATATAGCGAAGCGTTATATAAACAGATGAAAGTACTAGTAATTCTTGATTTTTATAAATTTGTTTAAACAAAATCCGACTAGTGGTTCTTGAGTTATGTTAAACAAAAGAGCCTTATCAGAATTGAGTCGCGAATCAATTAGCTGAAAAATGTTGTACTGTATAATACAATAAATTGAAAAGGGGCACCTGGGGGCACTTGAAATTGATTAAAAATGTAAAAACAGATATGAAACAATGTATTAGTAGTGATTTCCAACTGGAGGCAAGTGGCGCTAAAATTACAGGTCCAAATGTTTGGAGAAAAAAGGGATTTTTGTTATATGTTCATAAAAATAAACAAAAAAAAAAAACTTAAGTCTCTGCAGAGTTTATTTTTTCAATTTTAGTAGACTGAAATATCCTACTTTAAATAAAAAATAAAAAGAAAAACGTTAGCTCACATAATAAAAGATTATTCGTTTTGAAATTCTTAGGTTTAAATTAAGTTGGTTCGGTAAAACATACAAGTACTGAGTTTGAGACGGCTATAAAAAAAAAACTAGCAGTCAGATCGGAGTAATTCTTTTTGATTTGGTTGTACCATTTAGTCTAAATTCCAAAATATCACTGCATATTGCATGAAGAGTATGTTGACAATTTGACTTTTTTCCGCAAAATCCCCAGTGTGCGACGCCGCAATAGTATTTTGCAAAGAGGTGCAAAGTTTTTAGAAATTTCGTTTTTTTGCAGGCAACTTACGCTTCAGGAATTGTGAACTAATGGAAATTTGGCTGGATGGGAACAGCAAACAAGAAAAAAATGAGCTAATTTTTAATTTTGTTGTTAACAAAAGTGGAGAATCCAATATCTCCGATAAGCATAAAAAATATTTGGAAAAGAAAATTAGATTATTTTGCGCTAAGGTTTATGTAAAATGGCAGAAGTCGGGAAGGTCAATTGGCATTTTCAAAACGCAAAATAAGAGCTGGCTTCAAAACGACATAATATTCGAAAACGACGAACAAAATAGCCAAAGCGACGAAAATTATTCGGCGGAAAAAGAAAATGCGGCCCACAAGTCTTCAACTCGTGGGCGACGTCCATTGCAATTTTCTGAAATGTCTGATCGCACTAAACGAAGAGAGGTGGCGGAGCTTTCAAAGTCTACAGAAAATCAGACTGAATTATTGATGCAAGCATCAATTCATTCGGCTCGAAAAGAAGGGAAAAAAGACTTGGCCGTTGTTTTGAAGAAATCTATAGAAAGTCCCACGAGACCCTCTAAAATAAGAAAGTTGTTATTGAAAGATGATAAGTGTCCTATTTCTCTCTCTGATGAGCAAGCACTCGCATTTTTTTATGAAAATAACTTTACGAAGAGGCAATATTGCAACATACGATTGGAAAGCAAGCGAAGGAACTCGGACATATTTCCGTCCTACCTGAAACTATTGGCAGCAAAAGCGAATTGTAGACCAAATGGCATTTGCGTTAGTGAGACCATTGCTAAAGTTCCTCTTCAACAGCTTTTACTACACACTGCATCAAGGATAGTTGAAATGCAGAGAGAAGTTATTCTATCAATAATGGATCGAAACAAAAGCAACTACATCGCCGCGGAACTAATTTTGAGTTATGGCTTCGATAGTAGTACTGGCCAAGCTCAATTCAAGCAATCATTTCATGAGCCAAGTTCATCTCGTTACTCAGATTCGTCTCTCTTGGCAACCACGTTGATTCCATTACGACTTGTAGACGCCTCAGGAAAAGTAATATGGTGCAACAGAACTCCTCAATCCACTAGGTTTTGTCGACCATTAAAACTAGAATTCGTTAAGGAGACGAAAGAAGTAATATTGAAAGGAGCTGCTGAATTAAGTAGACAAATTGAAGAACTGGTAAGCCTTGAAATACCAATTGAAGAGTTTAAGGTA
Source organism: Urophora cardui (assembly GCA_960531455.1). Lineage (NCBI taxonomy): Eukaryota > Metazoa > Arthropoda > Insecta > Diptera > Tephritidae > Urophora > Urophora cardui. Next base: position 106,824,040 of record OY482673.1, on the reverse strand, counting down.
TTGAAAATCACATTCAGAATGCATTTGACAGTTATAGATGGAAAAGTTTTAAATATACTCACAGGGACAAACTCTACACAATCTTGTCCCATTTGTGGAGCATCCGCTATGGATTTTATTAAAATTAGAGATTATAAATCCGAGAAATTCAAACCAAAAGAAGCGAATTTGAAATATGGTATTAGTCCATTACATTGCCAAATTAGATTTTTTGAATTCATACTGCATCTGTCGTATAAACTCGAAGTAAGAAAGTGGAGAATAATAGACAGCAATGATAAAGAAAAAGTAAAGGCAAGAAAGGAACGCATTCAAAACGAGTTTTGGTATAAGCTTGGACTCCGTGTTGATATGCCGAAAGCAGGAGGGTTCGGATCAACAAATGACGGAAACACCTCACGACGTGCGTTCCTTGAATATGAAAAATTTTCTGAAATAACTGGGATTGATATGGAAATTATATTTCGTTTAAAAATCATTTTGGTATGTTTAACATGTCAGTTTCCTCTCGAATTAGAGAAGTTCGAAAACTATTGCTTTGAAACCGCACAACGTATCCAAAATATATACGACTGGTGCCCCATGACGCCCACAGTTCATAAAGTACTCATTCATTCAAAGGAAATAATGCTCAACACGTTACTTCCCGTAGGTTGTTTTGCAGAGGATGCGGCCGAATCAAGAAATAAAATATACAAATGCGACAGATTATTTCACGCTCGTAAAACTAGTCGCACCGACAATCTTTTCGATGTTTTTAGTAGAGCATTGGATACTTCAGATCCGTTAATATCATCCTTATGTTTAAATACACGGATACATCAAAGAACCCGCTTAACTCTTCCATCTCAAGTTATCATGTTATTGAGCTGCGAGGATATTCCTGAAAGTTGTGCCCATGAAAATAATTTAAATTGTGGAGAAAATACAGACGATGAATCAGAAACAGAACACGAACAAAATAACTTAATTTTAGAAAACGAAATTAGTGACTGATATAATTTAATACTACTTTTTGTTGAATTTTAATTTTAATTATTTATTTGGATTATATATTTACCGAATATTATTTTTTTTAAATTTGATTTATTTCAATTAAAGAAAATTGTATTACACATGTAGCTGAGTTACATACATATTAAACTTGTAATATTATATGGAAAAAAGACTTTCATAACAGTACACATTCCATACATGTTAATATTTGTATTAATATTAATAAAATCTTTGTGGTAGTTTTTTCTGATTTTCATTTTTAGAAAGCACTTGAGCAGGACTATAATCGGTGCAAATAAGAAGTATTATCGATTTCAAACTTCTTAGATATTAGGTCCATATGAGTACAAATACTGAAAAGTTTCATGTCCTTAGCTGTTTAAATGGAGAAGTTATACCCAAAAATGCATAGTCTGAACAATCGGTTGTATGGCAGCTATATGTTATGGTGGTCCGATTTAGCCGATTCCGACAAATGATCAGCTAGTCATAAACCTATACCCACATACCGAATTTCTCTAATACTTATATCTAGAAAAATACACCTTGATTTTCCACATTTAATTTTTTCCTCATTCAGTTTTTTACACGGATTCGCCCATATATAAAATTTGGCCGCCATATTTGATCCACCATTTTGAATTTAAAAAATGTGTCATCAGATTCGAAATCCGCAATTGCAAAAAACCCTTTTTTATAAAATTTGGTCGCCATATTGGATCCGCCATTTCGGATTCGAAATCCGCAATTGCAAAAAACCTTTTTTTATAAAAAATTAAGTTAAAAAAATAAAAATTACAAAATTTGGTCGCCATATTGGATCCGCCATTTTGAATTTAAAAAATGTGTCATCAGATTCGAAATCCGCAATTGGAAGAACCCCTTTTTTATATAAAATTAAGTTAAAAAAATAAAAATTACAAAATTTGGTCGCCATATTGGATCCGCCATTTTGAATTTCAGTAACCTGATATCAGATTTGAAATCAGCAACCGCGAAAACCCCCAAGTACCAAGTTTCCGATCAATCTGATTACTCCTTGAATTTTGGCCATAAAATACTAGTCGCCAGACCATAGTGCAATGTTGGCACAATCGTCAACGTCAACTTCGGAAAAATTTAAATCCAATTATAACAATTATTTTTGTTCGAAAAAATAAAAATCGTAAATAATGGTTATTTAAAAATTTAAAAAATAAAAATCTTTAGAATAAAGATGAGCTCATATTTGTATAGAATGTGCTAAAGTCATTGTATGGGCATACTTGCATTTTATCGTTAACGAAGTTTTCATAATGATTTTTTCATCCGAAGAAATGAAAATAACGATTAAATTCGGTCCCTGCATAAAGATATTAAGCAGGGAATAGAGCCAAAAAAAGTGTTTTTTGCCTATTTGGGCATGAATATCTCAGAAACTAGAACCAATTTGGAAAATCTGACTCCAGATTCAGGTTTAGCCCACTGAAATCCTTTAGAAAAGTGTAATTTCATTTCTGGTATAAAATTTTTTTGAAATGCGATTTTTTTGTATGAAAGTTTTATGATAAATGCTTATAACATACTTAAAACTGCATATATTTTTAATTTAATAATGGTGAAGTGCTTTACCCCTTTTCCAAAATGATTACTGCATTTGATTTATATTTCAAAAATGTATACACTAATCAAAATGGAGCATTTTACCTATAATAGTTAGGAAAATGCTGAAATTTCAAAAATACCGTTATATGGGAGGTGGGCGTATTTGTGGGTGGATTTTGTTTAAATTTTCACGGTTTACTAATTTCAACCAAAAAAGCTTAAGTTCCGAGTTTCAAGATTCTAGCTTAATTATTACTATTTTTGGCCGCGTTTTTATGGAGGTGCCCCCACTGTGCGTTATTGCGCTAACTCCGATTTGGAAAATGCGCCAACTCAATATTGCAATATAAAACCGTCTCAATTTCGTGCGCTAACACCAGCACCGGCTCCAATATAGCGCTAGGTAAAATTGGATCACCACAACGCCAATAACAGCACAGCGTATATGACACCGTCACAATTATGTATGCTAACGCCAACACCGAACCATCGTTAATACGAAAGGGCATTGATTTTTACTTTCACAGGGAAAGGGTACAGCCAGACGACGCAAGAAATTACTTTGTATTTGTTTTTTTTTTAACACAAGAAAATAGAAAAATTTGAATTTTTCACTTTCTAAAAGTAATTTCTTGACAATAGGAGAGAAAAATATAATACAAAACATATTAGATAAAATATTTATTAGCATATCGATTATTAGTGGTACGCACGGTAAATGGTAAGGGGAAATTTCGATATAATGCGCCCAGACCCGGAATCTTTCTTTTTAATAGGGTGGAGCCGACCCTCGTATTCCATAATGAAGATGCAGCAAAACGAAGATTTCAGAATATTTTCACAAATATACGCAAATGATTTTTAAAATTAAATTTAATTGTGGCACAATTATTGTGTATGTAAGCAGGATTGTGCCAAAAAAAAATAAAACGGGTATAGTAGATAGTAGCAAGCGAACAAGTGTTATTTATCTATTATTCCATGGCAATTACGCTAAAAGTGCTATTGCGCCAGAACCGTGCGCCAGCGCCGGGGTTGACGCTGGTGTTATTGTATCAGCGCCAAAAAAATTGCGCCATTACCCATGGCTACATTTCACACTTACATAAATACATACTTATGTTGTGGAGGAATGTTCAAGCAGTTGCACTCCTCAGCGCGCTGCTGATGGGTTCTGGCTGTAATAAGTTGAACAAAACAAGCTTTCAATGAAATAAATTTATAATTTTTTGCACTTCCCTTCACAATAATAAATATTTGACGCTTCATGAGCAATTACACTCAATGAACTTCGTTCGTAACATGGAAGCTGTAGGACTGCAAGCAACAAGCCAAAAGAAGGAAATTTATTCTTCATTGTTTATCTTAGGAAATGCATACATAGATATGACATTAGGGTGATCCTTATGCGTAGGGACAAAATGTTAAAGGCTCAAAATAAAGCAATTAAAATTAAAATTAAAAAACAGTTAGTAAAAATAAAAAAAAATCTATAATTGTTTAAGTCCTCATAGGTTTTTCTGATGTTTGACCCTCGTGCGACATGCTTTTGATTTTTTAACAACCACCCTAATATACAAGCATATATATATGAAAATTTACCGTCGTTATTGACATAACTGATGGTGTAACATTTCCAACAATTAGCTTTATTATAAAATTACTCAAGGACATATAAATACATTTTGTTACAGTGGAATTAAATACACGATGACAATCATTAGCCCATGGTGAGCTTGCATAATTGAGTTTTCATGCAATTATAATGCAATTGCGTTCACCTTTCTTCAGTATGAAAATTAATAAAAAGGCGATAGAGATATTAATACTTACTCGCTAATAAACGGAATGTTTTGCCATTCGCATGTGTACACTGTACATTTTAGGCATTTGCGTGGTGATTTTAAGCGCCAATATTTCAAAAGAATACGAGTATTGTGCTTTGGTACTAGGTGAAAAAAGCTGATTGAAATCTAAGTATGTAAAAGCATAAACATGCCAGCAGAAATTCTAGTTAATTAACTGGAATATTTAGGTGAATTGGTGACTTTTCATCAAAATGACTCTACTCACTACACCACAGCGGCCACACTCAATACTTTCGAGGTCTTGTAAATATATTCAGACCGCTCCTTCTTGTTGTTAATTACATTTTTATGATTTAATTTTGATGCTTGCGAATCCATATGTACATAAACTATCTACATATCTATTTAAGCGCATCTAAAAATGCAACCTTTTTATTTTCCTGATGAAATGAAACGTAAGGCAAGAGAACGAGCAGCTTTCACTTGATTGCATTGCATCAAAAAAAAATAGAAGTTCACGTACATACCTACAGATGTGTCCACATGCTTCTGCTTGACAGAGAGACAGCCCATTACATTGATCTTGAATTTGAGTCTATCAATCAATTTGCATTGGGTATCCATTTATGCATATGTCTTTCCGAAAATAAATTACAAATATCCATTCATACGCATGTAAGAAAACAGATACTTTACGTACATACATACATAAATCTTCACAAATTCACATTTTATTTACATAGATTTGGTGTGTTACGATCAAACGAGTAAAAGTCAGAGGATAAAACACACAAATTTAAGAATTTACTGCATTTAAATATTTTATTTTAAGTTCAAATAGATTTCACTGTACTCGTGCCACGTATGTGTGTTTGGCTTGGCGGTGCAAACAAATACTTTTAGATGCTCTTTTTATCGAAATTTTATTTCGTTCACAAAGAGTTTCACAGAAAAAATTTTTAAAATAAAAAGGTCAAAGAAGTAAACGCCAACTTTTTCTGGTTTGAGTTTTCCTCAATCAAAATATTTTGTCAATAAAAATGTTACTTTCTTTTAATAAGGGTTCAATTAGTTATACGTTAACTTTATTTCCATAACAGTAACAGTATCGGTATTAATTTGGTCGATTATTGGTGCAGTAACAGTAAACAGCTGAACAGTGATCATAACCCAATAAAGGTGGCCATGCAACAGAGTCGCTCTCTAATTGCGTGTTCTCTTTTGATTGCTACGACGATATTATTATTGGGTCGTGACAGTGAACAACTGAAAACCAAAATTCATTTGGTTGTTACCGATAGCGTTACCGACTAGCGAATCACTAATCAAATACATTGTTTCCCATAAGGTTGGTTGATCAGCTGTTTTATAACGATACTGTTACTGCATAACTAATTTGAGCTTTACACTACCTTACAGCCGAAACATACCCAGAAATTCAGGTATGGGGGAAGATAGGCATGTGCCTGCTGAGCTAATTTTTGTATGGTTAGGTTTTTGAGATAATGGTAATTTTGTGTTCTTTTTCTTGTCACTTTATTTTCAGCTTTTTACTTTACTTTTTTCTATTTATTACAAACTTTTCAATGAATTCTAATTTTTGTGATAAATATTAGCGAAACACCATTTTCCTCTTCTGAAAATCTACCACAATAATTTGTTGCTATTTTATTTCATTGCGGTGATAATGTTTAGTGCTTAGCCTTCGTTTATTAGCACTTCAAAGTGGTGATTATCGCTGTTATCTGCAATTATTCACAATTTGTTCCGAAATGAAACTTAACGTTACAAATTATCGCACTTAAGCCGTTGAGAAGCGCTACTCAACTGTTCAGTTGTTGGTAATTGTTGTGTTTAGCAAGTGTTTATTTCACTTATTCTCACTCATTTTCAACTTGCTCTTTAACATACAAAAAGTGCTTCCGCTTCGTGCAGGTAATATTGTTAAATGTGGACTGATATGTAATACTTAAAAGATAGTTTCCCACCCACATCAGCGCACCACGAATGTAGGCGACTAAGATTTTGTTGTCATGCACCCAGAAAAAAAATAGTGTGAAATCAACCAAAAATCAACAAATTTTATGGTTAATTTTTTTCAACACGATGCTTAATGTATGCCATCATGTAATCGTGTAAATTTAACACTACTGTCAAGTGTTAGTTTAACAGGATGACAACTGTAGAATTAACACTAAAAAGTATTGAGTCTTCCTGTTGATTTTACAATTTTAACTAGTTAATGTTACAATAAAAGCTGGTTACATTAACAAGAAATGGTCCTGTTGAATTAACAATAACATCTTTTTGATTTTACATTAAATTTATTGTTAAATTAACTACAAAGACTTGTTGATTGTACAATTTATTTTTTTAAATAAAAAAACATATAAAACATAAAATATATAATCATCATTTCAATTAAGCACATTCGTACATCACCCGCACAACTGACCAAATTGAAGACGTCCTTCTCATACGAACACGAATGTACCGGCGATAGTTTATACATGGGCGATAGTACTATCACTTGCACCGAGTAATGTTTGGCCGCTAATGCAACAATCGCATGCTGCACGCAAACCCCCATTCGCTAAAAAACCTCCTCGTGATATTGCAACCTATGAAGAGGAAAAATAAAATATTGAATATTAAATACTTTTAGATGTAATCCTCTTTTAACTCACCTACAAACTGAAAATATAAATCGAAAAACCACTATCGCGAACTGACAATGATGCTAAACTCGCATCACTGCCACGGCACAAAATTTTCCTTTTTTTTTTAAATTATAATTTGCGTTTTGCACGAAAATCAGACTTCAAATGATCAAAAAAATTATGTATGTTTCAAAATAGTTTTGACGTTCTTTTTTAACACTTTGTTTTTAGATTACATTGACACTATGATCGTGTTGAATAAACCAAAATTACAAATGACGTTTATGTTTGAACATTGTTTCGTGTTATATCAACCAAATTTTATTGTTAATTGTGGTTCTTGTTGTTTTCACATTTCTTTTCATGTTGTATTAACACTAAAATTGGGACGTCATTTTTCTAACATTTTTTTTAGTTTATATTGACACTATCATCATGTTAAATAAACCAAATTCCAAATGACATTTAGGAATAAAATTTTATATTCGAATCATCTTGTATATTTTAAAATTTCTCCATGTTGTATCAACAATAAAATTTGGTTGAATTTACCAAATTTTCAGATGACAGTTACAAAGCCAAAATCATGTTTCAAAATCGTGTAATTTGAAAAAAATTGTTGCTGTCCTATGTGTAAAGATCGATCGTGTTAATTTTACATGAATCGTGTTGATAACTTTTTTTCTGAGTGTGTTTTTGCTGCTACTACATATTTTTCTGTTCCGTATATTTATGTACGTTAGAGCGTATCGCAAAAAAAAAAGTTCGCATCGCATTTCATTGCCAAAACATAACTGGCTATTAACCACACTAATATGCAGGCATAATGTGATAACAACTTTTTTCTTATCTAATTTTTCGAAGTTGAATTTATTATCGTTAGTGTGCGAATTCTTCGTACCAAATGATTTCAGACTAAACTGAAAATAATATTCCACCGATTGTACAGCTAAGCGTTTAGACATTGCCCTTTTATCCCGAAGGTTCAGTGTTCGTTGCTGGGTTTCGCTATACAATTTTCCCTCAATCATTATACACTCCCAATTATGAGCTTATTATCCTGCATATTCTCAAGCTGCAATCAGCTGACACGTTTAAGGTATGTATGTATGTATGTACGTTATGTTCAAATACATACAAATGTGTACATTTATACATATATATGTGCGTACCAACCAACCAATTTTCAAGGAAAGCGGCAATTTTGTTATATGTAAATAATCTTAGTTCTCCACTTGAGAAACTCTTTGAACTCAAACATCAATCTCCAATTAGCTTAAAATGAAAAAAAAAATAATAAAAATTACTTACTAATAGAACAAGGCAAAAAGTGCACTGACCAACATTGCCATCCACATTAAAGGTTTATAAAAGACTAACAGCTTTACTATATGAAAAAATCTTAAGCAATACTTCCAACTGACATCCAATGGCACTCAATTTGAAAACAAACTTTGGATCTCCAATTGATATACATGTAAGTTGGATATCTATTTGAGAACCATAAAACTTCTCAAAGGTTGGAGAAAAGTTTTACCCGTGCATACTGGGTACGTACAAGCATAGATACCCCGCAGGGAAATCAATAACTAGATAGCACAATTTCTGGTTCAGAACTAGCGAGCCACTGCTAAAGAGAGGCCTTAATTAAATTGTACTTATACGCTCACCAGTTCAGAAGGAGTGAATTGAGTGACCTTATAAGATACACTTTGATTTGTATGCACAAAAATTCTATGTATTTTTTTCCTTCGTTCATTTTCCGTCGGCTTTGCATATTTCTGCAATTCTCAGGAAGTTAGTGAAACATATTATGTAAATGTTCCCCTCTGAGTGAGCTAGTCCTAGCGAAATACTAGTTGACTAATTATGCTTTTCCGATCCCTCAAGCTTATTTTTAATTTCTTTTATTTTTTACTTTTTGAATATTTTTCACATTAAATAGACAGACGCGTTTAGTTTATGGATCAGACAGGATTATCCGTATATATGGATGTGCCATCAATATAGTTTCCTCCATGTGCCTATAACATCGCTATGTTAAATTCGGTAGTTGCTAAAATGCAAAGGAGTTGAAGAAGTACACCAGTTATGAACTAGAGATTTTCCCCACAGGGTATGTACACATATGTACGTTGGTTCAACTTGAAACTGACCTTTTGTATTATTCATTCGTTTTCATTTCCTTTTACCTGAATTTACTATTTATTTATAAATATGTAGTTACACTCATGCTAGTATTGTCTATTAATATTTTATCGTACATACGAGTACATACACTTGTAAGTAATACTTAGAAAAACAATTATTACGTAACACATTCATGTAGCGCAACAACCACCTGCGTGGATAATTCTGTGGACTTTTGGAAAACCAACCTAAGTCTAAATTCTCAATTTTACAGGAGAGCAAAAAACCGTTTTGCAAGTGCACCGAGTCTTTCCATCATACATTTTCATAGAAGAGCGTGGCATGATAAAACAATCTTCTGTTGTTCATTTTAAATTGAATTTTTATTTCTTGGCGTAACGATTTTTATTTAAATGGATAGGTCGGGTCTCCAGATATGGGTCAAAACTTGGACCCAGATAGCCCTCGAATGTTTCTGAGCGATATTGGTGTCAAATTAAAGGTCTTGACTTAAACATAGATGACTCCGAAAATTGGGAATCATGGCTTCCATATAGAGATCTTTTCTATGTAATGCTCAACCTCGTTCCCTATACCCAAAAAAAAAATTCTCTCGATCAAAGACATACATAATTTTCCTTATTTTGAACACGCGTCCCAATACAAAATTTTCTTTGTTTTGAGTAATATAATATAATATAATATAATATAATACAATGGCGCTATTATAACTCTGACGAGTTTTATGGCCGAGCTTCTCTCCCAATTCGAGGTGTGCTCCTTTTTGTTTTTCCTACTAATTGGGTGGACCTACAGTTTTATGCCGGCTCCGAACGGCGAATGCATTTTTTGTGAGAAGCTTTTTCATGGCAGAAATACTCTCGGAGGGTATGCCGCCCACTGCCGAGAGGTGACCGCTGCTCTTAAAAAACCCAATAATTGGATTTTTACTAATTAGAAAAATTTGTTTGGCTCGGACCGTGGTTTGAACCCGAGACCTCTGGCATAGCAGGCGAGCACTCTACCCACTGCACCACAGCGGTTTTGAGTAAACTTTCTGAAAAATGTGGAAAAATCATAAAAAAAACATTCAAACAAATTCGTTACCATGGGGATTTGTATGGAAATTCAATTTCTCAAAATTAAAGAAATCAAGTCTTCAAAACAAGGGCAAGTTAGGAATGGAATGGCGCTTAAAGAATTTTTCATTATTTCCATGTATGAATTTTTTTAAAACAAGTATATGAAACCATGGCCGCTGTGTGCAGTCGGTAGTGTGCTCACCTGCTATGCCAGAGGTGTCGGGTTCAAGCCCCAGTCCGAGCAAACACCAAAGAAAATTTTCTAATTAGTAAAAATCCAATTATTGGGTTTTTTAAGAGCATTGGTCACCTCTCGGCAGTGGGCGGCATACCCTCCGAGTGTATTTCTGCCATGAAAAAGCTTCTCACAAAAAATGCATTCACCGTTCGGAGCCGGTATAAAACTGTAGGTCCATCCAATTAGTAGGAAAAAAAACAAAAAGGAGCACACCTCGAATTGGGAGAGAAGCTCGTCAGAGTTATAATAGCGCCATTGTATTATTATTATTATATGAAACCATGGCAACGCATGTAAACGACAATATTTTATAATACTTTTAACATGTTTTAGAGAAAATTTACTCAAAACAAAGAAAGAAGTGTTCAAAGTAGGGAAACAATTTCTTATATATGTATATATATTTTTTTTTTTTCTCTCAGTGTAAGTAAAGGGAAGATGAAAAGGAGAAAGAAAGTCAAATGGAATTGAATGGGAATGGGAAAGGCAGGAAAATGGAGTGGGGAAAAGAAACGAAAATGGAATAGGAGAGTGAAGGGGTGAGAGAGAGATTGGGAGAGGGAAAGGAAGAACGAATAGGAGGGGGTGAGAAAAGGAGGGGTCAGGGAGAGCGATAGGGAAAGGAAAGGAAAATGAAAAAAAATTAAACGGAGATGAAAGAGAAAGGGAAAAGAAAATTAGAAGGAGAAGGGCATGAAGAGGTAGAGGTATTGCGGCCAAGCAAGGCGGACTTACTTTTGTTCTGGATGTCACTAACGGCTTCAACAATTTTCATGAAATTTAGTATACAAGGGGTCTCGGGCGCAACCTTCTGAAAAGTTTCATTTTTCCACTAATTTTTTTTATTTTAACTTTTTATTTCGCTTGCGAAGACCTGCGAAAAAATGGCAGCCCGAGATAAGCTCGGTCATCCAGATACTTTCGATAATAACTGCTGAGTATCTTATAATACACGCCTCCTGAATTTGGGCTCATTTCTTCATTCCATCCATTGTGATTCGAAAATAATATTTTTTGGCAACATTCGTGTTTGTAAACAATCAAATCAAAGTTACGCAACACTTACAAGAGGTACATAAATCAATCTTACGCAAAAGTTGAACAATCGAGCTGGAAATAAAACATAACACCATATCCCACTAACTCAAAATGAAGTGGAGAGTTCACAAAGAACAACTTTCATTTACTAAAGAACGTTAAACGTAATACTGAACTGGTGAGTTGTATAATTAATTAACAATCTAAGTAACCTTCATTTTCCCATGGACGTGTTATTCTTTTATTATTTTGCGTAACTTATAAAACTTTTGTTTTGACTAACGCACCACTCTTGTCCTCTATCAACGATCATTAGAGCATGTAATTAGTAATTCTATCTGCCTGTCAGTCATATGCTGACATTTCATTAGCGCTACATTTACCAACACCAGAGTTTATCACAATTTATTTTGATTTATGCGTTTCGGTCAAATATTCTTTTATATTTCACACCATTCATATTCGTTTTCGTATACTACACATTCGTAGGAATAAACAACAGCTTGCATACATATTTATATTTCGACGGCTGAGTAAAAGATCACCCTATTTCAAAAATTGTTTCAAAACCACCCTATTTCAAAAAGAAATTTGCATATATATTTCTCTGGAATATGGCGTTTTTGAAACAGATTCTGAAGTAGGACGTTATTGAAACAATTTTTGAAATAGGGCATTTTTGAAGCAAAACCTGAAATAGGACGTTATTGAAACAATTTTTGAAATACACGGATAAAAATATTTCATTAATTTTTAATGAACGGCGTTCATAAATTTCCTGTAGTGAGTTTTATGAACAAATTCATTCATTTTAATTAATTTTTCACAAATTTAATCAAGAATTACATAAGATTTAATGAAGGCGTTCATAAAGTTAATGAATGAAAATTCATGAACTTGGCGTCGAAAAAAATTCAAAATAACAGTTTTTATTACTTATGAAAAATATTTAGAATTCATTGTTGTTCAATTGGTATGAAAAAGACAAATTCGATGTGTTACCTTCGTTCGTTAATCTTCCGATAGCTTTGCATATTTCTGCAATTCTCAGATGACTAATGAAGCACTTGGTATAAAGAGTTTATTATTTGCATCTTCACTTACATATGTATATGAAATGAAATGTTGCCCTTTGTCTGAATAATTTCTGGGGAAGTATTAGTTGACTAATTATGTTTTTCCGATCCCTCCGGCATTTTTATTTATTTATTTTATTTTTTAAATATTTTTTACATTTTTATAAAAAAAAATTAAATTATAAAAAAAATCAGTCGCCTTGACATCGACAGGATTCGAACCTGCGACCTGCTCGATTCCAAGCCGGACGCCTTACCACTGTGCCATCACACCACTTGTATTGAGCATGTCAAATTCTGCACTTAAGCTGTACTTGTTCCCAACTATAACAAATAACTTCATAAAATCTATGAAAAAATTCATAATATTTTATGAACCCGTTCATAAAATTTTTATGAACACGTTCATTGTTTCGTTCATATTCATAGACCCCGTTCATTAAAATCTCGAGCTTATGAACGCCGTTCATTAATTTGAATGAACACGTTAGTTGGTTCAAAATCAACTATTTTTTCATTAATATTGATGTCGAAATACATTATTTTTATACACGTTTTTCGTTCCGTGTAGGGTGATCTTTTACTCAGGCGTCGATTTCTATTTTAAAACAAAACGTACCTCATATTTTATTTAAATACTCACATGTATTTATGTATTAATACCGCGATTTAAGGAGAAATATGAGCATGATAAAGATAATTCAAAAATTGGAATATACTTTCATACATATATGTACATGCATATGTACAATCCCTTCAAATCATCATGCTAAACCAAAGTGATTTAGATAAAACCCTCTGGGGATGTTTAATCCAATTCCGTATCATAGAAGGAGAACACTCTTCCTTACATCTTTGCACGCTAATTTGGGTGGACCTACAGTTTTATGCCGGCTCGTGCATTCTTTGTGTAGTTCTGCTAAAATGTTCTTAAATTTGGCGATTATTTCAAGCTATCGCTTTCTCACCGGAAACTTCAAAAGTTGCAAATGTGTTAAGTGTGCGCGTTAGTATCTAAATAGAAAATATACATACATACATACGAATTTACAGGAAAAGTTGTCAAGTACTTACAGCGCAATGGTTTCAACGACATTGCCCTTTTGATACAGAAGGCGCAAAACTTTACACGATAATGAAAGAATAATAAAAGCAAAGGCAATCAAAAGAGTCTCAAGTGCTTTTTGAACTTAGACTTGTACATATAAAATTATCAGCATTGTCATTGGAGTGACACCATTTAACTTTAACTTTAAATTTAAATAGTTGTTGTACCCAAAAGCTCAAAGGCTGTAAAATTTCTAAGAGATAGCAGACAAGTTTTTAAATAACTTTCTGAAGTCGCAGAGTTCAATTTAGATCTAAGGCCCACAAGCACGAATACCAAAAGTACCCGCTGTCGCTTGGTTTAACTTCTCTGATTGCTTTAGTTATTTTTGATGTGAAAAACATATATCCGTACAAATAACCAGCCAATTTATGTATAATATAAATGAATTGAGTTATGTACATACATACATACATACATACATACATACATACATACATACATACCCTGCAGTAAATTTGTTTCACTGCTGAAGGATCAGTGATGATTCTTTGTTGAATATTCATCACTATCGTCATAACTCAGTATATTTTTATTTGTTTTCGTTTTTTTTTTCTGAGGAAAGCAAACCATTTATATGAAAAATTCATCAGTCTTTATATGAAAGTATTCACTGATGCCTCCTCGTCATAGGTGAATTTTATCAGTGATTCATTAAGGATTCATTGCGGATTTTTACTGCAGGGTACGTGCGTACAATGTACATACATATATGCTTAGATATAGTCCACCAAAGCATAATCGAATTACAAGAACGAACAAATGTAAGGACAAGTGTAACTTACTTAGCAAATACAAACAAGAAAGGCGTTAGCACTTAAGGGAATTAAGCGAAAATATGTATTTCTGGCTAATTGCAAAACGCTTACGCAAGTTCTTGTTGCATAAAAGCTTTCATATATGTATGTATAAGTGAGAAGAGCTTCTTACAAATTCATAACTAACTTAAATTAATTAATTCAGTAGAATTTTACAAATTACAAAACTATAAACCAATCAGCGCTAATAATTGTACTAAAACTTGCAAGACATACACATACATACATACATATTTTTTCACACACAACCTTAAAAAAGTTTCGATTTCAACGAAAAAAAAAAAAAGGAGAAGAGCACTAAGTTTGGTAACTAATTCCATTATTACAGTGGCCTTAAAGGCAAAAAGTTCACAATTTTAAAAAGATGCTCAATTTTATACCGTAAGTGTTTCCTTTTAAAAGTTTTTCTGGAGTTTACCGGTGTACATTGCAAATATACATATGGTCAAGATCGCGAAAAATGTAACCAGAAAAAAAATTTTTTTTGTCGAAATATTATATACAACCGAGTTTAATATGAAACATTATTCCGCAAAATATCTGATAAAAGTAAATTTCAGGAAGTTAAAGATGTTTTTATATGATATTTTTTCATCTTTGCAAACTTATCTCAGATTTTTAAAATTTTTAAGTTCATCATCAGAGAAAATGGCAATAAAATTCTGTCCTGTTGGTTTATTTCGTATTATATCCACTTTGAGGGCTAGGAAATGATTGTTATTATTTAAATCCCACCAGATAAAGAGCGAAATATCTTTGGTTTGCATGTTTGGCTGAAAAGATTAGGGTAGCAAATTTTGTGTAACGTTCCAGTCAAAAATACATATTTTTCTTTTTTTTTAGCGGAATGCATTTATATAATGCAATGCACTATATATATCTTAAACAGGCGTCATCCCGTGTTGGTGCCCGTAGAAAAAAAATCCTGGAAAAAGGCCGGTAATATGGAATAAAAAATGACCAAACATGTGTAACGTGGCAGTCTTTTTACAGCAAAAATTAAAAATTTGTTAACTAAATTTAAATTTTGTTGAATATGCAACATTCTTTCGCGACGCACCCGGCACCTCTCATGGCAAGGGGTGACAAATGTTGGCAGTTGACATATTTATTGTCCATTTTAAGAAATTCGATTCAGAACTGAAAATATATGGTCAAAAAATCGACTCCGGGTAAAATGGTAAATTACATAGGTTATAATTTCGTATGTATTTTACTTTGATTGGTAAAGTTTATATCTTAATAAATAACTAAAATAATTATAAAACTGTTCCCAAAGTGCCAGATTATGAAACGGTTTTGTAGTGCAATTTTTATTTGATGCATCTTCAGTCAGCTGTTGTTATGGGGATACATGCACTGGAGTAACTGTTTCGAAGGTGACTGATTTGGTGGGTGACGTTAGTCTCGATACGGAAAAAAATTGTTCTGTGAGTCGAACTGAGAGACGAGAGCGAAACCGACTATTGACGGACTTAGTTTTTCACATATCTGCGTTGGCACCGCAATTTTTGGTACATACATAGCTTTAATAAACGTGAGCAATCTCAAGTATTTAACTTGTATGTTCGCCCAAAGACGAGGTGCAGAACGCCCATTGGAATCAGCGACAACTTTCCCTTTTCACAACGAAACTTTTAAAGCAAAATTATTCGTATCCAACAACTAATCGCATACAAAAGAAACTATTGTAACATGTTTGTATCATCTGTTAAAAAATTTTACCCATCCTCGCAATTTAGAAACAAATTTATAGCAAGTTAAATCATTCACCTTGAAAAAATATTCGCAATTAAAATTGTGTGGAACTATTTTGCAACATCACTTGGAAAAGCATGTGTGGATGGAATAGGTGCTACCGTAAAAAATATTGTTTCAAAACACATTAGGGCATGTAATGTTGTTGTAAATAATGCATGTGATTTTGTACTTGCATTTCATATGACTGCATCCAAAATTTATGTTGAGTAAATTACGGAAAAAAAATTGACTATGTTAATGATGAGTTGAAAGCTGTTGAGCTTTTCTGAAAAACAAAGCCAATAAGAAATATATCCACTGATCTCCAAATACAAACGATTAACAAAAAGATCATTACTTTCCTACATCCAAACAAGGATATTTGTAAACTTAAAATAAATACTTAAAAATGTTCTTTTCTAATAAATTGAATTTTTATTTACTGCTTTGTTCATACAATGTATCGAAAATTCGTACGTGTAACGTGGCAGACAAGTTCTTGTAACGTGGCAGTCCGCACCTTATTGCCCATAAATCATCTTAAAATGTATTTTTAAGGTACACTGAACTACTCTCCCTATGAGTTTATCTCTTATATGGGACATATAAGTAAAGCAAATAAATCTGTTGGTTATATTCGCAGATTTTTCGCAAAATGTACAGTAATATCGGAAACACTTCCAAAACTATGTAACGTTCCAGTCCGATGAAATCTGGATTAACATTTTAGTTACGAAAGGTAAAGAGAAATGGTAATATTCAATATGATGCCTCTAGGGAGACTCACGATATGCGCTTACAATATATAATTTAAAAAATTTGGTTCCGGAGATATGAGGTTAAACAGTGTACGATTGTAACGTGGCAGTCAAAAATCTTGACCATATGCTGTTTTGTTGTATTCACGATAACCAAACAAGTTTGTACACCTAGTAGAAACGCAGCTTTATAAGCAGACATTTTTATGTGGTTATACATAAGTCCATAAGTATAGTTAAAGTGTTAGCAGGTAATAAAAACGAAGATCTAAATGGACGTTTCGATTCATCTTCTAGAATATCAGAACATACATTGCATCAATTTGTTAGATTGCGGCGATCTTGACGTAAATTTAAGGCCCTTGGCAACTTACAATCTGGATTGTCCAGTTTGAGTGTTTTTTTGTGTATGTTAGTGCAATCGGCAGCCGTCATGCTATACGTACTTGTTGTCGGCCGCTGTCGGCTCGCGTCGACGAAAATCAACAATTTTTGATATTTGCGTCAATCACCCGACACTCACACATATACACTTCCTCTGAATCCACATTGTAAGTGGCCAAGGGCCTTTAGGGACCTAAACAGAAATGTTGTTTTCAGCAAAATGTTGCATACTCCGCGTTTGCAGTGCGCAAATGTTCATAAATCATTGGAAAAATCCATTTGGTGCCATAAATACTTTTACTACGCCTGCTTGATTCTACATAAATTGTAAATATGGTGAAATGTGTTTCGAGTTGACCTAAGGCTTTGCTAATAGTAGGAGTATGTATATGTACATACATAAATGGCTACATACGCACGCGTACTTGCCATAAAATCTTTGTACATAAAGCCGGTAGTTTGCTTTAATTCTTTAATAGCGGAAATTTGTATGAATAATGACAATTTCTCAGAATGATAAACAAAATTAATGAACATTAACATTTAAATTGCTTTTATTAGTATCATGCACTACCCCAAATATGCCTTCCCCATATGTTTCCGACTATTTGGGTGCGTAACTGAATTTTTAATGTTCGCTTTACAATCTTTGGACCACCTGCAAAGAGCTTTAGTTCATACAAATATTTTACAAGGAGCTGAATGGCCAAAGCAACTCAAAATAAATTACAATGAATTTATCATAATAAAATTTTGAAGGATAATAATAATTCTTGGTAAAAATAGTTGTAATACGAGTATGTACAAATGTGTGTGCATACAGACATTGCTCAATCGAAATCCCGTTTCATCTTGGGATTATTGATATATGTACATATGTATGTAATATTTACCCCACTTCCTTTAGAGTGTTACGTAGAAACGTTATATGGACAAAACCAAATGTGGTACGTGCAACTAGGGATGGCAAAAAAAATGAAATAACCGATTAACCGTTTTTTAGGTTAATCGAAAGCGTTCGATTATTAATCGCGAATAATTGTGGGGAACTAACCGATTATAACCGTTTTTCGATTACAATTATTCCTTTAAAAAAAATATATAATAAACGAAAAAAATCATCATTTATTAGGAAAAATCGTCAAAATGACGATAAAATCGTCTATTCGGGAACTGGAGGGAACATTTATTGCGGTTTTTTTTGGATATACTCACAAAACCGTAGGTAGCCGAATTCGGACTCGGATGAAAAGGCGGAAATTCTCAACTTCGATTATTTCCTTTCGATTATTTTCGACTTGAGAGGAAAAAGGTTAATCGAAAAAATAATCAAAAGGAAAAAACCGATACATTTTAACCGTTAACCGAAAGAAATTAACCGATTATAATCGTTTTTCCGGTTATTGTTGCCATCCCTACGTGCAACTGACGCGAATATAATTTTAACGAATCTTTGACCTGGCTCCTCCTCCGAGTCGGGTTCCATAATTGTCTATAAATTGAGTGAACATACAGTTTTATTCTTACCTTAAATGGTATTTGCTAGGTTAGGTTAGGTTAGGTTGAGGTGGCTGTCTCCGCAATTCAAGAAAGCGGGGACACACTTAGGCCGAGGTGGCCCATTGTGATACCACACGGGAGCCCTAGCTTCCTTATCCCTGTTTACAAACATTTCCGGAAAAATTAGATTCAAAAGTATGATAAGATTAGATGCCCGTGAAGCTAAACCAGCGCGTTTGTTTCATGAAGCGCAGAAAATCTAGTGTCCTTGCATTTTCCATCTCCGCCAGGCACTCGAACAAGTGTTTATGGAGGAAGCGGTACCTGGATAGCGACAGTGCGGGGCAGTGGCATAGATAGTGCTCAACACTCTCTATTTCCTCCACGTCCCTACAGCTGCGGCAGAAGTCGTTTTTATATAGGCCCATGCGAGAGGCGTGAGTGCCCATAAGACAATGGCCTGTTAGAAGTCCCACCAGCGGACCTATAGAGAGCCGATTCAGATGCAGCACCGATACAGACCTAGCCTCATCCAGTCTAGGCCAGATTTGCCTAGAAATCACACAAGTTGACTCCTTGGCCCATCTAGCGTTAGCCTGTTCAATGGAGCAAGATCTCAACCAATGCTTGCATGAGTTAAGCGGGGGGCCAACCCATGTCGCAGATGTGATATCCTGCAAGCTTGTGCCCTCCCTTGCCAACTCATCTGCAATGCAGTTGCCCCGAACGTTGCTATGGCCTGGAACCCAAATGACGTTCAGGTCGCACCTTTCGGCTAGTTTGTTCAAAGACTCCCTACATTTCATTGCAACTATAGATGTAGCATTGTTACTCTGTAAGGATTTTATGGCAGCTTGGCTGTCAGAGAAGATTTTGATAGAATTTATGTCTGGCAGATCTGTCAGGCGACGAGCTGCTTCCCATATGGCTATGAGCTCAGCCTGATAGACGCTGCAGTGATCAGGTAGGCGCAAACTTACTTTCAGATGAAGCTTTTCGCAGAAAAACCCACTTCCAACTCTATTGTTCAATTTAGAGCCGTCCGTGTAAATGTGCAGTGTATTAGGGTCGGGATCCCCTAAGTTCTTCCACTCGCTCCTCTCCGGGATTCTTGTGGAGAATTTGTTATCCCAACAAAAGGCTGGTATTGCATAGTCCAGCTTTAGAAAATTGGCAGGGACGTTACTAAGAATTTGAGCGTGCCCGAATCTGGTGTCCCTCCAGGGTTCGGTTGCATTGAGCCTTGCCGCGTTGCAGCTGGCAATGAGTTTCCCCTGTATATCCGTGGGGAGAAGAAATAGGATGGTTTCGAGAGCTTTAGTTGGGGTGGAGGGAAGGGCTCCGCTAATAAGCATGGAAGCCATTCGCTGCACTCTAGTTAATTTGCTCTTATTGGTTTCGAGTTCCAGTGCTGGCCACCATATGGTGACTGCATAGAAGAGAATAGGTCGCACTACCGCTGTGTACAGCCAATGGACGATTTGGGGGTTAAGTCCCCATCTCTTGCCTATCGCTGATTTACATGCGTAAAGTGCTAACATGGCTTTTTGGGATCGTACTTCTACGTTCCGTTTCCAGTTTAGTTTTCTGCCTAGAATAACACCAAGGTATTTAACCTCGGTAGAGAGTTTAATCTCCTTCCCATTTATGGACGGATGTTTGAATTCAGGTATCTTATGTTTGCGGGTAAACAGAACCATTTCCGTTTTCTCAGAGCTGACACTGAGCCCGCATTTCAGAGACCAGGTTTTTACAATGTTGAGTGCATTTTGCAAAAGGTCGCTCAGCACCGGTATATGCTTGCCAGTCGCTGTCAGGGCGATGTCATCGGCGTACGCAATGACCTGGCAGCCCGTGTGCTGAAGTTTAGAGAGCAGGGTGTTCACCGTTAGGTTCCAAAGCAGAGGAGACAAAACTCCACCCTGGGGTGTTCCCCTGTTGGCATACCTAGTTATCGATGAATTACCCATTTCAGAAATAATGGCTCTTCTACTAAGAAGAAGTTCGACAAACCTCACGAGAGCCTCTTCTACCTCCAAGTCCCGTAGGGGCGGTGGTAACGGCTCCCGGTAGAACATTGTTGAAAGCTCCTTCTATGTCGAGAAAGATGCCCAGTGTGAATTCCTTAAAGGCTAGCCCCTTTTCTATCTTGGAAGTGATAGCGTGTAGAGCAGTCTCTACGGACTTGCCTTTGGAATAAGCGTGTTGAAAAGGAGATAGAGTATTCGCACGGAGCCTGATATAGACATCCAGCAATCTCTCAAGAACTTTGAGTAGAAAAGAGGTCAGGCTTATCGGCCTGAAATCCTTTGAGCTGCTGTAGGAGGCTCTGCCCCCTTTAGGAATAAAGATCACTTTCGCCTTGGTCCATTCCAGAGGAATGTATGACAGGAAACTGTCACGTTACACAATGGGGGCGACTCCATACAAATGCGGTCATAAATAGTAATAATTGAGCTAGAACTAAAACATTCTTGATTGAAATTAGTAAACTGTGACCCACAAATACCATCACATCCCATATATGTAACTGTACTTTTGGAATGAAATTTGTATAAGGTCTAATCACTGAAAAAAAAAAGGATCAATTTTTTCGCTTAGCTTTGGGCACCCTGTATGGCTGAACGAAAAGTAACTCAAACATTTTTATGTAAGCTTTTTTTTATAATATATTATGTCTGTCGATTGCTGTTAAAAAATGATTTTACTAATACTTAAATTTTTTTATTTATGACCGTAATCACCCACTCCGTGTTAGCACAATTTTTCCGCCTTATTTATTAAACCAAAGAAAATTAATATTTGAATGTATTAAATTACTTAAGAGCACAAGCGCACTTAAATGTCGCAAATCACACCAAACCCACTGCTTTCGAAACCCTTTTGGATTTTGTCAAAATAATGATGTTTGCGAAGGCGTCAAAATGGCGCCATAAAATAGCTGAAAAGAGGACAAGGAGAATACACAACAACACATAAATGAATAGTTTTGAGTTGTGCTGTTGCGCGCGTGATAGCATTTGCTTAAAGGCTGGATATAATTTTTGTGTTTTTGTTGTTGGTTTTTTTTACTGAAAAGTCAGAGACAGAAGCGACAAAAATTGATCATAATTTTTATGGACAAGTAAACCAAACATCTGAGCATATTCAGCATACATATAAAATACTTTTAACGGGAATTTTAGGACACCAATTTTTTATTAGTATTCGTACTGTACCTTTACATCAATGTTGCTGACAACCAGCAGAGCTAAGTAGGTAAACCGATGGAATCCCTCTTCTGGAGTGCATACCAAATGAAAGGTACAAAAAGGCAAAAGCAGAAGCATTGCTAATATATATATACATATTTAACATACAAGTTAAAGACTTGGCTCAAAGTAAGACCAGCACTCTAAGAATATCGGCATTGTATGAACACATTTTGGACCTACCCATGATGCCTAATGTCCATAGAAAGCAATAAAAACACAGTCACTCACTCATACAAAAACTTGCACATTTTCATGTATGCATGCAGATTAGGGTGGTCACTAAAATCAAATTAGCGATTTTCTGCGGGCTCATCCCCTACATCGGTAACAGCACAGTCAAAGATATCACATAAATTTTGCTCCCGATCGGAGATGGTTAAGGGGTGTCATGTTCATATTACCATATAAAGGCCAAAAAATTACATCACAGTTTTTTATATTTATGATCAAAATCGATAGACCTGTACTCGCGGATACCAAATATACATATATATATCCCGATCGGAGGCGGTTAACCCTAATCCTCTAAAGGGAGCCTCTCAGTCTCACTTTAAAGTTTAAAAGAGAATTATTCCTAAACCAAACAAGTAAGGAAGCCTAAGTTCGAGTGGAATCGAACATTAGATACTCAGCTGTATGCTTTCATTGTTTGTTTGCGTTTGATGGAAACACGGTGTAGGTACTTTATATAAATAGAGTGCTGCATAAAGTGGACGTAGCCACGCCCATTTTCTAAATTTTTATCAGTCATCCAACTAAGCTTATGAATATTATTCTTTGTGCAAAATTTCATCCCTTTATGAGTTACAAAGATGTCATGTTACAAATTCCCAAAGGGTGTTCCAGAGATATCTTTGTTAAAAAGTAGGCGTGGTCATAAACCGATTTCAATAAATTTTTGCGTGTCTATTAACACAAGTTATAAAAGTGTATAAACCAAGTTTCGTCATAATATCTCAATTATTTGTCGAGTTATGGGCTCCGAATTCTCGTTGAATCCTTTGTCTGAAAAGAGACGGTGCCACGCCCATTTTCCGAAATTTTTCTATTTTTTGTTTCCGATCTTTTGTAGAACTCATGTCACAAAATTTCAATGAATTATCTTTATATTTGACAAAGATATCGCTTAAAATGTTTTTATTAGGTCACTTTATAAGACCCATATATAAAAGTGGGCGTGGTCGTCAACCGATTTCGCTAAAATTTTGAATATGTATTACTACAAGTAGTGAAAGTGTATACACCAAGTTTCGTCATAATATATCGATTATTTGTCGAGTTATGGGCTCAGAAATCTCGTATATTCCTGCTTCTAAAAGGATGCGGTGCCACGCCCATTTTCCAAAATTTTTATATTTTTTGTTATATGTCCATAGTTGGACACCTTCCATAAAATTTCAATGATATATCTTTATATTTGACAGAGATATCGCTTAAAATGTTTTTATTAGGTCACTTTATAAGACCCATATATAAAAGTGGGCGTGGTCGTCAACCGATTTTGGCAATTTTTCGTCAAAACATTTGCCTAAGTAAGTATATCACGCCTACCAAAATTCATCGATAAATCTTCAACGGTTTCTGATTTATGACTCATAAAACTTTCAATGTTTGCCGCTTAATAAGTGGGCGTGGCACCGCCCATTTTCCAAAATTTCACCATATTTCTTCATAAGGGCCTGAGCTCAATACGTCTGTGAAATTTTATCACTCTAGCTCTATTAGTGACTGAGATCCAAAATTTCCGATTTTTACTATATAGGGGAGGTGGGCGTGGTCATGGTCCGATTTCGCCCATTTTCAATACCATCCGTTCCTGTCTTGATACCGACTTACATTTCAAATTTCATCAAAATATCTCAATTTTTGCGCGAGTTATCGTGCGCACAGACGCACAGACGGACGGACATGGCTCAATCGATTTCTCTTTTCACCCTGATCATTTTGATATATATAAGTCTATATCTATCTCGATTATTTCATTCTGTTACAATCCACCGTTAGGAAATCAAAACTATAATACTCTGTGTACTAGTACAGCTGAGTATAAAAAGATTTTTGTCTCAAACCTTTGGTATTCCTCCATCTGTGTACATACATAAATTATGAAATAATTGTGATCTTTGGGCTATTTACGGATTTTAACCATTTTTTTTTTGCAATCGTATAAAATTGTTACGAAAAACCGAAAGTGAGCCTCAAAGACTCACCTAGAGTATCCTAATCGAAATAAGCTTAAATTTCTAGAATTCAACTAAATTTTTTATCCGTTGTTTGCAGACATTATCCAGTGAGGTTTTTATATTGTGAAATCACCACACTTTCCCCGGATTTTGGAGAATTCGTCGTATTTCACCATAGGTCTTTAGAACATAGGATGTCATTAAATTTAGAAGACCGATGAAATCAGCAATTTCAAAAAAATTTAAATCTTATCATTTTTCTTTTTACTAGCCATGGGTAATGGCGCAATTTTTTTGGCCCTGATACAATAACTCCAGCGCCACTCGTGGCGCCAACTCACGGTACTGGCGCAATAACACCTTTAGCGTAATTGTCATGGAATAATCGATAAATAAAATTTTTTCGCTTGTTACTGTCACCATCCCCGTTTTATTTCTTTTGGCGCAATTCTGCTTACATATACGAGGGCACAATTAATTTAAATTTTCATAATCATTTGGAAACATATTCCGTATATTTGTGAAAATATGCTGGAAATTAGAGTCACATAGATCACTATCAAGCATACATAATTGTGACGGTGTCATACGTATACATATACTATGGTGCTGTTATTGGCGTTGTGGTTGCGCCATTTTACACTAGCGCTATATTGGTGCTGGTGTTAGCGCACGAAATTGAGTCGGTTTTATATTACAAAATTGAGTTGGCGCTATATTGAGTTGGCGCTATATTGAGTTGGCGCATTTCTCAAATCGGAGTTAGCGCAATAACGCCAGGGTTGGTGTTAGCGCAATTGCGCCGCGCAGCGCAGTGTTACCCATGCCTACTTTTTACTGAGGTCCTAAATTACGGAAGAGGTGCATTCAGGTGGAAAAACGAACGATGCGTAAGTAATTTCACCACGAACAACGCGCGTTAAAAATTTTAGAATTGAATGCAGAAAAATATAATTGGGGCGATCATATGAAAAATATATTCATATTCATTTGATTCATAGTTTTTATCATTGTGTGTGCGCAAACAAATTTATAACGGATGGAATAAAAACGTTTGTAATGAACATTCAACAAGTAATAAAATTTGTCAAAAATGTGGTTCATATTATCCCCCTATTTTATGAAATTACCTTTTTTCCTTATATACCAAAAAAAATTCTTAAAATGTATAAAAATGCTTCTGAATACATTTCTGCATAAATAAAAGTAAAAAACAAATACAAAAATAAATAATGTATTTCAAAATTTCACCATAGGTGAGCCGCAGAGTCTCACTTTCGGTTTTACGTAACTTTTCAAAATTCGGTGATTAGGGTTAAGCGGTGTTGCACAGTGGTCACACATGGTAATATGAACATTGACCTCTGTGCGACAGCCCTTAGCCGTCTCCGATAGAAACTAAAATTTGTATGTGGTATCTTCGACTAGATATTCACCGACCTAGGGGGTGAGGTTAAAGAAATATGATATACACTTTACACGCTAATGTACAAATGTATGTAATACAAGTAAAATTATGCATGACTCACTTCGTTCCGTCTTCGACATGCTCATCGATCGTTCCGCTTTGCGCCAATGCCGGTACCACGTTTTCGATTGGAAGAATTGCAATAGACTGGTCGTGGCGCTGCTGCGCACGTTGCCATTGCTTTGAAGCAACAATTGTTGCTCTTGTTGCGGCAGTTTACTCGTTGTTGTTGTAGTTGTTTTTGACGGTGTCGTTACTTTCGTATATACGGTCATGGTCTCCATGCGTCTAGCGACTCGTTCAATTTCGGAAGACCGACATGACGATGTGTCCTCCAACGAGGAGCTGCGCCGCTTTGCGCCACCACCCAAACACACACAGCTACGTAGCATTGTGTCGAGGAATGTACGCGCACGCGTTTGTATGTGTGTGGTGGGTTGCGTGTGCGTTTGGGTCCGGGTCCGGGTCCGAGTCCGGGCTGTGAGGCAGTGGTTGTGGGTGCGTGTATGCGTGTGTGCGTGTGCGTTTCAACTTTTACTTTTTTCTTTTTTATGTTTCACTTTTCTTAAGTTTCACGTAATGCTTAAAACGCGCGGAATATTTGAATTTTCTTTGGCAGTTACATACATACATATGTACACAGTAACAAATGATAGTTTATTTCTAATATCATTTGGTACTTAATTTAATCATTCTTGGAATTAAATCTTATTTTTAAACCATGAGAAGTTTTACAATTTTATTTAATCCAAAATAGTTTAAAAATAAAGTCTTAAAATGTATTAAAATTCCCTCTTTCTCACTTTTGATTTGAAATCAAAACCAAAAAAATATTAGAAAAAATTTGTCAAAATATGTAAATATGTAAATACAAAATGTTTTTAAAGTGAAATAAGTAGGATGGAGAAATTAAATTTATTAAAACTCGCAAAGCGAATTTTTCATACCTGATGGAACAATTGAATCAAGTAATAATATAGGAGATTAAGTGAATATTTTGAGGGTAAATTTTTTTTTATTTTTTTAGTCTTGAAGCAGCTGATCGTCTCTCTTGATACTACAATATCCCTGCAAGACCGCGACGGTGCCGAAATTCCTCTGGCAAAGGCCAGTACCTGTAGCAGTTTTTTATACTCAGCTGTACTAGTACACAGAGTATTATAGTTTTAATCATATAACGGTGGATTGTAACAGAATGAAATAATCGAGATAGATATAGACTTATATATATCAAAATGATCAGGGTGAAAAGAGAAATCGATTGAGCCATGTCCGTCCGTCCGTCTGTCCGTCCTGTAAACACTCTAACTCGCGCAAAAATTGAGATATTTTGATGAAATTTGAAATGCAAGTTGGTATCAAGACTGGGACAGTTGGTATTGAAAATGGGCGAAATCGGACCATGACCACGCCCACTTTTCCTATATAGAAATAATCGGAAATTTGGTATCTCAGTCACTAATATAGCTAGAGCGATGAAATTTTACCCACGTGTTGAGCTCAGGCCCCTAGGAAGAAATTTGATGAAATTTTGGCAAATGGGCGGTGCCACGCCCACTTATTAAGGGTCAAACCTTGAAAGTTTTATATGTCATAACTCAGAAACCATTGAAGATATATCGACAAAATTTGGTACGCGTGATTTACTTACTTAGGCATACGTTTGGACGGAAAATAGTTAAAATCGGTTGATGGCCACGCCCACTTTTATATATGTATATTACAAAGTGACCTAATAAAAACATTTTAAGCGATATCTCTGTCAAATATAAAGATCTGTCATTGAAATTTTGTCGCGTGAGTCCAACTGCGGACATAAAACGAAAAACACAAAAATTTTGGAAAATGGGCGGTGCCACGCCCACTTATTAAGGGGCAAACATTGAAAGTTTTATGAGTCATAAATCAGAAACCGTTGAAGATATATCGATGAAATTTGGTACGCGTGATATACTTACTTAGCCAAATATTTGGACGAAAAATTTCCGAAATCGGTTGAGGGCCACGCCCACTTTTATATATGGGTCTTATAAAGTGACCTAATAAAAACATTTTAAGCGATATCTCTGTCAAATATAAAGATATATCATTGAAATTTTATAGCAGGAGTCCAACTGCGGACATAAAACGAAAAACACAAAAATTTTGGAAAATGGGCGTGGCACCGCCTCTTTTTATAAACAGGAATATACGAGATTTCTGAGCCCATAACTCGAGAAATAATTTATATATAATGACGAAACTTGGTGTGTACACTTTCATTACTTGTGGTAATACACGCTCAAAATTTTAGCGAAATCGGTGTACGACCACGCCCACTTTTATATATGAGAACTATAAAGGGGCCTAATAAAAACATTTTAAGCGATATCTTTGTCAAATATAAAGATAATTCATTGAAATTTTGTGGCATGACTTCCACAATAGACCGGAAACAACAAATAGAAAAATTTTGGAAAATGGGCGTGGCACCGCCTCTTTTTACACAAAGGGATATACGAGATTTCTTAGCCTATAACTCGACAAATAATTGAGATATTATGACGAAACTTGGTTTATACACTTTTATAACTTGTGTTAATAGCCACGCAAAAATTTATTGAAATCGGTTTATGACCACGCCTACTTTTTAACAAAGATATTTCTGGAACACCCTTTGGGAATTTGTAACGTGACATCTTTGTAACTGGAAGTCATAAAGGAATGAAATTTTGCACAAAAAATTATATTCATATGCTTAGTTGGATGACTGATGAAAATGTTGAAAATGGGCGTGGCTACGCCCACTTTATGCAGCACTTGCTTTATATAAAGTACACCGTGTTTCCGTCAAACGCAAACAAACAATGGAAGCATACAGCTGAGTATCTAATGTTCGATTCCACTCGAACTTAGGCTTCCTCACTTGTTTTAAACTATAATGGTTTTAATTTTATACTTTTTGGCATTGTTATATATAAATACCAAAATGGTATTAAAAATAAACTAAAATTTTTACTGTGTATATTATGTACTTGTTTCCATTAGCACAATGTTGACGGCTGACTTGTTTGTTTGTATCTTTGTTTATTCACTGCTGTTGCATTTTTATCTGACTTTGCCTTGTTTGGAGAAACTTTTTTGGTTTCACTACAGCAATTTTTGTACGACTGGTGCTTTTCCTAAGCACTTTGATTGACATCTAGCGCTGGTAAGTGCTGCTGACATACGAAGTTTTTACGTTGATATGAATGCGTGCGTGTGTTAGGGATTGTGCGATTTGTACAGTAAATTCGCAAATGCCGACGGGCAGATCAAGCATTCGCAGACTTTTTGCCGCGGCACTAATTTTCACTTTAACGGTTTTCACTCACATGTTGACCTTTTTTGTTCTTAGTAGAGTTTCAAAATTAACTTTACTTTTTAAATTTTGCCCATTTCTCGTTCAGCGGCACCATTTGTCGCTTTAATAAAAATGCTATTTCTTTGAAATTTGTATTTCTTATTTTTCCTTGTAAATCAACTCTTAGATATTTATCTCTTATAACTTTTTATGTAATTGGAAAACTGCATTAGTATCGCAAATATTTTTGTTAGATAAAATAAAATAATGTAAAATTGTAGCAAAACTTCAATTGATAAAGAAAAGGGGACAGGAAAAGCACAAGGTTCGGCTATCCATAGCACAAACCCGCAAAATACCGCTCTGAGAAGCAATTATGAGGTGGTGTACAGGCGACTTACAAAAATTTTATGCTGATAGTGCACTTTGCCTCACTAAAAAAAATTATCTTATTATCATTTAATTATTTAAAATTTCAATTTCCAATGCCGTCACTTATTTCAATGCGCTGGCACTTAAGTTGTCAATTGAAAACCACTACGTGCGTATAATTGACATTTTGTTGGACAAAAGCATTATGCAAATACTTCTACATTTGTATATATTTATATGTATGTATTTAATTTTGGTATACATATGTACATTTTTGCGGCTAAAAATGTGCGTTTTCACAAAACCAAAAGATAATCAATATTGTGGTTATACATAAATATGTATGTACACTCTTTACACGCACACAATTGCACACTAAGCTGAATTTTTCTGTATATTTGATTTGTTAATTAACTGCACAAGCTGCGTACTAATTAGCTCGTTATATTTATTTAACACAGTACCCAAAGAGGTATTTACTCTGAAAAGAATAAAAAAAATTTAGCATTAGTTATTAGTATAATGATAAGTAAATAAAAATAGGTACATACATATTAAGATACATATGTATATAAAAGTTAAGGGAAAAAGCAGTCCGGAAAGGTAGAGCTTCTGGGAAGGACTCGGTCTTACCAAATTTGTTAATGTATTCTTCCAAATTGCCATTGCTACAAAATCGTGCCTTCTTTGTAATTCTACGACGGGTACACATGCTAAATGTTACATTTTCGAAAGGCACTGGTATGCAGATATACATACATACATATGTGCAAGTGTACATACATACGTATGCATTAGGGATTCCAATTTTTCCGATTTTTACGATACCGGGATTTTCGACATTTTTTTTATAATACCGGGATTGGTCCCGGGATTTGGACATTAATTATTTTCCCACATTTTGGGGTTGACAAAAGCAAATACATATATATTTCGAGGAACGCTACAACTTTAAAGTGCAAAAAAAAAATTGATTTTTATTGCCATTTTTATTATTTCATTAGTAACAAAATAAAATAGGAACGTAAAATCATGCGTATTATTTAATAATAAGAGTTACTTTAAAAATTGCGACCAACAAAAAAAATTACATACATTTTGTGAACAAAACATGTTGGTACTTTTAAAATGTTAATAATAAAGCTTGTGATCATTTGATAATTTCCAATAAAAATTTTCAGAATTTAACGACGTACTTCGTTTAAGCGAATATTTCCAAGCTTGCCGAAAAATACTGGAAATTAATGCAACATTCGAAAAAAATTAAAAATCGAATGCACAAATTTTGAGATAAATTCCGAGTATACAGCTGCGTATTTTATTTCTCAAATTCTCAAAAAAATTAAACTTTTTCCTGATTTTTGGTATTTTCATTTTTTGAATAAAATTGACTATATGTAAAACTGGCCCGACTAAGGGGCAACATTTTCTGTTCTTATCACATGAAAAATGCACCATTTTCATTGGGCACAAGGCACATGTTGATAATGCTGGCATGTAATAATGCAACATTTTCGTTCAGAATAGGAAAAGCTATTAGTATACAGATCTGAGACCAATAAAAATTTTATAAAATACAATTTTTTCCTTGCTATAATAGGGGATATTCTCTCTTTATTTTATCCCGAAAATCCCGGGATGAAATTCTAGCAATCCCGGGATTTCCGCGGTGTCAAAAAGGGCGGGATCGCGGTATTCCGGGATCCCAGGATTGGAATCCTTAGTTTGCATGTATTAAAAATTACCAAAACAATTCAAATATTCGCACCTATTCGAGTTTACTTAAAGTTAAGTGCGGCAACGCCACAATGTGTTCGCAATCCGCTTTTTCAAAGGCGTTAAAAGCCGTTAACCTTAATCCAAAACAGCGTAAAATTAAAACAAAGAAATCATTCTTAAATTTGAAAGAGAGATACTTTTTATGTATTAAAAGTTTATGATGGCGTGCATCAAGCTTAGCCGGTGAGTGTTGAGAACAGGGTTTGAAATTGCTTAGCTACTTTTGCTGCATTTGCTTTTGCTTTGCTTTTGCTAACGAAAAGTAAATTAGCAAACTCGGCAAGCCAAGTATTCAGATGAGCCGTGTTTGCTTGTATAGTTAAGCAAAGCAACGCGATTTGGGGGATTTCATTTTACTTCCAGCAATTAGTTGTGTCTTTGCATTTTTTCTGCTTTTGCTTATTTTGCTGAAACGATTTGTTTACGCATATTTCGATTTTTTATACATATTTACTTATGTGTATGTATGTATGTACACATAATATGTATGTATGTATGTACACATAATATGTATGTATGTCCATTTCTAAACATCTTTTCATGTTGAATTTTGCTTAAAAACTAGTTTCAGCAAAATAAGCAACTGTAAGCAAAAATTTACTACTCAACTAATTGCTGGAAGTAAAAGCAACCCTCTCAAATTGAGTTGCTTGGCTTAACTATACAAGCAAACACGGCTCAGCTGAAAACTGAAGCGAATGATTCATGTTTTCGTTTTTGGCTCGGCTGAATTCAGCAATAAGCAAAAAACATCGGCTATTGCTGTTTTGCAGCAAGCAAATTCAAACCCTGGTTGAGAAGTTTCACCACCCACACCCACAGGTGTTGAAGATCGTAAAAACTTAATGGAATAGCGTAAACTCGCACATAAAAAAGAAATTATGATTGCGTAGCTGGATTGAAATGCTGGCAGCTGATAAGCTCTAGCAAACAAAAGCTAAATTTGCAGCATAAAAGCAAAAGTTATGTATCGGAACTCGTAAATTCTCGGCGGGTATACAACCGTTGAAATATGCAAATTTACATTTAAATGCGCGAACTATTAGAAATAGTAGAAAAGAGAGGAATATGCGTGGCGACAATACTAATTTCTCGTATATTTGCAAATGCAAAAATGTTCGCGTGCCTACACACAAGCACAAGCTTCATTTTATTCATTTATTCAAATGGTTCACGGAAATAAGGTTGTTATCCCACACCAAATTTATTCGCATGCCACACATTAATGAGTTCTATAGATCGAGGGTGGCCAAGCAATTTAACCATACAACGTTAACGTCATAAGAAGAAAAAGATAAAGTTCAATGTGTTCAACGTGTTGAAAGGAAACAGAGAAACTTCCCTTCATTTTATAATTTTCTGAAAGAAAATGTGCCAAAGTTTAATGATTGTTGATAACTTGATAATGAAAGTTGATATAAGTTCCGACTTCTGGAGATTCTCTACCTCAACGATGCACACAGGGATTATGAGACGAATAAATGTGCTCTTGGCTTTTTGGTTTAATGTCATACGAGGGTTAATCAGTGACGAACCATAGTCCATGGAAGGTAAACGAGGTAAACGCAGTCATACTCGGAATGCAAAATTGTCCAAACAATTACATAGTAGGCGTGTGCAAAACAAAGAAAAAGAAAGAGAAAGAGAAAAAAGAAAAGAAAAATAAACAAAACAAGTAAAAGCGCGGCTGTCTTCGGCCGTACCGAAGACTTCATACCTTTCATGAGTGGGGAAATGAAAAGTTACCTATGTATGTACATAGCCAGATTAAGTTTAATTTATAATTTTAATTCTGTGGGTTATTTATGGAAAGATTTATTAGAAAAAATGGTGTCTTGGCTATTTAAATGAAGGAGTTATACACCAAAATGTCCATATCTGAAAAATCGGTTGTATGGGATCTATATGTTATAATGGTCCGATCTTGATAATTTTCGGTAACCGCATTTGGGCCCATATGGGTACAAATACTTAAAAATTTCACGCCGTTAGCTGTTAAAATGGAGGAGTTATACACCAAAATGTCCATATCTGAACAATCGGTTGTAGGGGAGCTATAGGTTATAGTGGTCCGATCTTAACAATTTTCTGTAATCCCGTTTGGGCCCATATGGGTACAAATACTTCAAAATTTCACGCCGTTAGCTGTTAAAGTGGAGGAGTTATACACCAAAATGTCCATATCTGAACAATCGGTTGTAGGGGAGCTATATGTTATAGTGGTCCGATCTTGACAATTTTCGGTAACCCTGTTTGGGCCCATATGGGTACAAATACATAAAAATTTCACGCCGTTAGCTGTTAAAATGGAGGAGTTATACACCAAAATGTCCATATCTGAACAATCGGTTGTAGGGGAGCTATAGGTTATAGTGGTCCGATCTTAACAATTTTCTGTAATCCCGTTTGGGCCCATATGGGTACAAATACTTCAAAATTTCACGCCGTTAGCTGTTAAAGTGGAGGAGTTATACACCAAAATGTCCATATCTGAACAATCGGTTGTAGGGGAGCTATATGTTATAGTGGTCCGATCTTGACAATTTTCGGTAACCCTGTTTGGGCCCATATGGGTACAAATACATAAAAATTTCACGCCGTTAGCTGTTAAAATGGAGGAGTTATACACCAAAATGTCCATATCTGAACAATCGGTGGTAGGGGAGCTATATGTTATGGTGGTCCGATATTGACAATTTTTGGTAACCCTATTTGGGCTCATATGGATACAAATACTTCAAAATTTCACGCCGTTAGCTGTTAAAATGGAGGAGTTATACACCAAAATGTCCATATCTGAACAATCGGTTGTAGGGGAGCTATATGTTATGGTGGTCCGATCTTGACAATTTTTGGTAACCCTATTTAGGCTCATATGGATACAAATACTTCAAAATTTCACGCCGTTAGCTGTTAAAATGGAGGAGTTATACACCAAAATGTCCATATCTGAACAATCGGTTGTAGGGGAGCTATATGTTATGGTGGTCCGATCTTGACAATTTTTGGTAACCCTATTTGGGCTCATATGGATACAAATACTTCAAAATTTCACGCCGTTAGCTGTTAAAATGGAGGAGTTATACACCAAAATGTCCATATCTGAACAATCGGTTGTAGGGGAGCTATATGTTATGGTGGTCCGATCTTGAAAATTTTTGGTAACCCTATTTGGGCTCATATGGATACAAATACTTCAAAATTTCACGCCGTTAGCTGTTAAAATGGAGGAGTTATACACCAAAATGTCCATATCTGAACAATCGGTTGTAAGGGAGCTATATGTTATGGTGGTCCGATCTTGACAATTTTTGGTAACCCTGTTTAGGCCCATATGGGTACAAATACTTCAAAATTTCAGGCCGTTAGCTGTTAAAATGGAGGAGTTATACACCAAAATGTGTATATCTGAATAATCGGATGTTGTGGAACTATATGTTATAGTGGTCCGATCTTGACAATTTTCGGTAACCTTGTTTGTGCCCAAATGGGCATGTCTACTTCAAAGTTTCATGTCCTTTGCTGTTTAAATGGGGAAGTTATGCACAAATTACATCCAAAAATTTCATGTATATCTGAATAATCGGTTGTTTTCTATATGTTATAGTGGTCCGATTCGGCCGATTCCGACAAATGATCAGCTGCATATAACAACATACCTGTATTCCGAATTTCATTCAGATATCTCAAAAACTGAGGGACTAGTTTGCGTTCACACAGACGGACGGACGGACAGGCGGACATGGCTTAATCGACTCAGCTCGTGATTCTGATCATATCGGTATATATTTTGGTGGGTCCCCCACCTTCCTTCTGGTACTTTCGACAACAATTTTTTGGCACTAAGTTATAATACCATTTCATTCTCATGAAAGGTATAAAAATAAGAAACAAAAGACATGCTTTTATAAGCAGCAGCTGATCTCTATTAACTAATTAATTAATGCATTTAATGGGGGTACTCTCTTTGAGGGTACTTAAATGCAGAAATTAAACCTATGACTGAAGCCACAATGTTAGTAATTGAGCATACATATATATGTACATATGTATGTATGGATCAAATATGTACATATTTCCAGCCCCACAGACCGGTAAACAAAAATAAATAAATCATAAGACCGATAAGACCAAAAGAGAGATATCTGATCTCTGATATATTCAAAAGGCAGAAATCCAAAAGACAGAAATCCATACACCGATAAGAGAAAGGCAAAAAACCAAAAACGGAAATCCATGGTATTCACAACGTGTCAACTGAGTACATATGTATTTGAATTCGCTGAATCGCTTTCCTTTGATATCAGACTTTCTTAATGCACCTAAATACACATATGTAAGTATGTAGGCACACAATTTGAATTAATGTTGGCTGTCAGCCAACAAACATTAGGAGCTATTTACAAAAAATTTGTAAAGTTAACAAACTGTAAAGCCACTCTCATCAATAAACGTATGTAAGTATGTATATACCCTGCAAAAATTATTGTATTATATGATCCATTTTGTGGTAGATTGGAGTACTTTCAAAGTGATCATAAACATAGACCCAAGGGAGTGACTCGTTTATCTGCATCGGCTCGTAGTTAGCCGAACATTCATACGAAACCCGAATGTATATCGCGATAACGACGAAGCAAGTGCGTACATATGTACATACATATATGATAACAAATATAAATTTTGGTTCCGATAGATGACGGTTGAGTGGTGTTTTAAGGGGGTCAATGTTCAGATTGCCATAGAAGACTTACATTTTTAGTGTCGCATATGGTAATCTGAACTTTGACCCCCTTGAAACACCAGTAAACCGTCATCAATCGGGACCAAAATTTATATTTGTTATCATTGGGTATAGAAGTATTAATTTTGGGTATTAGATAATTAAAAAAAATGTTTTTTGGTTGCTTGTTTTTCCGACAGGGTAGGAATATGATGTATTGTGGAGCGATCCTCCGCCATCCCTTGTCAAGTTTGGTTTGGAGACAAACCGGTTTCGGCTAATATGCGCCATCTATTTTCGAAAAAAGACACTGAAGATGGCGCATATTAGCCGAAACCGGTTTGTCTCCAAACCAAACTTGACAAGGGATGACGGAGGATCGTTCCACAATACATCATAAAAAAATGTTTTGATTTTTTGACCCTTCATAGAGTTTTCTGAACTTTGACCTCAATGCGCCACGCCTTAACCGCCACCAATCGGGACCAAAATTTATGTGTGATATCTTTGACCATGTTACTACAGATTGAGGGGGCGATACAGTCTTTTTATGAACTTTTAAATTTTTCATACAATTTAAAAGCACCCTAATGTACATATGTATGTATGTACGAGCCCATCAAACCTTTGCTTGCTACGGTAAATTAAATGTTACTCATACGCAATGTATTCCGCTGAAAGAGATGCGATTGGAAAAATGATAGGTCCATATACATAGATACATACACACACGGAAACACTCGTGTGGATATATGTATGTGCATCCACCCTGTAAAAATCATAGGGTTATATGATCCATTTTGTGGTAGGTAGGAGTACTTTCAAAGTGATCGTTTATCTGCATCGGCTCATAGTTAGCCGAACATTGCTACGAAAACCGAATGTATGTATGTATATCGCGATAACGACGAAGCAAGTGCGTACATTTGTATGTGTATGTATGTATGTATGTACATATGCATGCTCGTTTCAACGTGCACGATTTAGTAATAAAAAGACATTGAACGCGACACATGTTGGTGATTGCGCTAGAAAAATTTTATTATTTTATTTTTATTAAAGAAAGGCTTACTTATATATGTATGTAATGCTAATAATCAAATTGAATTGACAGTAGTTCAAATCTGTTCAGAGATAATTAAATTTCATTAATTTTAGTACCTACTCCATGAATTACTCCCATGTAGGTACTCCATGGATTACTCCTATGTAGGTACTCCTTGGATTACTCGGGTGTCATGCGGAAATCGGAGTATGTGATCCCTGCCTAGGACATCGCCATGTTAAATGGACCATATTTTTTATATGAAATGTGGCAGGTTGAGGAGTACTCGGTTGGTCCATAGCGAGTACTCTATACATGCGTGCATGGAGTACTCGGCTTGTTTGCAGGGCATATGTACGTAAGGCCTTGTTATACTAACAAACTGTTTTGGCAATAACCGACCAATTGTTGTTGTGCACAGCACGTAGTATGAGAATATTCCGACACGAATAGAGAGACAGCGAATAGAATAAATGCAAATTATATGTATGTCATGCACTACATGTATAATCAAACACCCGCAAATCTCACTGAACAAATTTTTCAAGAGAAATTATTCAAGCTATGCTAAATACGCATGAAATACGCCTAATAAAACCTCAATAAACATACCTATGTATCAGAGGCGGACGCTTCATACAAGCTGAGAAGCTCGGCTTGCGTACATATTTTCGTTCATTTCATTTTACAAATTTCTTTAAAATCTGGTTATTTTACGTTTTAAATGCGTTTACTATTTAAGTTCTCAATAATATAGCCCCCACTGTACATCCGGTGCCTAAAAGCATGCTAAGAAAATAGCGCAAATACACCACCAATCCACCTCACAATGTGTATTTTGTTTGTACAGCCAATCACAACACAGTGAGCATGCTTTAACGTTTCAACACATTGGCTTTTACCTGGCTTTCAAAACAAGATAACATAGCTTGTTTTCTCGCTTTCTCTAAGGAGAAATCAATTGCTTATTTTCATACTTAAATTGAAAAAAAAACTAGCAAAACACTTTTTTTATTTTTCACATGAAATTTGTATGGGGATGAGAAGCTTTTGGTAATTGGACCTCAGTTCTTCAAACACTAAAGCACCCATTTTTAGATATTAGATAATAAGCAAATACACTTGCTACTGCTGAAATTTCCGTCAGTATAAGGAAATTAAAAATACCTCTGCGCTTTTGTGTGAGATTTCCCTATAAGTTTAGCGTCATCAATCAAAATGTGAACCCGGCTGACCCTCGAATGTTTCTGAGCGATGTTGGTAGCAATTGGTCTTGATGAGGACTCCAACATACATAGAACTCTTTTAACTGTGATGCCTTGGCCGGGTCTCCAGATATGGGTCATAACGTGGACCCAGATGGTCCTCGAATGTTTCTGTGAGATATTGGCATCAAATGATGAAGACTTCGAGATAGAACTATTTTAATTGTAAGGGCTAGGCCGGACCCCCAGATATGGGTCAAGACGTATTTAAAAATAATGTAAATACTAGGGCTCTAGATACCCGGGTATCAAGCAATTCGATCTGAACGTTTTTGTTTGAGCCCGTTTGTTGTTCAAATTCCCGTACAAACATTCGCGCTTTCGAGCTTACAAACAAAAAAATGTGTATCGGAAAAACAAAAATAAAAAAACTACATGTAAAGAAAAAAAAATAATAATAAATAAAAGAAAAAAAAACAAACTTCAAAATACCCGAATTGTACAAATGCCCATACAAACATACGGGTAATAAACAAACAAACAACTGTTCGAGCATTTGAACAACAATTGTTCGGGCTACTCGAAAATGTTCAAAAAAAATCGAGAGCTCTAGTAAATACGAACATTTTTATTTTAAAGATGTTCATTGTAAAATGGCAAAATCAAGAAAAACATTTCAACTTTAAAAATGTTAATTTTTATTTTAAGCACTATGAAAATTTGAACCAAAAAATTTCGTTTTATTCCATTAATTTTCATTTTTAATTTAAACAAGCTCCTTTTTCAATCCTAAATACATTTTAATTTTCATTTTTAATTTATAAA
This sequence comes from Urophora cardui, assembly GCA_960531455.1. Lineage (NCBI taxonomy): Eukaryota > Metazoa > Arthropoda > Insecta > Diptera > Tephritidae > Urophora > Urophora cardui. The sequence goes on along the minus strand of OY482673.1, from coordinate 106,784,944 downwards.
TTTCCATTTTTAAAATAAAAATGACCTGGGTTAAAACGTTCATCATCAAAATAAAAATATTATTTTTGATTCATTTTCTCTGAGTGTACAAACAAAAAAATGTGCATCAAGAAAACAAAAATAAAAAATACATATGAAGACAAAAAAAAAAAATAAACGAGAAAAAACAAACTTCAAATACGCGAATTGTTCAAATGCCCGTACAAACATACGGGTAATAAGCAAACAAACGAGTGTTTGCGCATTTGAAAAGCATTTATTCGGGCTGCTCGCAAATGTTAAAAACAAAAATCGAGAGCTCTAGATCAAAGTCAATGACGGAACGCAATCAGACTTTTAGATAATACAGCAAAGAAAATTACGTAAGTGGCTAATATTTATGCTTCACACATACATGGGCTTGCCCAGACAATTTATGCTAGGTCCGCCACTGCTATGTATGTATGTACATATCGACGTGCCATACGAAAACTAACACCAAAGTTTTTGTGGCTGACGAAAACTAGCAATTACATGTTTTGGCTGGCGAAAACTAACAATTACACGTTTTGGCTGACGAAAACTAGCACGCAAACTGAGTTTGTTGTTTTTTTACAGGGTGTTTATTTTGTCGAAAGATTATTTTAGAGGGATAATATTATAAAATTCATAAAATTATCAGATAGATATAAATCGTACCTTTTCTTTGTAAATCTTGTATCTACAATTCAGCGAGATATCGTAGGAAATTAATTATATGTATGTATAACTTGTACGTATGTATATGGGAAATCGAGGAAGCATAAATATGGGAATAATTTTGTAATGGAAGCGCTTATTACATTACATTTATGTAATAAGCGCTTCCACAAACAGAAGTTTTTGTCAATTGAAAGCTTTTTCAAGTCATACGAATTTTGTTTATCATATAGGGCATAGCCGATATATTATTTTCGAAACACATGCAATACATAAAAACATCTCAAAAAACAAAACTCTAACAAAAATTTCATACATACACATATTCTGTACAAGCAGCGGATGAATCAAGTTACCATGGCGTTATTTAATTTTAATAATTTTCGTAAATACCTATCTCGGTAATGTCTAATACAACAAACCAAAGTCGCTTTATTCTCACCCTGTAAATAAGCAGAAAAACAAAAACTAATTGCTAGTCTTCGTCAGCCAAAAAACGAAAATGCTGTTTTTCGTTTGAAAAACACAATATTGCTAGTTTTCGTCAACCACAAAACGATATTGTTAGTTTTCGTCAGCCACAACCTGAAAGTGCTAATATTCGTCTGAAATTTTTTAATTGCTAGTTTTCTTTTATAATTTTATTATTGCTAGTTTTCGTATGGCACGTCGATATATTCCAATCCACAATCACTGTGTAACCACTTCCCACTAATCATCGGTATTTTACTTTTTTTTTTAACTACCAATGCTGATTGCTGCATGAGTTTAATGAAATTGATTTGCTTTGACAGTATTCATTCCGTAAAATAGAGCTGTCGAAATTAAATTTTTTTTAATGCTCCCATTTGGCGACCCCAAATGCAAACAAGCGACGAAGGCATACAGCTGAGTATCTGATGTTCGACTCAACTCGAACTTAGGCCTCCTTACTTGTTATTATTTACAATTAATTTTTCAACACTTGCTGTCAGACCTGAACCTAAAAGACCACAGGAATCGAAAAACATATACTCCTTGGAATGCTGAATGTGTTTTATTTCAGGTTCTGCTGAAGCGATCGAAATACTTATTTTGCAGAAGATTGATGATTTTTGGCCACGTTTGACATGTAGGCCTTAAAAAAGTACATTGAGGTGGTATAAACACATCACTGAGTGGTAGTGACCCCAATGACGCATATAGGGTTAATAGTATAACATAGTATAAACCGTCCTTTCAAGCCAAAGACATTGGTGTATTGCACTTAAAGATCGGACTATAAACACCGAAGATATGAGCGACATCTAGCGGCGTCCAAAAAAAAATTAAAGATTTTTCCGGAAATGTTTTCCAAAAAGACATCATATGCGGGGGCGTACAGCTAACTTAATTTTTTACGATACGGTCTAATGTACGTGCAAATATTTGTAAATGTGCCACTCTAAATCTTACCATTTTTATACTCAGCTGTACTAGTACACAGAGTATTATAGTTTTGATTTCATAACGGTGGATTGTAACAGAATGAAATAATCGAGATAGATATAGACTTATATATAACAAAGTGATCAGGGTGAAAAGAGAAATCGATTGAGCCATGTCCGTCCATCCGTCTGTCCGTCTATGCGCATGATACTCGCGCAAAAATTGAGATATTTTGATGAAATTTGAAATATAAGTTGGTAGCGAGACTGGGATGGTTGGTATTGAAAATGGGCGAAATCGGACCATGACCACGCCCACTTCCCCTATATAGTAAAAATCGGAAATTTTTAATCTCAGTCACTAATAGGTCTAGAGTGATAAAATTTCACACACGTATTGAGCTCAGCCCCTTATGAAGAAATATGGTGAAATTTTGGAAAATGGGCGGTGCCACGCCCACTTATTAAGGGGCAAACATTGAAAGTTTTATGAGTCATAACTCAGAAACCGTTGAAGATATATCGATGAAATTTGGTAGGCGTGATATACTTACTTAGGCAAATGTTTGGACGAAAAATTGCCAAAATCGGTTGACGACCACGCCCACTTTTATATATGGGAATTATAAAGTGACCTAATAAAAACATTTTAAGCCATATCTCTGTCAAATATAAAGATATATCATTGAAATTTTATGGCAGGAGTCCAACATAAAACAAAAAACACAAAAATTTTGGAAAATGGACATGGCACCGCCTCTTTTTAGACAAAGGAATCAACGAGATTTCGGAGCCCATAACTCGACAAATAATTGAGATATTATAACGAAACTTGGTTTATACACTTTTATAACTTGTGTTAATAGACACGCAAAAATTTATTAAAATCTGTTTATGACCACGCCTACTTTTTAACAAAGATATTTCTGGAACACCCTTAGGAATTTGTAACGTGACATCTTTGTAACTAGAAGTCATAAAGGAATGAAATTTTGCACAAAGAATAATATTCATATGCTTAGTTGGATGACTTATAAAAATTTTGAAAATGGGCGTGGCTGTATGAGCTAATTGGATTTTCCCGCTTACACCAAAGTATAGAAATAATATATTTTTTGTTAAAATGGTTTTCAAACGTTGTTTTCGCAATTTTCACATCTTTTACAATTCAATTTAAAATATTACAGAACACAGGGAAACACATCCATACATACCCAATATACATATACATACCCAATAAACACAATGGATTCGCCTCGAATTCGCGTCGGATTCGCTTTCTCTGATTATATTATCGCGGCAATAGTTCGCGGCGATAGATCGGCGAATCCGAATTCGTAGGCATGTCACCTATCACTAGCGATTCGAGAATTTTTAATTTCTCTGATCGTTGGCGATTCGAGATTTTTTATAAATGGCGTTTCAAAAATTAAAAGTTCAGAGTTTGGTTTACTGGCAATGGGTTAAATCCGAGTTCAGGTATAAATGTAAAATTTCAGAACTATAATGATTTTTTTAGTGCAAAACAACTTTAAAAAAAATAGAAAAAAATGATATCGCGAAAATTGATTTTCTCGAACTTGCCGCGAACTCGAGGCGAGTCCGAGAAATTACGTTCGCGAAAATATGCTTTCTCGAACTCGCCTCGAATTCGCCGCGATATCATCCTCGCGTCTGTGTTTATTGGGTATGTATGTATTTACGTAGTATGTACATATGTACCCTGCAGCGAAAACGTGAACTGGTATGAAAAGTAAACTAGCTAATCAACTGGTAGGAGACGGAAAAACAAGCAGTTTGCTTTCTATTAGTTGTTAAATTGACGACGGCTTTGCATATTTCTACAATTCTCAGACGATTAGTGAAGCACTTGGTATAAAGAGTTTATCATTTGATCCTTTCCAAACGTCAAACGTGGACCCGAATGATTTTGCATGTTTCTGAGCAAAACAAATCAAAATCAGAAATCAAAAATCAAAAACCAAACAACAACACAAACAAAGTCGCATTTTAATTAAAGGAACAAGGGAAAGGGAATAAAAATCCGATTTCGAAACTGTTTACACATCAATGTTCATGAGTACTCGTTACTCACGCTTTCATTTTTTTTTTACTAACTTTTATCCCGGGTCCCGAGATATGGGTCAAAACGTGGACCCGGATGACCCTCTAATGTCTCTGAGCGATATGGGTATCAAATGAAAGGTATTGATGAGGACTTCAACATAGAACTCTTTTAATTGTGGTGCCTAGGCCGGGTCCCGAGATATGGGTCAAAACGTGGACACGGATGAGCCTCGAATGTCTCTGAGCGATATGGGTATCAAATGAAAGGTCTTGACGAGGACTTCAATATAGAACTCTTTTAATTGTGATGCCTAGGCCGGGTCCCGAGATATGGGTCAAAACGTGGACCCGGATGAGCCTCGAATGTCTCTGAGCGATATGGGTATCAAATGGAAGTTCTTGATGAAGACTTCAACATAGAACTCTTTTAATTGTGGTTCCTAGGCCGGGTCCGGAGATATGGGTCAAAAGGTGGACCCGGATGACCCTCGAATGTCTCTGAGCGGTATGGGTATCAAATGAAAGCTCTTGATGAGGACCTCAACATAGAACTATTTTAATTATGATGCCTAGGCTGGGTCAAAACGTGGACCCGGATGAGCCTCGAATATCTCTGAGCGATATGGGTATCAAATGAAAGGTCTTGATGAGGACTTCAACATAGAACTCTTTTAATTGTGATGTCTTGGCCGGGTCCCGAGATATGGGTCAAAACGTGGACCCGGATGACCCTCGAATATCTCTGTGCGATATGGGTATCAAATGAAAGGTCTTGATGAGGACTTCAACATAGAACTCTTTCAATTGTGATGTCTTGGCCGGGTCCCGAGATATGGGTCAAAACGTGGACCCGGATGAGCCTCGAATATCTCTGTGCGAGATGGGTATCAAATGAAAGGTCTTGATGAGGACTTCAACATAGAACTCTTTTAATTGTGATATCTTGGCCAGTTCCCGAGATATGGGTCAAAACGTGGACCCGGATGAGCCTCGAATGTCTCTGAGCGATATGGGTATCAAATGAAAGGTCTTGATGAGGACTTCAACATAGAACTCTTTTAATTGTGATGCCTAGGCCGGGTCCGAGTTTTTATTTTAACTTTTTATTTCGCTTGCGAGGACCTGCGAAAAAATTGCAGCCCGAGATAAGCTCGGTCATCCAGGTACTATTGCTTAATTTTATTAAAATACAGTGCAGTTTGTGAAATTTTGCATGAAACGTTTGTTGAAGATGAGTTAGTATTGTAGAGTTTTGTATATGGTCACATGCCATACCAATGAAGAGTTATATAAAGCCTTGAATGAAACCTCACTTTTTTGATAACGACCATGCCAAACGATTAACGACAACTATTTGAGGGTATGCACATGGAATTTCCGAACCTTTAATGGAGAAGGTGCTGCTGCCCAGCTGGTTGATGTCTTCGGGAGAGTGAAACCTTACATCACTGCTCGCCAATAAAGAAGACGGAAGGGGGAAGGCAAGCAGAAAGACAAGCCATGTGACATATACTACAGGAACGCAGATTTGCTGTTGGATATGTGGTGGGAGAGAGAATCGACCGCCGAGTACTTTGATTGAAGCCTAACGTCAACAAGCTGCTTGGACCTTATCAGCTTCAGACCTAGTAAGTGTATCATCAACCAATACACAATAAACCAAATCTTGGGAAAAGGAACAGTGAAAAGGAGTCGACAAATCTACACTTTTTCGATTTTAAAGCAGAGTACGGCAAATTTATGAGAGAGTTTGTGTTGGTGAGAGCAGACCGATTTGTATTACATTGGTGAAAATGTGTGTGATGCTTCTCATTTGCCCGTGCGGGACACTTTTGCCAGTGCCTGTTTTAAAGCCACTTCGTTTCGAATAGGAGCTGTCTATATGTCGCAATGTCCGAATTTGGTTTCCCAACAAAACTTGTACGGTTATGCCAAATAACGTTGATTAACACCACCAGCTCCGTGAGAATTGGAAAGGACTTTTCTGGGCCGTTCTAAACCAAACGGCGTTTCAGACAAGGCGACACCCAATCGTGCGATTTCTTCAACTTTGTGGCGTAAAATATAATTCGCGCTGCCGACCTCCACCATCTAAGAGCCATCTACTACAAGAGTAAGTATGCAAGTATACTTTGGCCTCAGAGATGTCAGAGAAAAACTATATTTTTGCACTTTTTTCTAAGAGAATTCAAAGCTTTTTTATTTCGTCGAGACCTTCGAAAAAAAACAGCAAAATCGTGCACACAAAAGGCTTTGCCGTGATGGGAATTACTGGCAGAAGTAACCTACAGGTTTACTTAATACCATTAATCCCCAATATTTGCAACATTTGAGCAAAATAAGAATCATACTGGTTGACATTTTTGTATAACCGACCACACATACATATGTAGATATGTATATTAATTTCAAGTTCAATTTTTTAATACATATTAATTGCTTACAAAAAATATTTTCGTGTAGATTGCAATAAATATTTTATCATAAATTTATGCGATTTGGATTCTGAAATTTACACCTGCCCACGAAGGTGATAAAATTCTGTAGCCCAACGTATTTATAAGTACATTTAATACTGGTATTACAACATCTGTTTAAACGCTCCATCACACATTCAGTGGCTATGAAATTGCTTTTATTTAAGACCTTAGTTCAATTACTTAACATATGTGTTTGAATAATCGCAGCAGATTTTATTTAAAGGTGTTTTAAAAAAAATATTTAATATGATGTCATATTGTCACTCCTGAATTTAATGATCGAGGCGAAACGGTCTCTTTCAATTCTTTTTTAAAAATAATGTAAAAATAATGTAAAGTTTTTGTTGGAAAAAAAGATTATAAAAAGTAATCACAAAGTTTATTTTCTTTCTTTGTGGGCAAACGATATTAAACTATTTGCAACATTAAACATGTACGTAGATATAAATTTTACTGCCAAAATCGCTTTATTGCGGATAATATATGTACATTAGAGTGGCCCTTACGCCTATGGAAAAATTTTTTTTCCACTTTTTTGAGACGTTACCCCCTGAAATGGTTTCATGTACGAAGAAAATATTCCCTGTTTAATATTTGCGCGATTGGGCAACGTTAACCCGTGCCACAATGTGTTGAAATAATGAACCAAGGGTTATATGGTTCTGTGGACGTTTATATTGGACGAATTCTCTTATATTTTGAGTTTTAATAGATTACAATGTTGTTATTTATTAGGCTCCACAAATAAATGATTTATGAATAAAAAATATGTACTGATATTCTATATATTGAAGTAATAAAAAGTCATGGATCCTTATTTACTCATATATACAAATAATTTAAGAAAATTGAAATTTTTAATAGATATTTTTCATGTACTCGTACATACATATTTATATGGGAAATTTTAAAAATAAGTTCCCTCTATTAGTGTAATGGTACATTGTTTTTCATGCATACGTACACAAACAAGAAATTCAGATTCAATTCAGAACTTTAATTCTCTTGAAAGTCCATTGAAAGCGCTTGCGGAGCAGTGTAATAACTGCCACATAAAAGGAATTAAATAACTCCCAAAGAAGGAAATGAAATAAGTCCCAACACACTGCGGGTTATTTCATTTGTCCATAACAATTTGCAACAGCACTTTTGAGCAAGCTAATTCTCACACAGAACGAAAGAAATATCCACAGTGTAAAACCCTCAAACAATTGCAATAGCTGTAACTTTGTATACTACTTTAACCCTCTAACTCTCCGACGATGACGTCGCTTTTACTCCTTTTTTAGAAAGTCCGCAAAAGTTCGAAGGTCGTTAGAGGGTTAAATAGTTATAGAAAATTGTTCGCCATAGAATTTCACTAGGTATCCACCGACAAAAGTACCTAAACACCACAGTCCAGGGACCTTATGGAGGTGATTTTTGTGACAAAATTTTATTTTGAAACTTTTCTTATTTTTATATCAGAATTCAATTAAAATGGTGTGCAAATGTAGAAAATTGGAAACTTAATTTTCTAAGTGCCTCCTTGGATGAAATTTTTACAAAATGCCTAGAGGAAGATGAATGGGAAACCGATATTATATTTGTGAAGCATTTTGAAACGGTAGTTACGCTGACTACGCGTAAAGTGACCATGATACGGACACAAACTTTCCCAATGCCGACAGAAACTCACTTTGTGCTAAAAAGGTACCTATGCGCGGCATGTCCTTCAGTTAACTGACTTCAGCAGTTGCACATTTTAAAATTATTGTATTGGAAGAAAATAATATGGACTATGATTTTAAATTAATATACAATTCTTAAGTGAAATGTTTGATTTTTTTGTTTTAATACTATGTTGCTTTATACGTGAGAACCAAAATTTAATGTCATCTACATACGTACATACATCTTCTACGATTCTTGCTACTCAAGCAATTGCAACGGTAAAATAATAAAAGTATTTTGATTAATTTTATGCAAATTCAAACTTGTAAACATCTCAGAGTTAGGTTTTCGCACATACATTTATTTATCGCGGCATAACCAAAAGCAGCGCTTACTAAAAGTGATGTTGATAATTTTCACTTCAACTCGTTGTGGCATGGGTTAGAGTTGTTCAATCGGGCCAAAATTTTGAGGGTATTATTATTTTATTAAACAAAAATATATCAGGGGGTAACACATGCAAATTTCCGACTTTCGAAAATAAGGGCCACTCTAATGTACATATCTATAAAATTTAATCATTTAATCACAAATTAAAGTCTTTCAGGCACACAAGTTCAATGTGAATCTAAATGTGCACGCCAAGCTTGTATGTATTTATTTACACCTCAATTTTAGAAATAAATCGATTTATTCTACATACATATAAACTTTGGCACAACAACTTTTAGGTTATGTTTGAGAATATGTACATATATTTCGAAGTAAGTTAGTGGTGTTCCTTCGGTACTGCTTATATCTAGTATTACTTTTCATCTCTTTTTATGAAATGGATTAATAGCGTTTTCGATTCTGAACAAAAATGCTGCATTATTACAAGGCAACATTATCAACATGCGCCCTGTGCCCTAAGAAAATGTTGCACTTTTCATGTGATGTATGAAACAAAAATAATGCAACCCTTTGTTCATATTAAAGGCAGAAAATGCTGCCCTGTGGTCGGGGAGAGTGCGACATTTTTTTCAATAGAACAATCAACCCTGAAAAAATTTGTGGAATCTATGTGGAATAGAACAAAAAAAATTGACAGCCCGATAAAAGTGCAGAATAAGTGCGACATTTTGGCCAGAATCGAAAACGCCATAAGAGATTTTTTCAAGCGAGTGCTTTAAAGAAGGGAACCACTCCACCGGATATGAAATGGTCAGAGGCAACATATTTTTCGCATTGGACGTCAGCGGTTGGGCCATCTCGTGAAGCATTAAAAGCAATATTTACGATGCCTTCATTCCTAAAAATTGTATTGTGGAAATTATAATATCATAAAATAAATGGAGTGTATGTATATACATATCGCCCGTTTTATCCAATAGGGATTTAACACGAAATTTTCGATTTCTGGGATTTTGCCATATATTTCAATAACTGGGTCATGCCTTTGAGTCTAGTCTTTTAAAATACTCAAAAAGATAAAAATGGCGGAAATAAAAGCGATTTTGTAGTTAGCCGTAGAAGGAAACTATTTGAAATTATAAAACTTTATTTGCGTTTTCCCAAAAAAAATTTTTTTTGAGTTAAAAAAAAAACGTGCGATATATGTATATACATATGTATATACGAGCAAACTTTCAATCCCTGCCAATGTCAATCATACGCCATGTCAGACAATAGAATATTAAAATATGTACATTAGAGCGTACCGCGAAAAAAAAGTTCACCGTACAGCCCCCCCATATGATTTCTCTTTCGAAAACATTTCTGGAAAAAATGTTTATTATTTTTTGGACGTCGCTAGATGTCGCTAAAATTTATTTTTTCATATCTTCGGTATTTATGATCCGATCCCTAAGCTTGATACACCAATCTCTTTAGCTTGAGAGGAGGGTTGCTACTTTATAATTGTATTAACCCTATTTGCGCCACTGGAGTCACTTCCACCCAGTACTTAGTTTATACAACCTTAATTTAACCATGTTAATTTAACCATGTTTAACCATGACATGTTAAACGTCGTCAAAAAACATTAATCTTTTGCCAAAGGAGTATTTCGATCGCTTCAGTAGAACGGGAAATAAAACATTTTCCTGTGTTCTTTTAGGTTCATTTTACAAAGATTTTTTCTGAAGAGACTCCTTCTGAAATTTTACGCCGAATAATTTTCTAGATCTCTACTGGGTTTTTAATTTATCTGTTGGCAATTTAAGGTCATCTTCGCTTTGCATGTGTTTAGGCATTTTCGATAGCAGCAAAGAAAGATTTTCTACAAGCAACAAAAAATTAGTTAGCCTGAAACCCAACAATTATTTTAGTGTGCTCATGTAAAAAATAAATGTTATAAGTATTTAAATATTTGATAGATATTTGACTTAGTTTGTCGAATCAAATAATTACGCTGGGATAGTCAAAATTTATATGTACATGAACACATTGCTAAACATAATTCAGTGATCAAAACAGTTTTTCGGATTTGGCTCTAATTTTTGTGTTATTATCATTTTAAAAATTTCTATTTAAAGAAAAAATATTTTCGCTAATAAATATTGAAAATCATCATTTTTATATTATGTACTAAATGAAACATATCTATGTATTTTTGGTTATCTATGTACATACATACATATATAACTATGTACATACAAAAATTATAGCGGGAATTCAAAGTCCTCTCCAGATGCGACTGAATGCTCATAAATTAAGTTGATCTTCTAGGATGTTCACATACATAAATAAAACAGTGTACAAGCTCATTTTCCTCTTGGGAATTTCACTAATACGAGTATTGTACGTATGTATAAACTTCTTTAACACGTTGGCTGCCAGTGTATCACCGGTGATCACAACAAAAAACCACTCACAGGTGCCAGGAACAAAATTACTTTTGCTTTTTTGTATTATAACGGGATTTTTTACCTAGAGTAATAAAAGCCATGCTGGAGACGCATCTGAACATGCTTCTAAGCCGTGATGACCCCGCGAACATCTGCTTTTTTATTTTAAAATGTTGTTTAAATTTTAAGCGCCTAGGCGTGTATCACCGGTGATACACTGGCACCTGGGGGTGGTTTTCTGATATGATCACCGGTGATACACTGGCAGCCAACGTGTTAAGTACATACATACATACATATGTACATATGTCTTAGTATAATCCTATCAGAGCAGGCTTATGAATATATCAACATGATAAAACATACGTACATATCGACGCTTCCGTGCAATACTGTACTAAGTCTGAAAACTCTGATTTGCAGGGGAAGCTCTCAAAATTTAAATTCGATATGAAACTTCAGTTGTATGCTAAGTATATGTATGTTCACTTGTAACTTCTATTTCGATTAAATGGTCAGTACCAAAACTCGATAAGATCTAAGTTAGGGTACGCTTTATATAAAACCGTAAGAAAATTAAGAACTTGCTACATTGTTTTTTATGGTAAGCTCTCAATGTGTTTATTCTGCAAAAATTTCAAATTATATTATTGGTACACTTTTGCTTATAACTTTTGACTGGATTGTCCGATTGATAGCAAATTTTGACAGCATCCAAATTAAGACACGTAATACTTGAAATGCGCAAAAACAAGAAAACATAAGTTGACTTAGTATAGTATCTATTGTTTGGAAGCGTCGATATTTACATACTTATATCTGTGGTCACAAGGCATAATCGCCTAACTTGTAAAATATGATTTCGAGATAAATTGCTTTTTATATTCGAATGCGTTCTTTTACAACTTATAAAAATCGATTAAAAATTATGAATGCAAAATCGATGAGCCATCCACAATGTTACTATTAAAGTTTACAAATAAAATAAAATGTTATGAAGAAATTTAATTGAGTATATATATACATGGCCGCTGTGGTGCAGTGGGTAGAGTGCTCGCCTGCTATGCCAGAGGTCTCGGGTTCAAACCACGGTCCGAGCCAAACAAATTTTTCTAATTAGTAAAAATCCAATTATTGGGTTTTTTAAGAGCAGCGGTCACCTCTCGGCAGTGGGCGGCATACCCTCCGAGAGTATTTCTGCCATGAAAAAGCTTCTCACAAAAAATGCATTCGCCGTTCGGAGCCGGCATAAAACTGTAGGTCCACCCAATTAGTAGGAAAAACAAAAAAGGACCACACCTCGAATTGGGAGAGAAGCCCGGCCATAAAACTCGTCAGAGTTATAAAAGCGCCATTGTATTATATTATATTATATTATATTATATTATATTATATTATATTATATTATATTATATTATATTATATTATATTATATTATATTATATTATATTATATTATATTATATTATATTATATTATATTATATTATATTATATTATATTATATTATATTATATTATATTATATTATATTATATTATATTATATTATATTATATTATATTATATTATATTATATTATATTATATTATATTATATTATATTATATTATATTATATTATATTATATTATATTATATTATATTATATTATATTGTATAATATTATATTATATTATATTATATTATATTATATTATATTATATTATATATATACATACATTTTGGCTGTTATAGCAAGTTTAATATATCTCTATTGCGGGGTAAGCCAAAATGTTTTTATTAATATCTTTTGATTGAAATAAGTTATGGGTATGGAGGTTTTACAGAAATATAGAGTTTTGAATGTATAATAACGTGGTATATATAACTCAATTTTGTCTTAAGTCGACTTAAGCGGTTATGGCTTGTGACCACAGATATATCCATATGTAAATATGTATATATACATATACATATCTATTTTGTTGTCTAGCCTTTCAGCACAACTGAAGCGGGCATTACCAACATACATCGCATATCTGAAGTTCATTACAGAGAGCTATAGTTGATGCGTGCGATAATAAATTACACTAACCGACAAAAAAAATATCCTCGACATTTGAATTTTCTGCTTACTTATTCCAAATATGTAATCAGATGGTTCAAAAGTAGAGCAGTTTTCGAGATATTTTGAAATTTCAGTTTTTGAGCTAAGAAAAAAAGTATGATTAGATACTCATCTGTCAATATCTCCGCCATCACCATGTCGATTTTTACATTATTTAATTTTGTTTTGAGAGGATGAAATACCCTTTCCAACAAAGCAAAAATAATTAAAATCGCCGTTAAAGTGACGGAGTTATGGCGAACAAGAGATTCTTTTTATGAAAATCTTCAGGTTTTTTTCGAAATTCATCTTCTTTTTTGTAATTTTTTTTATGAAATGGTTTCACATTTTGAGTCAGTAGCCTATTTCTTTGTGAACATTTTGGCACTTTCCGGATTATAATCTGTGGGAAAATGGCGAAGTTATAAGAGATTAAGTGAAGAAACCTATATGTAAAGCCCGCATGTAAAATTAACACGATCGATCTTTACACATAGAACAGCAACAATTTTTTTCAAATTACACGATGTTTGAAACATGATTTTGGCTTTGTAACTGTCATCTGAAAATTTGGTAAATTCAACCAAATTTTATTGTTGATACAACATGAAGAAATTTTAAAATATACAAGATGATTCAAATATAAAATTTTATTCCTAAATGTCATTTGGAATTTGGTTTATTTAACATCATGATAATGTCAATATAAACTAAAAAAAATTTTAGAAAAATTACGTCCCAATTTTAGTGTTAATACAACATGGAAACAAATGTGAAAACAACAAGAACCACAATTAACAATAAAATTTGGTTGGTATAACACGAAAAAATGTTCAAACATAAACGTCATTTGTAATTTTGGTTTATTCAACACGATCATAGTGTCAATGTAATCTAAAAAAAAGTGTTAAAAAAGAACGTCAAAACTATTTTGAAACATACATAATTTTTTTGATCATTTGAAGTCTGATTTTCGTGCAAAACGCAAATTATAATTTAAAAAAAAAAAGGAAAATTTTGTGTCGTGGCAGTGATGCGAGCAGACCTGGGCACCCTCAATTACATTTTGTAATTAATTACACCTTCAATTACAATTACATGTAATTGTAATTGCCATTTTTCAATTACCAATTACATATAATTGGTAATTGAAATTCTACAATTACAAATACATGTAATTGTAATTGAGATATTTCAATTGCAATTACATGTAATTGGTAATTGAAAAATGGCAATTACAATTACATGTAATTGTAATTGAAGAATTTCAATTACAATTACTTTTAAATGTAATTGAAAATTTCCAATTACAAGTAATTGTAATGGAATGGCATCAATTACATTTTTCTTGGGTTTGAGAAAATTTAGTTATATAATTTGTTTTCGTTTCTATTCTTGTTCTTTTTGTTATTACTATTGTTTTTGTTTTTGGTTTTGTTTTTGTTTTTGCTTTTGTTTTTGTTTTTGCTTTTGTTTTTGTTTAAGGATAAAAAGAAAAACAAAAACAAAAGAAAAAGAAAAACAAAAACAAAAGAAAAACAAAAAACAAAAACAAAAAAATCAAAAACAAAATCAAAAACAAAAACAAAAAAAGCAAAAACAAAAGCAAAAGTAAAAACAAAAAGAAAAGCAAACGCAAACACAAAAACAAAAAAAAAGCAAAAACAAAAACAAAAACAAAAGCAAAATCAAAATCAAAAACAAAAGCAAAAACAAAAAAAAAGCAAAAACAACAACAAAAGGAAAAGCAAACACAAAAACAATAACAATAACAAAAAGAACAAGAATAGAAACAAAAACAAATTGTATAACTAAATTTTCTCAAACCCAAGAAAAATGTAATTGGTGTGATTCCATTACAATTACTTGTAATTGGAGATTTTCAATTACATTTGCAAGTAATTGTAATTGAAAAATATCAATTACCAATTACATGTAATTGTAATTGAAAAACCTCAATTATAATTACAAGTAATTGTAATTGGAAAATTTCAATTACCAATTAATGTAATTGTAATTGAAAAAAAATGTAATTGAGGATGCCCAGGTCTGGATGCGAGTTTAGCATCATTGTCAGTTCGCGATAGTGGGTTTTCGATTTATATTTTCAGTTTGCAGGTGAGTTAAAAGAGGATTACATTTTTGTTTCTAAAAGTATTTAATATTCAATATTTTATTTTTCCTCTTCATAGGTTGCAATATCACGAGGAGGTTTTTTAGCGAATGGGGGTTTGCGTGCAGCATGCGATTGTTGCATTAGCGGCCAAACATTACTCGGTGCAAGTGATAGTACTATCACCCATGTATAAACTATCGCCGGTACATTTGTGTTCGTATGAGAAGGACGCCTTCAATTTGGTCAGTTGTGCGGGTGATGTACGAATGTGCTTAATTGAAGTGATGAATATATATTTTATGTTTTATGTTTTTTTATTTAAAAAAAAATAAATTGTACAATCAACAAGACTTTTTGGTTAATTTAACAATAAATTTAATGTAAAATCAAAAAGATGTTATTGTTAATTCAACAGGAACATTTCGTGTTAATTTAACCAGCTTTTATTGTAACATTAACTAGTTAAAATTGTAAAATCAACAGGAAGACTCAATACTTTTTAGTGTTAATTATACAGTTATCATCCTGTTAAACTAACACTTGACAGTAGTGTTAAATTTACACGATTACATGATGGCATACATTAAGCATCGTGTTGAAAAAAATTAACCACAAAATTTGTTGATTTTTGGTTGATTTCACACTATTTTTTTTCTGGGTGCATAAAAATAAAAAATGGAGGTTAAGTACAAGATTGTGATAAAAAATAAACATAGGTTTGTTCATTAAATCTCTTTTAGCAAAATTATATATAATTTTAATTAAAATTACTTCTTGATGTTTGTTCGGGTAAGGAATCGAAACTCGGAACTCTGGCATATAGGGCGAGTACGCAAAATTAAATATTTAGTTGCACTGCCGTCTGATTTCCTTCTATATCTTTGTCATAGGAATTTTGACTTTGGAATTTTGGGGTGCTCAGTTTCGGTTTTTGACTAAAGTTTTCTGGCAAAATGTTTTTCTGACTTATGGCGACGAAATTCAGGGGGAATCGACAGATAGACTGACAGGCAGACAGACATATGTAAATAGCTTAATCGTCTAAGTTTTGATGGGTCTACCGCTTATACTTCTGGTATTTACAAATATCTTTACATCTTTATGTTCATAAGCTGTATAAAGGTAATTGCATATTGCAGATACCGAGATAAATACATACATACATTTGTATGTGTGTATGGATATGTACCACGTATTTTGAATAAATTATTCGCGAAAGAATTACATGTTTAAATTCCCTAAAGCCATTGTAGCTAGTAGATGCGCGCATACATAAATATTAAACTCCCTTTCAATACGCTCGTCTCGTGATAAGGACACTTTTTCAGATAACAACAGCTAGAATAGCTATTAATATTAGATTACCAAACATGAAAAGATTATTCTAGTTCACGCCAGTACTTGATGTACATACATAAGGACATAAATATGCCTTAGCCAAAAATACACATATCCACATATGTACATTAGGGTGGGGCGATTTGTATGGAGAGAAATTAATTGATACCGCGCAATCGAAATTCGGATTCCTCTCATCTTTCTGAGTAGAAAACGCCTCTACGACATTTTTCTAAAACTAATTTTGATGTTCCGGAATTTGGTTTTTATTAACCAAGACGAATTTTTGAAAATAAAATTGGGCAAAAATCGAAAAAAAAATATCCAGACCAATATGCACATCGAATTGGAGCAGAATTTTATGCTGAATCCAGATATGAAATCGAAACTAAATCGGATGATCCGTTTTCGAGATATAGCCTGATTTCCGGTTATGGAAGCTGAATGCCGAAAATCGCATATTTTCGCGATTATCTCTTGCTGTGTACAATATATCTTAAATTTTTTGCAAATTTCTTAAAAATAGGTCAATACAATATATGAGCAATATTTTAAAATATTAATTTATCTTCCTGTATAGGAAAACTAGAATGCACTCTTTTTTCCTTGCCACAAAAGCGCGGTATGGGATCTCCATGTTATAGTCATCCGATACCGATGATTTTCGCCGGCAGCGCTTTGTGTACAATAAATGCTCTAAATACAAAATTTCAGAATTTTAGCTGCAAAAATTGAGGAGTTAAAACCCAAAACGTAGACGTATGCTGTTTGGGACTTGTTTTTTTACTTTATAGCGTTTTCTTTTCTACACAAAAATGTCGCACTCATGTAGTGCCTTCAAAAAGTTGTGTTCTTTTGTTAAATGAGTGCAATCATCGCAGTCCACATCGCTATCTTTTCTCAAAGGGCAATCCTAAAAAAATTCGAAAGGGCAAGATTTCTTGCCCTCTGTGCTATCGACGGGGCATACAATGACCCTGTCAAACAGCTGATCAATAACAATAACGAATAAAAAGTATACCTTTTATGTCTCTTTCTAGCACACATAATATGTATTATATAGATTGCGTCATACCAGAAAAGCTAAAGTATACACAATTGTGACATTTAGAGTGTATTCTATTGTACATACATATGTGAAGGGCTGCACTGAATACGAAGAGGGCGGCAATTCGACAGGGTGTAGTGCAAATCTGAGCTATTATTGCGCTTCGCCATGACAACCCTTTTGTGTAGAAAAGAAAACGCTATTAGTCAACTCTAAAAAAAACTCAAGGTTACTCATACGCCATAGCGTACTATTGGAAGCAAAAAACAAATTTCAGAAGCATAAGTCTACGCTTTTGGGAATAACTCTTCAATTTTTGCAGCTAAAATTCTGAAATTTTGTATTTAGAGCATTTATTGTACACAAAGCGCTGTCGGCGAAAATCATCGGTATCGGATGATTATAACACAGAGAACCCATACAGCGCTTTTGGGCCAAGGAAAAAAGAGTGCATTCTAGTTTTCCTATACCGGAAGATAAATTAATATTTTAAAGTACTGTTCATATATTGTATTGACTTATCTGTAAAAAGTTTGCAAAAAAAATTAAGATGTATTGTACACAACAAGAGATAATCGCGAAAATATGCTATTTTGGGCATTCAGCCTCCATAACCGGAAATCAAAAATTCGTCTTGGTTCATAAAAACCAAATTCCGGAATATCAAAATTAATTTTAGACAAATGTGGTGGAAGTGTTTTCTACTCAGAAAAATGAGAGGAATCCAAATTTCGATCGCGCGATACAGGTTAGTAAATCGCCCCACCCTAATGTACATACATAAACTTTGATTGATAAATTTCATACTTTCGATATTACACTTCTCTTTAACATTTACAGCCAATTTCACGAAAAAAATTAAGTGAAAATTTAATTTTTTCCCTGTCAAATTTCATATAAAATTCTAGTAAAAAAAATTTAATTAAACTTAAATTCTTTCGTGGAACTGGCTGTTAAACTTTTAAGGTTTAAATATTAGACAATTGGAATGAACAATTGTGTGGCGTTGTTTGAATGGAGAAACAAATAGAAAATAATTATGGAAAGGGATAAAATGAAGAAGAAAGAAAAGGAGAAAAAGAGGGTAGGAAAAAGATATAATATGAAAAAAAAAATGAAGGGGATGTTGGGGGGAGAACTTACTTACTTAATTGGCACGCAGTGGAGGCCTCTAAACCTTAAAAGTTCAAAAATCTTTTAAACTTTTCAATGTTTAAATTTTAATAATTTTTCGGTCGTGTTCTATATATCGACCAAAAAATTTTAAAATTTATACCAAAATTTATTTCCGTGTATATATAAAAGAACATAAAATCAGCACATCATCCGAAAACAGAAGCAAGCGACATGGAAAATTATACAAATAACACACCAAAAACAAACAAAATACGGGGAAGAATGTTAGGAATATTCAATAAATGGAAAAGCCATAAATATTACTTTCCGATTGTGCCGCCTTGCCCACTTGCTTTGAATTACCGGTAGACATTATAGGCGCAGCCAACATTTCATTATTCAGTCAGAAAAAAATGTGTGCAAAAAAACGAAGAAATAATATGCACTAAGCATAAAACAACAAAACGAAATGAGTAAATGGATACAAAATTAATTGCGGAGGAGCACGAGAAGTGACGAAAGGATGAATAATGGAGTCAATAAATTAGAGCATATTGATAAGAAATTTACGTGCTTTATTCTACCTATAAATTCAGGTAGGTATTTACATACATATATGAATTTTTGAATCCTTGTTTGAGAAATGTAATATGATCCAGTCCGATATTTTCTAGCAAATGTTGTACATATTAGGAATTAATGGAATTCAGTATATCGTCGGTAATGTTGCGCACCGTACAGGTATCATAGCCATTAGTTTATGTAACGTAACCAGTGATCGAATTTTATGCGCAAAAATCATCAAAAAACTAATGTTTGGAACATTTTTTCGCAGTGGTCAAGTTCGCTGAAAAGACCCAACATTGTATTTCCAAATAATGTAACGTAGCCAGTGCATATTTGCAGGCCTATAACTTTTAAACCAAGGACATTTTTAACACTTTTTCAGAGTTTTATTTAAATAACATTATTTATATTCAATGGAAAAGCAGATATCGATGGTTCCTATATTATTTATATTTGGACGTCGGTTTTAAACATTGTGAACTCCGAAGTATGGTAAATGCCTTGTCTAAAAAGGGGCCTTGTCACGCCCGTTTTCGAAATTTTTTATTTATTTGACTTTATGTCTATAAGAAATTATCCTAATATTTGACAAACCAAAATTATTTTTTATTAGACCTCTTTATAATACTCATATACTATGTATATAGTGGTCGCCAACCGATTTGGGCAATTTTTTTTTTGTTTTTTTTTTTCAAACAATTTCGTAGTAAGTACATAAAGCCGATCAAGTTTTCTCGTTGTACCTGCTACAGTATCTGAGTTATAACATATAACGGACGGACGGACGGACATGGCTCAATCAATTTCTTTTTTTACTCTAAGCATTTTGATATATGTAAGTCGATATCTATTTCGATTATTTTATGCTGTTACAATGAACCATTATATGATCAAAATTATACTCGGAACTACCGCAGAATAAACATTATAGAATATACTATAATACACTGTTACTGTATACTACGTACAGTATTGAAACTATAATATATTACGCTACAATATGGCTTGGCTAATATTTATTTCATTTATTGAAAAGATAATACTCCGTACATTAAAGGTCCCCACAAACAGACGCGATACGATACAGTCCACATATGCAATTGTGCATGACGCGATACGATTTTTCATATGTGGACTGTATCGTATCGCGTCTGTTTGTGGGGACCTTAAAACAGGTCATAAAAAGCTCAAAACTACAACGGATAAGGGACAACACAATAAAAATTTAAGGTGAACCCTCATGGGATATATGTACATATATGCATGTGTAAACGCGAAAGCAAGCAAAATAACAAAATTTTCTTACCACAATATGAAACATAAAAAGCAACTTCTTTCCAAAACTGCCTAATAATATCGATTTAAGATTTACGTTTTCGCGTATTAACGTACTTAATACGCAATTAAAATTATATATACATATATATATATATATACTTATATATGTATGTATTTATGTGTGTGGGGATTTTCTGCGTTACGGACGCACAGTGGGGTAATTGGTTTATCAATTCATACTTACATTTTAATTTAAAAAAATGTCATTGATTTGCATGAGAACTACACAGTTACATGACTTTATCTGCTCAAATAGAAATGTTATAAACCAATGAGTAAACATCTGAACAATCGGATGCATGGCAGCTATATATCGTCGTACCATACGAAAACTAGCACATTTAAAATTTCTGACGAAAGCTGGCAATTAAAAAATGATGTACGAAAAGTAGCACATTTGACTTCTGGCTGACGAAAATTATCAACTTGATTTCCTACGCCGATGACTGCACGATTATGGCCTCCGGCACCATTGACGTCATGTGCTCCCGAATTAACAGATATCTCTATGACCTTTCCCGATTTCTCATCCCGATCCCTAGAATTACAACCCTCGAAGACCACCGACCGTATTTACGACATGGACGAAGGAGGTAGGACTAGAGTTAGGCACACGGATAGGGAATATACCCATCCCTACGGTAAGCAACCCAAAGATATTGGGTGTTACCTTCGACAGTCTTGGCTCCTTCACCGCGCATACGACCACGAGTGCTAATAAGGCCCAAAGCCGTAACAAAATCTTCGAGTCGCTAGCCGGCAGCACATGGGGAAACGATAAAGAAACAATAATTGCAACATACAAAGCAATCGGCCGGCCCGTCCTCAACTATGCATCGCCAGCATGGGCACCGGTGACTTCGAGAACCCAGTGGCAGAAGCTCCAGGCCTGCCAAAACTAGGCGCTCAGAACAGCCACGGGTAATCTCCTGATGGTGCCGAAACACCATTGACATCATGAGGCGCAGGTACTGCCAAGGCAGGGGCCATCCTCGCCATCTCTATTTCAGTCCGTCCGTCATACATAATACTTAAGGACCAATCACCCTCCACAGCAGAGGAGGAATTGGTGCTGCCGAGGGAAACCCGCGTCACCCTCGCACAACTACGGTCAGGCTTTTGTAGCCGCCTCAATTCATACAGGTTCAGAATAGACCCTGACATACCCAACGTATGCCGGCATGTGGAGAGACGCCGCATGACACACGACATCTCTTTGCATGCCCACTCAAACCAACTTACTTAACCCCCCTGTCCCTTTGGACCAGCCCAAAAAATGCAGCCTCATTCCCTGGCCTCCCGTTAAGTGAGCCTGACGACAATTTGTGAGACAATCGTGCCGACTAGGCAGGGATTAGTACTGCTATAACAACAATAACAACAACTTTTCTTTGCTTTTGTTTCCATATGATTTTGGTATTTTTTCTTATTATTGCGTACGCTTTCAATTTGCACTTCCTAGCATACGCTTAGCTGTATATTTATTCCCTTTCCGATATTCAACCATAATTTTCCTATTCGTGTGGTATGATGGTTTCACTTATTTTCCACCTCCTGCAATTTAATATTTGAATGAAAATACAATAACACGCTTACGGCAGGAAGTTGAGTGGCGTTTGTTATGTTAAGTCGTTTCCCTTTTTATAACCGCCATTGTATTTTCTTATTTCGAGCCCTTTCACTCCAATTAAGTCATACGGACATGGGCAATCGTTGCACGTTACATTACGGAGAACAATTTTAAAGACATACATAGTACTAAAAATTCCCCTATATGATTTTCAATGCATTTTGAATTACCTTTCCAACTGTTGTCCATAGAAAATTGTTGTTCTATATAAATACAATGTAGTATGTATGAATTTACATATATGTAAAATAAGAAAATATTTGGAAAACTCATATATGTATTTGTATTTGTGTACATATTTAAGTAGTATGACTCTTTCGCTATACTTTTTTATTATCCAAATTAATATACATACATATGTAATTGTTTGTACATATGTATGTTTGTATGTACATACCCTGCAAAAAATGTGCGATTAATCCCGAAAGAGGTTTGTCCCGGATTGATCTCTTTCGTGAGCAATCGGTCCACAATTAGTCCCCGATTACTCCCTTACTGGTATACATGTAGACTAATTGTAGACCAATTGTTCCCGAACAGGTATAAATGTAGATTAAGCGCATTTATCACGAATGGGTACAAATCTAGATTGATTAAATGTAGAAATTTTACAAAAATATTCAATGTATCAAAAATTTTATAACAATAGATAAAACCAATTGAAGACCCTTTCTTTTAATAACAATGATGAATAATAATTTTAACAAAATGTTACCAAAAATATCCATTGAAAAATCAATTACACTTGCATAATCCACACTCAAAACTGACAATTTAAAAAAAATTTTAGTTTATTGAATAGTTTTTTTTTTACAAAAGTAGAACCTATTGTATAATCTTTATTTAAATAGGCATGAACATTTATAATTTTTAAAGATTGTTATAAAAAATAGCCTTGACTAACAACTTTGAAAAATTCCTCACGCGTCTTTTACACTAGCATAATGCATTGTAAAAGTTAAGATATTTGGAGAAAACACTTATTTTTTTTTAAGATTTCACTATAAGATGAAAGCTAATTGAATAAACTTTCTTCTAATATACATATCGTCGTACCATACGAAAACTAACACATTTAAAATTTCTGGCGAAAGCTATCAATAAAAAAATTCTGTACGAAAAGTAGAACATTTGACTTTTGGCCGACGAAAAGTAATAAAATCGACTTCTGGCTGACGAAAAGTAATAAAATCGACTTTTGGCTGACGAAAAGTATCAGTAATTATATACTGGTTTTACATTAAAATTGTTGTTGTTTAAACGAAATTGATAGTTTTCGTCAGCCAAAAGTGGATTTTATTACTTTTCGTCAGCCAAAACTCGATTTTATTACTTTTCGTCGGCCAAAACTTGAACTTTTTACTTTTCGTCAGCCAAAAAAAAAACTTATGTTAGTTTTCTTATGGTACGACGATATATAACAATTTATAATTTTTTTCATAAAAAATAGCCTTGGCTTACAACTTTGGATGTAAGCGATTGGTCTACATTTGTACCCGTTCGGGTATACAAATTGAACAATTAGTCTTTTCATAAGACATGCTCGAACAAATTCGATCAATTCGCCCCATATAAAGGGATGTAAAATTGTATTAGTCGCATGCTCCCTTGCGATTTATCCAGGACACATCCCATTAATCGCATTTATTGCAGGGTAAATATAGTCAATACCTTTACAAAACCTCCTAAAGCAAAATTGAAAAACCGCCCATTTACCAAAACCCAAATTTTAAAGGAGAGAAAAATATTTGCTTGCTTTGCCATAGAGGTGGTGGGATAGTTGGTATTTCTTTAGCCGTTATTATAAAAACTTGTTACTGAAATAATGTTTTTATGATTTGTATGTATTGTCACCGATGTCTAGAGCTCAGTGTTTCCACAAATGTTAAATAGGCGGTTTTGCAAAGGCTTCGACGAAATATACATACATACATATGTATATATGTTTTGCTTTTCTCCAACATTTGGTGAATAATTCACCCGTTTTATTTCATCACTCTTTTTGCTCCTCACAAAGTATGTACATACATATGAGTTATCGATGCTTCCGTGCAATACTGTACTAAGTCCAAAAACAGTGTTTTGCAGGGGAAGCTCTCAAAGTTTAAATTCGATATGAAACTTCAGTTGTATGCTAAGTAGGTATATCTTCATTTATAACGTCAATTTGGATAAAGTGCTCAATATCAAAATTGATATCATCTAGGTTAGGGTACGCTGCATATAAAACCACAAGAAAAGGTAAAAACTTGCTAAGTTGTTTTTGTATTTATTTCGACAAAATTTGTACTGTAAGATTATATGATGTATTGTATCTTTAAATAGTACAACACTTATATATATTATATCTTTAAATAGTACAATACTTTAAATATGGAATAACTTGAATTCGTCAGATAAAAATTAAACTTAAATATACTATAAAAATTTTCGTCTATAAAAATCTCAAATTGTATTATTGATACACTTCTGCTTATATGTAACTTTGGATTGGATTGTCCGATATATATCAAATTTTTACAGCATCCAAATTAATATATGTATGTATGTACTTTATATTCGAAAAACCAAAAAACAGCAAAACGTACTAACTGGACTTAGTACAGTATCGTTAGGAAGCGTTGATATGATTTGGCAAATAAAGTATGCATAACTACGAATAAAAATTTAAAAATTATTAAAAAAAAAAAACTGAAAAAGTCTTAAAACATAGTTTAAATATACAAGTTTAGTACTTTGCTTATGGGGTTGTAGAGTTGTTTGTAGCATTTTGTTGTTGTGTTGTTGTTTTTTTGCCTTTACGCACACTTCAACATACATACATTCATAGCGATAAGTTCTCTGTTTTCTTTCATATCTTTAGCTGATTTTTTGTCATTTTTCGTTGTTTATTTTTAAATATGTTCTTCTTAAATTTTTGTCATGTGTTTGTTTTAGATTGGTTTGGCGTTTCATATAAAATATGTATATGTACATATATGTATGACCGGCCTTGCCGGCCAATATTTGTTTTGTAGACCAATTCGTAAAGTAAAAAAATATCAAACTTGTGAGTTTATTTTCAATTAATTTAGTTTAAATTTATTTTGCTCAAATTTAATATATATCATATATGTGTGTATGTATGTACATACATACATTAATTTTAATCAATTGGATTTAAAGCAGTTAAGGAAACTTCATTTCACAATATACATACAATATGTATTTTCTGTTATTTTTTTTGTTTTTTATTTTTGTTAATTTATCTTATTCCAAAAAAATTGCATATCTTTGCAAAACAAAAACCAACAAAGATCTGCCCTTAAAATTATTATGACACTTTATATACATACAAACATATTATATGTATGTATGATATACATTTGTATTATAATCATGCGTACAAACAAATATGTATGTACTACATACACGTACATATCAATGAATGTGCATTTATGCAAGATTTTATAGCCGAGTTCACGCTCGCGTTTCCTTCCGCGTCCGCCCAAAACACCCACACACTTTCTTTTTGAAATTTTTTTCTATATGTACATAAATATGTATATGCTATGTTACACGTTTATTAAACGTTGCCTTAGCGATAGAAATCACGTCTGTTCGACTTCGGGTTCCATGAAAAACTGATGGCATTTTTGGTCCGAATGCTTTTGTTTATATCGTCCACAACAGAAAGCGCACGGTCACGACGAATATGTTAACAAACATTCCTGTTGCCGTTGGTATTAGCTGCTGCCATATTTCGTGAGAATTTTTTAGCAAACTTTAACAGAAATCCTTTGCGGGCAACCTTAGAAATGTTATTTAACAGTTCCTTCAAGATTACATTGAAGCGCGCAAAGCTTTTCCTTAGAATTCGTTTTTTTTCGAAACTAATAGTAAATAACACCAAATCCCCGCGAGATCAACTTGCTCACTGGATATATATGTATGTATGTACATACATTAGATAGGGTCGACAAAAAGTTGTAAAAGTCCGCCACAAAATTTGAAGCTTATGTTGAGTGGGTTAAGGGACACAAAAAAAATTTTTTTTATCCTGCGAAATACCGGCGAAATCGTTTTTTTTATTGTAACTTTGTTATTTTTCATCCAATTTTTAAAATTCATACGTCATTAGTTTCGTATTTTGAAGCTCTACACTTCCTCCTAATGTCCTTTTGAGCTCTGAAGTCGTTTTCACATAGTTGGGTCAGCTAACTTATTTGTATGTCCATGAATTATCCTCTTTTTTTTGCCAATTGAAAGTGCTTAAAAATTCATGACAATGCTGCCTTTAAACGGTTATATTAAATTAATAAACAAAGAAGTTACGTCATTACGAATATTTAATGTAGCTATTATTTAACTAATTTTTTTAAGCAACAAATAAGTAACAAGTTCGACTTTTTGCTGACGAAAAGTATCAGTAATTATATAGGATATGTTCAGAAACGCAGCCTAAAGCGCAACAGCGGCAGTAAATATTTTTTGATGATAGTGATGAGCGACGCTTAATGAAAAATTTACGTTTATGAACTCTCTTATTGTACTACAAAAGCAGGTTGCGCCTCAAACTGAGTTTCTGAACAGAGCTATACTGTTTTTACATTAAAATTGTTGTTGTTTAAACGAAATTGATAGTTTTCGTCAGCCAAAAGTCCAACTTGTTACTTTTCGTCATCCAAAAGTCGAACTTGTTATTTTTCGTCAGCCAAAAGTCGAACTTGTTACTTTTCGTCAGTCATAAAAAACGTATGCTAGTTTTCGTATGGTACGACGATATGTAAAGTTGTAAAAGTCCGACCCTAAATTTGAAGCTTATATTGAGAGGATTAAAGACAAAATTTGTATTTTTTTTCTGATACCGCGAAATACCGCCGAAATAGTTTTTTTTGTTGTAACTTTGTTATTTGACTTCAGAGTTCAAAAGGGCATTAGAAGAAAATATAGAGCTTCGAAATACGAAAATAATGACGTATCAATTTTAAAAATCGGATGTTAAATAACAAAGTTACAAAAAAAACCATTTCGGCGGAATTTCGCGGGATTAAAAAAAAATTATTTAACCCTCTCAACATAAGCTTCAAATTTGGGGGCGGACTTTTACAACTTTTTTATTTCGTATCCGGACCAACCCAGTCTAATGTACATGTATGCTCTGAAGAATTTCTTCTTCTAGCTTTTTTATGGAGATATGTTCGCAGGGCCGCCGAGAGAAAATCCGGGCCCGGGGTCAAAATAACTAAGGGCCCCCATACTAAATGAACAAATTCTCAAAATCAAAATTCAATGAATATATAGTTAGGAACTTTAATTTATCTATACATGGCCGCTGTGGTGCAGTGGGTAGAGTGCTCGCCTGCTATGCCAGGCTTCTGTTTTAGCCACTCAAAAAAAAAAAATGGACGTGTTTTTGTAGCGTCCGTAACGCAGTTTAAGTGGCTAAAACAGAGGCATTAAACTAAATTTCTGTCGCTAACATACTTTAATCATTAGCTGTGGCCTAAATCTTTCCTTTTATCATAAAACGATACAATATTTCGCGATATTTCTGCCTCAAAAGTTCAAAAAATCGTGCGAACATACCGTCCGAAACGCCCAGGATATACCCATATCGCTGTATAAGAATTTGCATCATACCGAATTTTTCTGTTGCAACAGAAAACGAATTCAAATTTATGCTGCAAAGTCGACGCCAAAAACCAACAATTCCTTAAGTGGGACACTTTAAGAGATTTATAAAATTTGTTGAAATTTAAAATGATTGCTATCTACGAAAGGTGATTAAAGGTATTGTTCGTTTATTTTCTGTAAGCAAAAACTTGGATATCATTTTGAGATTCCCGGGCCCTCTAAAGCCCGGGCCCGGGGCAATTGACCCCCTCAGCCCCCCCCCCCCCCCTCTCGTCGGGCCTGTATGTTCGCCATTGTATTATTACTTTCTTACTTACTTACTTAATTGGCACGTAACCGTCTAGACGATTCAGGCCGAGTCCAATAAAGCGCGCCAGCTATTTCTGTTTCGTGCAGCATGGCGCCACTTGGGAATACCTAGGGAGTCAGCATCACTGTCCACCTGATCTTCCCAACGCAGTGGAGGCCTCCCTTTTCTTCTGCGTTCAGCGGGTTTCGATAGAAATACTTTCTTGGCCGGAGCACCTTCGTCCATTCTCACGACATGACCTACCCAGCGCAGCCGCTGGATCTTTATTCGCTGAACAATGTCGATGTCTGCGTACAGCTCGTCGTTAAATCTCCGTCGATACTCGCCCTCGCTAATGCGCAAAGGTCCATAAATCCTCCGAAGAACTTTCCTCTCGAATACTCCAAGCGCCATATCATCTGATTTATTGTATTATTATTATTAAAGTCAGAAGGGTGAGATTTTAATTGTGAGCTAGAAACCATTCAACCAAAATGAGTTAAACGAAATAATAAGAAATCTGGGACTATCGAAGTCTGCTACAGATATTTGTGTTGCCAGATTAACGTAAAGCAGATGGCACATCGCCCAAACCAGTTTTTCTCTAAAACGAATTTAACAAGAGATGACGCAAAAACGTTCCACTATACATACACAGTAAAAAATTATAGTTTATTTCTAATATCATTTGGTAATTCATTTAATCATTCATGGAATTAAATTTGAATTTAATGCCAAAAAGTCTTATTTTGAAGCTATGAGAAGTTTTACAATTTTATTTAATCGAAAATAGTTTCAAAATAAACTCAAGAGCGGTTTAATTAGTTATACTAGTTTATTTCTCAATTATATTACTTTCAAAGTATTTTTGGTTTGAAATCAAAACCAAAAAAAAATATTTTAAGAAATGTCTAAAATTCATCCAATTTTGGTGTTTACTTAATTCCAAATTAAGTATTAATTTAGCTCCACGAATAATTTTTATCTATCTATATATATTCTATTCTTTTTATACTCAGCTGTACTAGTACACAGAGTATTATAGTTTTATTCACATAACGGTGGATTGTAACAGAATGAAATAATCGAGATAGATATAGACTTATATATATCAAAATGATCAGGGTGAAAAGAGAAATCGATTGAGCCATGTCCGTCCATCTGTCCGTCCGTCCGTCTGTAAACACTCTAACTTGCGCAAAAATTGAGATATTTTGATGAAATTTGAAATGCAAGTTGGTATCGAGACTGGGACGGTTGGTATTGAAAATGGGCGAAATCGGACCATGACCACGCCCACTTTTCCTATATAGAAAAAGTCGGAAATTTGGTATCTCAGTCTCTAATATAGCTGGAGCGATGAAATTATACCCACGTGTTGTTGAAATTTTGGAAAATGGGCGGTGCCACGCCCACTTATTAAGGGTCAAACATTGAAAGTTTTATATGTCATAACTCAGAAACCGTTAGAGATATATAGATGAAATTTGGTACGCGTGATTTACTTACTTAGGCAAACGTTTTGACGGAAAATTGTTAAAATCGGTTGACGGCCGCGCCCACCTTTATATATGTGTATTATAAAGTGACCTAATAACAACATTTTAAGTCATATCTCTGTAAAATAAAAATATATATCACTGCAATTTTGTCGCATGAGTCCAACTATGGACATAAAACAAAAAACATAAAAATTTTGGAAAATGGGCGGTGCCACGCCCATTTATTAAGGGGCAAACATTGAAAGTTTTATGAGTCATAACTCATAAACCGTTGAAGATATGGCGATGAAATTTGGTACGCGTGATATACTTACTTAGGCAAATGTTTGGACGAAAAATTGCCAAAATCGGTTGACGACCACGCCCACTTTTATATATGGGTATTATAAAGTGACCTAATAAAAACATTTTAAGCGATATCTCTGTCAAATATAAAGATATATCATTGAAATTTTATGGCAGGAGTCCAGCTGCGGACGTAAAACGAAAAACACAAAAATTTTGGAAAATGGGGGTGGCACCGCCTCTTTTTAGACAAAGGAATATACGAGATTTCTTAGCCTATAACTCGACAAATAATTGAGATATTATTACGAAACTTGGTTTATACACTTTTATAACTTGTGTTAATAGACACGAAAAAATTTATTGAGATCGGTTTATGACCACGCCTACTTTTTAACAAAGGTATTTCTGGAACACCCTTTGGGAATTTGTACCGTGAAATCTTTGTAACTAGAAGTCATAAAGGAATGAAATTTTGCACAAAGAATAATATTCATATGCTTAGTTGGATGACTGATAAAAATGTTGAAAATGGGCGTGGCTACGCGCACTATATGTAGCACTCGCTTTATATAAAATACACCGTGATTCTATCAGATGCAAACATACAATGAAAGCATACAACTGAGTATCTAATGTTCGATTCCACTCGAACTTGGCTTTCTTACTTGTTTCTTTTCTTTTTTAAAAATTTTTATGTAAAACCATCTCGTTAACTTTTTTATTTTGATATTATTGTGTGACAAAAAAAGGTACCTAGCTATACTTTGGAAGTTATACAGATTTTTTTTAATCCTATTGTAAAATTTTTCAGGCATTCTCAAAATATACACAAATAACACAAATATTTAACCGCTCATCAAAGAATACAGCGAAAATAATTGTTTCTACCTGTTTGTTGTGCTGTTACCGCAACCACGGAAACACATTGCTAGAATATCGCTATGAAGTTAACAGTCAGGTAGAAATAGTATCTAAACGAAGGGTGTATGTTTATGTGGGACAATAGATCCTATGCATAGTAGTGCCGAAACGTACAACATAAACATACACTCTTCGTTTAGATAGTACACAATAAATTGACTTACACTTGATAGTTATTTGTTTATTTTTTATTTATTTAGATTTAATATACAACTTTGCGCAGCTCATACTGCAGAATTTCGGAATATTTGCTTACTTTTAGTGATGTTTCATCTAGAGGTACAAAAGAATGGAAGCTTTGAGTTCCTGCAATAGTTTTCGCATTTTTGTATCTTGAAAATAGCTCTTCTTTTGTTTTGTTGTATTCATCAGCGTCTGCGTAAGCAACTTCTAAGGAGGTGTTATACGTTTGTGAAGCCCAATGATAAAGGTCTTTCGCCGTTTGAATTTGGTTTTTATTTGCTATGCTATAATTAATTAAGTTGTACTTGTTTTTGTACTGTGCTCCTGCACTATCTGACATTAATCATTTTTGAAATATATAGATGAACTGCTATGCTATCATGGATATTACAATCGAAAACTATGGCAAAGGTTCTATGAATTAAATTATCGTTATCTTTGTAATAAATAACGAACGGATGTATCGTGGCTTGATTATTATTCCAGTGATATCCTTGAATGACATCTTGCACAACAAACGCATAGTTTTCAGCGAAATCCATTTGATTTAGCAGTTCTCCTGGCAGCAGTGTCATTTTCCTTTCACTTGCGTTCGATGTCCGAAAACTTTGTTTTATTTTTTTGTATATCTTTGCTAATTTTTATCAATTCTTAAGATAAATCATGCCCAAAAATGTCTTTAGTTTCCTTAGATGTCATGGTGTTTGGTAATAGAGATAAAATGTTTTGCTTATCCAAATTATTTGAGCAGTTTTCGATTTGATATTTCATGTTCTCCAAAATTTGTTCGTAAAGTTGACAGTGAACCACTACCAAGTGAATCCGAAATACTTTGCACAATTTGCTGTTTTTTTTGCAGTATGAAACCCTTTCTAAATATTTTCGCTTCATTGACGATGAATGGCTTCCAAGATGAGGAATAATATGCTTATTTATACTGTCGACATTTCTTGTGCTTCTTCACTTTCCTTTTCAGTAGAACGCTGGTTAACAGCAATCTTGATAGCATCGTTCAGTTTGAAGCGACATAATATAATAATATATAATAATATAATACAATGGCGCTATTATAACTCTGACGAGTTTTATGGCCGAGCTTCTCTCCCAATTCGAGGTGTGCTCCTTTTTGTTTTTCCTACTAATTGGGTGGACCTACAGTTTTATGCCGGCTCCGAACGGCGAAAGCATTTTTTGTGAGAAGCTTTTTCATGGCAGAAATACTCTCGGAGGGTATGCCGCCCACTGCCGAGAGGTGACCGCTGCTCTTAAAAAACCCAATAATTGGATTTTTACTAATTAGAAAAATTGTTTTGGTGTTTGGCTCGGACCGTGGTTTGAACCCGAGACCTCTGGCATAGCAGGCGAGCACTCTACCCACTGCACCACAGCGGCCACATGAAGCGACAACGTACGCAAATACGGTAACGATGAATGTTGGGGACTGCTGGAAAATGCTCAGATATCAGCGCTGCTTCTTTTAAACTAATATTTCGAAGTCGAGAGGAACATTTTGTTGATAGCTGCACACATCTGTATTTGTTAGTTGATTCCATATTAATCTAAGAAAAAAACAAAAGTTTGAAATTAACGTACGTTCGCTTTGAATCTGCAATGGCAACTGAAACAAATTCCTAGAATTAAAAAAATCTGTGTAACTTCCAAAGTATAGCTAGGTACCCCTTTTTGTCACACAATAATAGGTTCTTTTCTTTACTTTCCAGTAAAACATTAACTAACATTTCTTGCTAATCTCTTTTAACGAAATTTGTGAGAGTAAGCAAAATAGATAAGTGAGAGATGTTAGCAAAATAGATAAGGAAACTTGAATTAACAAATGTTAGTGACATATCACCGTTTAAACTTATAACCGCCTAACTCTCCGACTTCAGATCTGAAAAGAACGTTAGAAGGAAATATAGTTTCCCAAAGACAAAATGTATGGTATAAATCGATAGAGCTGGACGCCAGGAGTTAAAGTTTGGCAAATATCAATTTTGGCATAGTCGGTTATGAAAGTTTCACTTAGGTGGTGATGCAGGTTAAACGATGATATGATTGCTTGGTGCGTGAAAAAGGATAAAAGACATGCCCGAAAATTTAAGAAAACATTTAAATCATCATCAGAAGAGGAAAATATGGATTTAAATATTACCCCTTAAGCGTTCTATTGCCTTAGAAAAAAAAATTTCGACTGACATACTGGCGTACCCTGAGTGACATACTGGCATACCCTCCTCAATGCTTTCAAGCATGATACAACCAAACAAGGTAGTTCCATTTCACTTTGATTTTGTCATTTTTGATTATAATATGGATTATTGACGTCTTACTTTAAGTCAAAAATTTAGGATAGCGTTGCCCAATCAAAAGTTTTTGGCTGAGGGTATATTTGAACAAAATATTGGGTATTTTAAATGAATTGGTGGTTTTTACATACATATGTTAATCAACAAAACAAATCAGCGGATTTAATGAGTATATTTTAACATTTTAAATATAATAGGTCCGTTTATTATTAGCTAGTTATGAATAGTTAGCCAAGTTTCGGCTGGAAAATCGTTTCTTGAGTCAAAAAAATAGCAGAAGAGAGCCATAGAAAGCTCCAAATTTCAGCTAGTAAAATTTTCCCTAGCTGAAATTCTTTGCTGCCAAAGTAAGAAACAGCTGTTGAAAAAATAAACAAACGAATGCTTTTGATTTTATTACTTTTGAAATTTTCTGAATTTTTGAAATAGAAATAAAGAAAATTAAATGTTTTTTTAGAAAAAATAACCATTAACAGTCAAAAATAGCATTCAAATTATTAATCGCTAATTTTTACTATTTTTCCGTTTCTTGATTTCCTGTTCGTTTCGCTCTTTATGAGCGCAATTCTTTCCGTTTTGCTCACTTGACAGCTAGCTGCTAGTTTAATAAGAAACAAACCTATTGAAAAAAGCTTTTCAAAAAAGATAAGATAATGAGTTATTCATAAAAAATAAAAGAGATTTATACAATTATTACAGTCGAAAACTTTTATCAAAATGTCCTTTATACAATAGCCCTGTTTTTATTTCAGCGCATATACATCTGCGCTTAAATTTTGTATGGATTTCTAAGCGTGCATCTCTATCCTGTAACGAAACTAAATTAATTTTTTTCCTTGTAACAGAAACAGAAACAAAACTCCTTTGTAACAAAAGTCGTAACAAAACTCCGAAACGTTACAGGTTTTGTTACAAGGAACAAAATTAATTTAGTTTCGTTACAGGTTTTGTTTCTGCTGGAACCGTTTCGGAGTTTTGTGACGACTTTTGCTACAAAGGAGTTTTGTTTCTGTTTCATTTTCGTTACTTAGCTGTGTAACAGAAACCGAAACCGAAACGCGTTACAAGTCCCTGATTAAAACACAGCGATAATACCAGCTATTTTGTAGCACGGCGAGCCAAATTGAGACTACAAAAATATGTTATTTTATATATTTAACTTCCGTTTATAGTATGTACTATATTCCACAAACTTGCCGCAACTTATTTTAAGAATAACTCTTATTTTTTATAAAATTATTTGTGATCTGATATTATGAAGAATATAACACGTAAATGTACGTATTTTTATCTACATCTATCAATATTCAAATTGAAAAAATTCGTTCTGTTACAATCGATACCATGGTTACCATGGAAATAAAAAATAACATAGATGGAGGATTTTTAGCATTGAGTATGGCAGCACGAAATGTCATAATCCATATAATTGTCAGGTGGCTAATATGGCGACAAAAATTTGACGTTTACACTACCTTCTTTCTTGTATCATGCTTTCAAGCAAGCTTCTGGAAATTCGAAAATAATGACGATAGCTCGAAACTACAATTTCAATGTACTAAAGTACACAATTCCTGGTAATTCGATTGGTTAGAAATTTATGTAATAGCAAAGAGTGAATTGTAAGAATAAATTTTCTTCCTTCTTCCATTACAGCCGATCAGGCGGAATATGGAATCATCGTGGTTCTTGTTTTGAGTTGCTGTCTAATGTATATATATTTCAATATAGGATTAGTTTGCCTGCATCCGTACATTATAAATAACTTCCCGTTTCCATATTAAACCTTTTTTTAAATAAAAATAGCTATATAACTTTATTTACTACGTATGTATTTACTTTTGTATTTTCAAATACAAATTTGAATTCCTTTTTCCACATTTGAAATTTCTTCTTCTTCGTGCTAGTGACTTGCTAGTGGAAATTTTTACAGTAAAAAAGTTAGTAGAACTATCAATGCCGCTCTCACCAGTTTTGTTCAGTGCTCTCAATTTTCGTTCAGTTTGCTCTCTTTTACTGGAGAGAAACCAAAGAAACACAAATTATATGTCAAATCTAAAAATTAGTGTTTATTAACGTTAATTAGTGGGTAGAGAAACAAAGCTAATATCAAAATAAAAAAAAGTTAACAAGAGATGGTTTTACTTAAAAATTTTTTAAAAAGAAAAGAAAAAAACACAATTCTACTTTTTAGAAATGTTATATATATTAAATAGACCTTTCTAAAAATTTTTTTTAAATCGCTTGGTCTTTGAAGTGTTTTCCCAGTTTGGAAAAAAATGTTGAATTTTTTTTTTTCAGTGTAATATAGAATTTTTACAGTGTATGTTTTCAAAATGTTATTTTAATACCTTTCTAACGGTATAAAAAATTTTGAAATCGGTTGATTAGTTTACGCGTGATATCAAAATATAAGAAAGTAACCAAGAGATGCATTTACTTAAATAAATTAAAAAAAAATAAAAAATAAAAAAGGTCATTTTAGTTTTCAGATATGTTATATATATTAAATAGACCTTTCTAAAAAAAAATCCCATTTTTCAAAATCGCTTGATCTTTGAAGTGTTTTTTCAGTTTCAAATTTTATTTTGGAAAACATTTTTTTCAGTGTACTAAAACAAAAAACAGTGTATTTTTTTTTGAAAGCTAATTTCAATACCTTTCTAATGGTATGAAGATCTTTGAAATCGATAAAGCAATTCCCTAGTAATCACACTTTAAAAGTACCTATTATCGTCATTTTTCGAGTATTTTCGAATATTTCGATACCTTGCCACGCCCACAATTTTACGAAATGCAATTTCTAAAAATGAGATTGTGTTTGGGTAGGTAAGATATACTTCTATGCAAAATTTCATCAAATTCTGAGGAGCTCATGTTCAATGCATATTGGGTTTGATATGAAATTCATCGTATGTAGTAGAGCTGCAAAACCATCGATAGTCGGACCACTCGATAGTTTCGATAGTCAAAAAAAAAACTATCGATACTATCGATAGTTTTTTATGAATATTTCACTACAATAAAAAGAGGGATGGTTTTGTTTACATTTTCCTTTCCAAAAAGTGTTTAATTTTTCTATTTTTTACGCAAAACTATAATTAAATAAAAGATCAAATAAGAATTAAATACTTCACTTATGTACATATGTAGCATTTTCAGGTTAAATTAAACCTTAAAAAGAGGGACGGTTTTGTTTACATGTTCCTTTTCAAAGTCTTTAATTTTTTTTAACGCATAACATTAATTAATTAACAAAGGAACAACAAATAGGAATTAATTTCCAATTGAAAATTTTCACTTGATTTGAAAAAGGTTTCATTTGAGTTGAAAAAGCTATAGTAATAAAACTAAAAGTAGTACATTTTTTTTTCTAACATCGTTGGCGCTGACTAGTACATAAGGCACATTGTTTATACATTTCATTAATGTAAAATAGCGATAATCAAAAGGCACACTGTTTAAACATTTCATTAATGTAGAATACACTATGCTTTAAATCAAAAAACAAAAAATACGAAGAATTTCAGTTACGTTTTATTATTTAAAAATTAGCCCATTTAATTGTTAACGTAATATCAAGGATATCTGATAAAAACATTATTTTTAGCGATTTCTTTCATCTGAAACAAAAAGGATATTTTATGGACGAAAAGCTCGGTTAAATGACTCATCCGTGTATAGAAAAAAGATAAAATTTGTTTGTGACTTCACCCTCTCATATGGTTAGCGTTAATCAGAGGTTTAGTAAACGGCCCTTAAGCTTAGTATCGACCTCTCAAGAAACGCAAAAGTTTCATATAAAATGACATACAAGAAATGCTCAAGAAATTTTTCTTGTGAAACTTTCTTGAGCGAGTATCGACCTTTTAAGAAATTTAGTACACTTTTTTAATACTATTTTTCAACGTTATGCGAACACAGCAACACAGGTTTTGCCAAGAAATATATCATCGAGCATTTATTTCTTAAAGAAATTTTGACGTTTGTTGCGTGTTGAAAAAAAATCGTGGAAATCGTTAGTGAAAATGGCAAAAAAGAAACGAAAAATAGAATGCACAATTTTTCTAATGATGCAAGGGCATAGTTGGCATCGATTTCTCATATTTTATTCCATTCCGGCCATCAATATACCACAGTTAACCAGTAATATAAGGTCATCCTCGTCGCTTTCGATGATTTCCTAAAATAACAATAAAATAAAACTATTGAAAACATATATTTAAAGCTTTTATTTAATATTTTTTAAGAACTTACTAATTGCTTATGTTTACAAAAAGGTTTATTTTGTTTACGTTTTTGGTGCTCTTCTTCATTTCACTTGGTATTCACGGTGGATTACTAAACGTCAAAATTTCTTGCCTACTACTATTTTTTACTCAAGAAATAAAGCTAAAAATTTCTTGAGCTGTTTCTTGAGAGGTCGATACCAGCCTTTAAGCTAAGGATATAGATACTTATGTGATTTTTCGTCATCCCTTGTGAAAAAATCGTTCCACAATACATCATATTCCTGCCCCGCACAGTGCCGCGACCATACAAATGATGGACAAAAATAGGAGTGGTCAGAATTGGCTGGAACTTCACACCTAGAAGTATTATGCCACGCTAATTTCAAAAATGAAATCGGTTTTTCTGTACCGGTTACTCATTTCGAGAAAACCGAGTTTTTCCTGCATTTTTATATGAAAATAGTCATTGTGAACATGTGTTGATATAAGTGGAAGCAGTCATCAGAATGGGCTGAAACTTTACAGCTGAAAGGCTTATGTCACGTCAATTTCAGAACACAAATCCGTTTTTCAGCATCTGTTACCATTTAATTAAAAACAAATTTTTTTTTTAAAATTTTTTCAAAAGGTAAAATAACTCATAATCATCGTAGACATATGTTTATAAAAACCGAAATTGTATTCAAAACTTGTTGAAACTTTAACACTAAAAGGACTAAGACATGCTAATTTCAAAAATGAAATTGATTTTTCGGTACCGGGTACCCATTAAAAAAAAACTATTTATTTTACATTACTATATGAAAGACAAATAAGGCATAATCATTGCTGATTGTGGTGTTTACGAAAACATGAAGGAGTTGTCAGAATTTATTGAAACTTTACATCTAAAGTTTCTATATTACTCTTATTTTAAAAAAGTAATCGGTTTTTCGTAACGGGTACCCCTTAAAAAATACCGAGTTTTTGCACATCATTATTTAAAAATGAAATATGGCATATCATTGTTGCTAAGTGTTCAGAAAAATAGAGTTAATACTTAAAATTTGTCGAAACTTTACTCCCTAAATGAATACATTACGGTAATTTGAAAAATTGAGGTTTTTCCTTACATGTTAACCTTTAGAAAAAAAAAATTCTTGAAAATAAAGCATAATCGCTGTTAAGTAATAATCGCTGTTATATGTTAATAAAAACATAACTCATCGGTGTTTTATATTTTAAATATTTTTTTTTTTTTGTATATTGGTGAAAAATATGTCAAATACAATTTATTCATGAAAAAAGACAATAAAAAAAATATATAAAAAAATTGGACCTCCCTGATGTGTATACATTTGTAGAAAATAGGTGAACTTTGAGGGGGTGTGTGAGGCTGAAAGTTGTTTTTTATCACAAAATAACTTACGAATTTCTCTTAGTTGGAGTTTTAGCTGTAACTTGACATCAAAATATCTAAGTTTCAAGACAGTCGATTTTTGTATTTTTGTCCACCTTCCCGGCACTGTGCCCCGTCGGAAAATCAAGCAAAAAAAAGGAATAATGAAAATTACTTAACTATTGCTTGTCATTTTATATCAGAAGAAGATTTCAAATTGCGAGTAGCTGTACTCCAGACACAAAAGCTGCTGTCAGATACAAATCATTCCGCAGCTAATATATTGGAAACCTTGCACCATGTTCCATCTGTGATCAAAGCATGCGAGTTACCGTGTTTTGCACCTTCATTGAATTTAGCTGTGCGAGCAAATTGTTTCCTATTTTAAAGGCAGTACTATTGAATATGATAAGTTTAAGGCCGCGCAAGAAGTCTATAGTGTTTTGCAAAAAAAATGTTGTAAAACGACGCCCTATACACGGATGAGTCATATAACCGAGTTTTTAGTCCATAAAATATCCTTTTTGTTTCACATGAAAGAAATTGCTAAAAATAATGTTTTTATCAGATATCTTTGATATTACTTTAACAATTAAACGGGCCAATTTTTAATAAATAAAACTTTTCTGATTTTTACAAGTTTTTATAAAAAACTTAATTTGAAAATCAAAACTTTCAAAAATCGCAAAAAATTAAAAATTTTGACATTGACCAGATGTCATTTAGCGAGGTGTGGTTCAATTACTACAAGTTGTATATCGTTAGAAGCGTGGATTTTAGTCGCCTCTTACGACAGGCATTCCTTACCACGGGTATATTCTAAGCCCCCTAACCCGCTGGGGTATTAATTTGACCAATTTGATATCGAAATCCAACTCCTCCCTAACATTCAGTATTCTTCTCTTGGGACAAAACTACAAGAATAGGGATAACCATCGATAGTGGAAAAAAACTATCGATAGTGACACGAAAAAAACTATCGATACTATCGATAGTGCCATCGATAGTTTTGCAGCTCTAGTATGTAGTTAGTACAAGCAGAGCGTTCATAAACGTTAATTTTTCACCAAGCTGATCGCAATCATCAAAAAAATATGTACTGCCGCTGTTGCGTTTCTGAACATACCCAGAGATACATAAAAAATTCTTAAACTATTTTATTTTTGTTATATGTATATTGTTTATTAAGTATTTTGGAATTTATAAAGGCGGATTCATCGTTCGAGTTCAGAACTTTTTTGCCATGTGGTTGTTGTTGTGTTTTCGGAGTGTGAGAGGAATTCCGAAAAGTTCTGAACTATTTTTATTAGTTAACTCAAATTCAACTTTAGTTCTGAACTCGAACGATGAATCCGCCTTAACGGATTTTCTTCAGTAAAATTTTGTCGTATGTTACCTTTAGCAACAGTTTTGCAGGAAATTTGTATGACGTACGACAAAATGAGCTCCCAATTTGAACTAAATTAAAGATTTTTTAAATTAGTTAACCCTAGTTAGATAATCATATTTTTACATACGTTAAAGATAATCATGCGTAAAATTGACGCATGATGGGTTTTTTAGCTATATCTTTACAGTTTATTTACAAATTTGCCCTGAACTTGCACAAACTTTATCATAGATATATAAAATAAATGTAAACATTATAAATAAAATATATTTAAATCTGTTTACTATAAAAAAAATAAACCAAAAGAACTTCTTCAATTTTCTCCTCAAATTAGTAAACACTAGAGCTCTAGATACGCGGGTATCGAACAGTTCGAATTGATCGTTTTTGGTTGAAGACCGTTTGTTGTTCAAATGCCCGTACAAACATTCGAGCATTCGAGCTTACAAACAAAAAAAATGTGTATCGAAAAAACAAAAATAAAAACAACTACATATGAAGAAGAAAAAAAATAATAAACAAAAGAAAAAAACAAACTTCAAAATGCTCGAATTGTTCAAATGCCCGTACAAACATACGGGTAATAAACAAACAAACGACTGTTCGAGCATTTGAACAACATTTGTTCGGGCTACTCGAAAATGTTCAAAAAAAATCTGGAGCTCTAGTAAACGCCCATTT
Organism: Urophora cardui; assembly: GCA_960531455.1. Taxonomy (NCBI): domain Eukaryota; kingdom Metazoa; phylum Arthropoda; class Insecta; order Diptera; family Tephritidae; genus Urophora; species Urophora cardui. The sequence continues at coordinate 106,743,810 of OY482673.1, read as the reverse complement.
TCCGTCCCTTTTTGAATAACTTTGCTACAAAAATCAGACTTTTTGACTTACAATCTAAATGAACTGGAAACTCATTATGAAAAATAAATGAAAATTTTTTATGAAGGTCGGTCAAACACAATTTTGGAACATATCAAATATTGTCCTCGCGATATGTAGCATTTTTGAACTTAATGCATGACCCATTGCCTGTCGCCTTGTTTGGAAGGGCAGTATGTACATAAGAAGAAAGGGGACACCTTCTCTGCTTTGGGAAGATCAGGTGAAGACCGACTCGTCCTGCCTAGGTATTTCCAATTGGCGCTAGGCAGCACAAAACCGACAAGACTGGTGCGCTTTTTTGGACTCGGCCAAAATCGTCTAGACCATTACGCGCTGATTAAAAAAGGAGGAAGAAGAATTATGTACAATACATAATATAATATGATACACTTGCCCTAACGAGTTTTAAGGTCGAACTTCTTTCCTAATTTGAAGCGTGCTCCTTAATTTTGTTTTTCCTACTAATTGGGTGTGCCTACAGTTTTATGCCGATTCCTAACGGTGAATGCATTTTTGTGAGAAGCTTTTTCATGACAGAATTACACTCAGAGGGTATGCCGTCCACTACCGATAGGTGACCAATATTTTAAAAACCTAATAATTGAATTTTAATTAGAAAATTAATTAAATTAAATTTTGGTGTTGGGTCGGCTGGGGATTGAACCGGTGACCCATGGTATGGCATGCGAGCACTTTACCCACCTCCCAACAGCTGCCGCAACACAACACATATACACTCAGAGAAAAATTGCGAGCTAAAAACAAGCTGTGTCGTACTTGAATTAAGAATTACAGAAATTAAGGGAAAATAAATAAAATTTAAGTTTCCCCAATCTTGAATCAAGAACGGTATTTTTGAAACAGGATAAAATCTGAAAAAATCTTGGGTTAAGAATAAAATTCTTAATTTAAGAATACTAGGGTAAAATGTTTTCCAAAAATACATACATAAGTTTGTATGTACATACGAGTGTAATTTTCGAATGTCATTATTTTTTTTTGTAAAAAAAAAAACAATTTATATACATAGGAGAAGAAATTAAAATATTAAAAATATGTACATACATACATACATATGTTCCATTGGACGAGTCCCAGGAGTATGCATCTATAGAGGAATTAGGATGAAACTCGAACGATGGAGCTGGAACGAAGAAGAGGATGACGAAAGCCCGAGAAAACTTCTGAAGGATTTTAATTTGGGGACCGTTTTCCCATATTTAAAGGGTAAGTTATCCATTCGAGATATGTACCCCATCGAGTTGAGTGGTTAGACCCATTTTTTTTTTTTTATAAATTTAGGTTATTTATTCCCTAGGTTGCCTAAGCGCAATTACCCGCGAGTAATTTTAATTAATTTGTAAAATGCATTTTTGGACATTGGAGCACTGCTACTTACAAAAATTACGTCTTTCAGACTACCATATACAATTTTTTTTTAGCTAAGTGTATATGACTTCCGAAATACATCCGCGAATTCGAGACAAAAGCGCCGGTAGAAAAATGGCGTTTACGAGTGCTTAGCCCAAGGTCAGACCTGGGAATATCAACATAGACACATTTACAAAATACTTCAAATCTTGTATAAAGTGTATTCTAAAGTAGTGCTTTTTTTCAAGCGTTCGGACGCAAAATATACTTTGCAGTAAAAAAAAAACATACTTACCTTTGTTATATTTTTCAAATTTTTTTGACAAAACACAGTTTTGGGTGCTTTTTCGGGCAGCGTTAATTTTTTTCGCAAAATCAAAAGGATTCCTGAGTGTAAGTATATTAAACATTGGAACGTCCGAACGTATAAATTTTTTTTCTTCAGATAATTTTTTTTCTTGTTCCTTGTAAAGCAGGGCTGCTCAACGCTCTTGCATTGAAAGTACAAAGCTCAATACATCTACAAATTTTGTATATGCACTGAAAAATTTGTTTGCTCATTTAAATTTTTTTATGAATTCCAATAAAATATTATTTTAGAATTTATTTTCAAATGGTAGTATCACATACATACACATTTTTTTATTTTTTATATGAAAATTTTTTGAATACTAATTTTTTACAGTGCTTTCATTTTTTGAATTTTTTTTTTCATTACACATTTGTTATTGTAAATTTCGATTTCTTACGGCAGTGCTCGAGCTCCTATACAAAGTGCCTTTGCTCTGCACATTCAATATGAATCATAGGCACATACATATAAAATTTTTTTATATCTCAGTGCTTATGGCAGTGCAAAGAAAATTTTATTTTCATATTTGAAGTGAAAATATGTATCTGTGCCTATGATTCGGTACAAAACAAAAACAATTGTGCTTTGAGTGCCTATGAGGTGAGCAGCCCTGTTGTAAAGCTATCTAGCAATGAATTCCGCTCGGGGGGTATGAGGTGGAGGTTAAACCTCTTGAAAGATGGTCAGAAATGGAAGGATTTCAAAAACAAAAAAAGAGAGAGAAAAAAGATTTTTAGGAAAAACATACAAAAATCCTTTGAAGGTAAGAATGCTCCAAGCAATTTGGAATACTTAGATGTAGACAATAAAATATTTTTGGCCGCATAAAACTTGAAAATCTATCTACATATATGCGATGGCTTAAAGTAAAACAAATACCAGCCCTTGAATCATTACACAGTTTCTCATGCGAAAATTATCTTATTAAATTTTGCTAGTACTTACATCAGTTTTTTTTATATTCATCGCCACTATACATTATTAAGTATCGTTTTAGTGCTCAGAATGTGCAAGTGATGTAAATTTTGAATTAATGAGTTAATTGCAATAAAATATGTGCTCAACACTTGTTTTGTTATGAAAAAGTTATGTTTTCCTTCATAGAAAAATTTGGAACGTCCGAACGGGAACGTCCGAACAAAATTAAAACCGATATTTCTCCAATAAAAAACGTCTACAGAAATATAACCCTAATGTAGTGATAGTCCTTGTATATTCCTCTGTTAGTCGTATATACATCATTTTTTTGTAGCATCAACCAATTCGCAGAATTTTAACGAAATCAGATGCAACCTCAAATACGAGGTACTTTTGAGGAGCGTCCGAACGGCAACTTTAAATCCCTCTACAGTGGTAATGTGTCATATCTAGAAAAAAAGTTTGATAGCGTTGGATAGAGGAGTACAAAGGCTACATATGACAAAAAAAATATTCTGATCCAAAGCCTACTATAGGTTTTATACTGAAAATAATGTGGCAGCATGGAACGTTCGTAACGCTGGAAACACCCATATGTTCCATTGGACGAGTCCCAGGAGTATGCATCTATAGAGGAATTAGGATGAAACTCGAACGATGGAGCTGGAACGAAGAAGAGGATGACGAAAGCCCGAGAAAACTTCTGAAGGATTTTAATTTGGGGACCGTTTTCCCATATTTAAAGGGTAAGTTATCCATTCGAGATATGTACCCCATCGAGTTGAGTGGTTAGACCCATTTTTTTTATAAATTTAGGTTATTTATTTCCTAGGTTGCCTAAGCGCAATTACCCGCGAGTAATTTTAATTAATTTGTAAAATGCATTTTTAGGGTATTTTTTCGCTTATTAGTTTATAAGTGAAAAATTTCATTCAGAATTAATACAGCGCCAAATCTTTCATATACAGTTTGGATGTGTCTTCAGTCCTTAAAACAATTTTATGCAACTAAGTTCAACAAATTTGTCCGTATTTTTATCTGAAAAAGTTACTCATACGCCTCGGAAAACGAATTTTTTGTACGTAGTTTTTACGGAAATGTAACGAAATTTATTTGTACGAACAATATAACTATGTAATTGCGCTTAGGAATCCTAGTAGATAGGTAATCCCCTTATGCTAGATTTATATAAAACATTAAACAATCATTCAACTCGTAGGTGAGTTGAATTTTTTGAAGTGGGCCACCTAAAATTTTTTCGACGGTCATGTATTTTAATGAAAGTGGGTAGTATGGCTCACAACGCTTAAACAAAAATACGTATTTAACAATTTTTCGAAATTCGAATTATTTTCAAAGTTATAGCTATCAACACTTTTCGAAGTTCCTCAGGTTTTGCCGATTTTCTCACGATTGGTCAAACCGATTTTGCTAAATTTTGATATATATATAAAAGATGATATCTTCTAGCAAACTGCATTTCTTATTTTTGCAAATAATTTTTTTTGCAAACATTATTCGCAATTTTTATGTTCTGGACCGCGGTCGGATGTCGCTTTTGTATGATGTTGTTGGGCATTCCATTAGTAACTATTAGCAAAAAAAAAATTTTGGAGCACTTTAACGGCGCGGGAATTACTTACATTTTTTACAGACTTATTTTTGTATGGAATTTTTTTTTTACTTACTGAGTACTACGAATAATTAATTAAAGCATGCATAACTCCCGCTCCCTTAAAGTGCCCCAAAATTTTTTTTTGCTAATAGTTACTAATGGAATGCCCAACAGCATCATACAAAAGCGACATCCGACCGCGGTCCAGAACATAAAAATTGCGAATAATGTTTGCAAAAAAAATTATTTGCAAAAATAAGAAATGCAGTTTGCTAGAAGATATCATCTTTTATATATATATCAAAATTTAGCAAAATCGGTTTGACCAATCGTGAGAAAATCCGCAAAAACTGAGAAACTTCGAAAAGTGTTGATAGCCATAACTTTGAAAATAATTCGAATTTCGAAAAACTGGGCCAAACGTATTTTTTGTTGTTGTTGTGAACTATACAAAAAAGTTTCAGAAAGATAGTACAACTTCGAAAAAAGTGGCCCACTTCAGAAAATTCAACTCAGGTGTTATAAACATACTATATAATCGGCAATCGAATATAGTTTAAATTTTTATAATAACTTTTATTTTTAGATGCTCAAGATTATTAATCAAGCTGTATATTCAACGCAGTGCTGCCCTCCCCACTTCGTTTCAGAAATAATTCTGGGAAGCTGAATAGTTGATGGAAAATCTTTTATCACAATTAAAAATTTTTAATAGTTATAGTTGTAGTTATGGTTATAAGTTATAACATTATTTGAATATATAAATATTTTTAGTTTTACCCCCTTATTCATAATAAATAAAATAGGTTTATTAAACTCTTATAATTGAAAATTTGTATCGAAATGTCATTTTAAAAAGCTCTATAAACCTTTGATATTTTTTATGAATAAGGGGGTTATAATATACACTTATGTATGTACGTATATGTGTATGTATGCGAATGTATGTAATGACTGAATTATATATTATATATACTACCATATATAGGTATGTAAATATCTGAAAATGTTTGTTGTTAATACAATTGTTGTTGTATGAACCAAATTTCAAAATTTGAGTAAAAGGTCTGAAATCTTAAGCAAAAGCAAATGCTTGGCTTTTATTAATATGAACCAATGCAAAAAATAACCACTTTATTTTTTTTATTTTTGTTAGGTGGGTTAAATAATTTCGAATTTTGAATTTCGAAAAAGTTGAAAATCAAGAATAAATATTCTTAAAAGCAATTTCAATATTCTCAAAAGAAGAATGTACTTTTTAAATCAAGCATGGGCAATGCCTAAAATAAGTTTATATAAGCTTATTTTAAAAACGGAAAATTCTTAATATAAGCTTCTTATTCTCAAAAACATCATTTTAAAAATAGGAATATATTCTTGATTTTAGCATTTTCAAGCTTAGCAGACTTTCATGACGGTTTTGGCTTGATTCAAGCCCACTATACTTAAATTTAGCTTGCTTTTTCTCTGAGTGTAGTTTTTTATTATACTGGCTCTTCAGTATAATGTTTTGATTAATGAAAGTCATCCTTGTCCTTATGCAATACGTAAGAAATGCTTCCTGAAAGTCACGGTAAAGATAATCATGCGTAATTTTGACTCACTGACCCCTCTTATTCGGAAATTTACAAAACTTACCACAGAAAATTATGTGTCACGTGAGAGATATACAGCACAACTGAAATATATATAACGTTCAGCGAAGTATTCACATAATTGGGGGAGTGAGAACAATAATTCGAAAGGGGATGCGTAATTTTGACGCAGATTATCTTTTTAGGGTTAAATACTGTATTTTATTTCTCATAAAAATAAATAAATTAAATAATTCACAGCCAGTAAAAGCACATTAGAAATTAGACAAAATCGCTTGTGACCTTGCACATAATAATAATAATATAATAATACAATGGCGCTTTATAACTCTGACGAGTTTTATGGCCGAGCTTCTCTCCCAATTCGAGGTGTGCTCCTTTTTGGTTTTTCCTACCAATTGGGTGGACCTACAGTTTTATGCCGGCTCCGAACGGCGAATGCATTTTTTTGTGAGAAGCTTTTTCATGGCAGAAATACACTCGGAGGGTATGCCGCCCACTGCCGGGAGGCGACCGCTGCTCTTAAAAAATCCAATAATTGGACTTTTACTAATTAGAAAAATTGTTTTGGTGTTTGGCTCGGGCCGTGGTTTGAACCAGGGCTGCACATTAACGTTATTTTTTATCAATAACCGAAAAAAAATTTTGTTTTCAATTCAACTTTGAAAAATTTTAACGTTAAATGCTGAACAAAAAAATACTGTTTTGATAATTATCAAAAAAAAATATCAAAAATAATTTCGTTTTGTTGATTATCAAAAAACAAATATTGAAGAAATTTTGTTTCGGTAGCCAACAAAAAAAATTATCAAAAAAAATAACGTTAATAAAAATTCAAAGTAAAATGAAGCCGTAAGCCCGAAACATTTTTTTATTATTATTTTGTTTTTGATTCACAACGAAACGAAATAATTTTGATAATTTTTTTTTGATAATCAACGAAACGAAATAATTTCAATAATTTTTATTTGATATTCAACAAAACAAATTTTTTTTGTTAATTTTTATTTGATATTCAACAAAACAAAATTTTTTTGTTTATATCGTTGTGCAGCCTTGGTTTGAACCCGAGACCTCAGGCATAGCAGGCGAGCACTCTACCCACTGCACCACAGCGGCCACACAGTGACCTTGCACATACGACAAAATAATGCTCAATATCTCTTAAACTAAAAGAGATAGCAAAAAACTGGTAACGTCATTCGAAAGATCTTGAAAGATCAGTATAACTGAATTATTAATTCAATTCGGCCCAAATTTCACATGCGACACTAATTTATCCGGGCGAAGAAAGATATAAATAAATATGAAAACGAAATAGAAAAAAAAGTAGACGGAAAGACTAATTATAACGTAAACCTATTTTTCGTCACTGCGAAGCGGGACAGGTTTTTGCTAGTTAAAACTACGAATTAACCTAATTTCATCAATCTGCATATATTAAATTATTATTAAAATTTATTCATTCTTCAAACTGATTCGTCTTCTCTTTAATACAAATTGTTCGTATATAAAGGCCCCTACAAGTATATGAGTAGTCCACTCTCAAAAGTCCATATGTGAATGTTTCGTGTTAACCCTTTCAATACTGACGGGACATATATGTCCCAATGACTGCTTTACTCTTACTAAAAGTCAAATATTTCTATAAATCGCTGTGTTTTTGAGTCCCATCAGTTGTTTGCATGTAACCCGGTTAGGTATCCTTCTTTTAGTCCGGTTACCTTTTATTTACATGTAAAATCGTGCTCTCAGATCGTAGCACGTGCTAAGTCGGTCAGTGGAAAATCGTGTATTTGAAATAATCTGTTAGTGATTAATTGCGAAATTTCCCAAAAAATTAAGAGGTAAGTTTCTACAAGTAATAATAAACCTTTTTGAATGTAATAGTTTTAAAAATGTATATAGTACACCTCAAAACATAAATCTGGGATATATGTGTCCCAGTAGTATTTAGCACTGGGACTCATACGTCCCAACAGTATCATAATTTATTAAAAAAGTACAAAACTATAACTTTTTCTACGTAGCGACCCACCCCGAAAAAGAAAGCGCGTGCAAATAAATGATGGACATGATGCGGATCTTGTTGAAGGAAAGTGACCCAGAGAGCTGCAGTGATTTCGACGGCGATAGTATTATTAACCCGGATTATTCCGATACTGAAAGTTCGTCTGAGAGTGAGTCTGATGTTGAAGAAGATATCACTGTGCTTGAGCAACAGGTTGACGAAGTTCAGCAACCAATAACATAACATGGAATAACATTAAGGCCGGCTTCACTCCTAGAAAGACTCTTCGAGGCGGGAGCCTCCAACTATACTGGCTAAAATTTACAGAAGTTCAAGAGAACTGAATATCTTTTTTTCAGATATTTACGAAAAGTTTTTTTATACAAATTGCAGACAGCACAAATGACCGCATCGAAATACTTAACAAAAAATAAGCAATAATAACAGAAATGATTCAACATCAAAACAGGCCAAAGCCTTAGTACAGCCAACTGATCAGTACGAAATGATGATGGTTGCCGGTGTATCCATATATGATCATGTCATATAACCAACTTCCCATATTTATTGATCCCAAAATATATCTTTGGGAAATACAGCTATAATTTTGCTTCAGACGAGATCTCTTTTTTTTTTTTCAAAAAATCTCTTTTTTTCCAAAAACTCCTAATGTCTAATTTGTGGATTATTTTCCAGGAAATTCAACATACCACGTGTCATTAATTCCTTTTCTCGTGGAATTGTCGGCATATGGCATATGGGAAGGAGCGAGCAGCCTGCGGCCGGCCTTCTTCCCCGTGAAAATTCCTATCAGGATTGGAGAACACCTTCCAATAGAAGGAGAAATGCGCCATCGCTGCAGAAGCTGTGCCGATAAAAAAAAGAGCAGCGAACAAAAACCATATGTGCTTCTTGCAATATTTCTTTGTGCAAGACTTGTTTTTATAAATAAAATTGAAATTAATTGAAAATTCTTGCAACTTTTGTATAAAATATTCTTGAATTTAATGAAATACAAATTTGAAATTTATTTTCATTGTGACTATTGGGACAAATATGTCCCACATTATATTGCGGTTGGGACAATGTTTTCCCAGGACATTTTCTCTAGTCCTGGAGATAATTTTTTTATGAGTACATGGGAACCAAAAATATTGTTTTTACCAGCAACTTATTTGCATCATTAAATACTTTGCAACTTCAAAAAAAAAAACCACTAGGGCCTGAAGTTCTATTTTATTTGAATATTTTTTGTTATAACCTGAAAGCTTAGCCCATAAGGAATTTAGGGATATAAAAAAATTAAACCGCAATATGACAGATTTTTGCAAATTCTATGTTTAATATTTCACATAGCTAGTTTTGGACAGTATTTTTTCACAGCATAAATAAAACAAAGAGACTTTTGAGTATTTTTTATTTAATGCTTTTTTCAAAATAAGGAAGGATTTTGCAATAAATATTTAATGGATATTGTACATTTTTAAATACTGGTACACAATCCATCAAAAACTCAATATCGCAAAAATTCACATAGAGACTTTTGAGAGTATAATGCTGCATTTTTTCAAAACAATCGTGACGTGTACCAATCACTGCCGAGGAGCTTCTTACCAAATAATTGTATTTTCAAAAGCTGTAATTTTGCTTTATTATTCAAAACGTAAGCCGCAAGAAATGCGTCCAATATGGCATAGGATTCGTCTGTGAAGAAGAGAACAATTTTCTGAGCCAAGTCCTCCCGAAAAGAAAGAAGCTACAGTCATTCTTGTATGTACATACATAAGTGAGTAATCATTTATTTACATAATATGTAAGTAGGCGAGATTGGATACATTCATCATGTGTACACATTTTAACTTATCTCTTTGGAAGCCTTACATAGGCATAGTACGAATGTGTACTACATACATAAATAACTTGGTACAAATGTGTACATACATATATACATGTATGTACCAAATGTAATAAAATATTAATTTATTTTTAAAGTTAAATGTATACAAACATATTTACATTTTTGTTAATTCATTTATAACTTAAAATAAGAAAAATGTCTGAAAACATATATGTACATATGTATGTATGATGATTGTCCATTACCTGGCGTCAAAATAAAAACCTAGTCTAGATACATATATGTATAGACTAAGTAATTACAAAAATAACACATAAACTCATGGGATAATGAAAAATTTGACTCCATAACAATGTCTCATTAATTTATTTTAATAATCCCAGTTGAAATCAGATGTATTGATACACGAATTATGCATGCTGTGTGCATGGAAAAGTGCGTACAGAGCATGATTTGTGAAAATAAATAAATTTTGTTCACATAAAATTATGAATGCTGTATGCATGAAAAATATGAATAATTTATGAGTTTTCGGTGTGTATAATGTGTATATATACATGAAATATCCATGCGATATGCATGCGTATGCATTATAAATTTTTTAATGATATACATATGTATCTACTTTATGATATTTTTCTTTCAATATACTGAGAGCTCCTTTTTTTTATTTTACGTTTTGTCTTGAAAATTTTCATTTTGTCAAAAATATTTATTCGAAAAAATTTCAACGATCATCATCGTCATCACAACTTTCTACTTATACGTAGAGATTCACCCGTTTAATCTTGTGCAAAATCTCTAGCGTTAGCAGTTTGTACCGTCCCTTTGATATCCTCCTTTTGCATATTTGCGCAACTTAACGGGCTGACCATATCGATTTTGGTAAGAAAACGTACGCATTGTGGACGTGCATTGTTAAAGAAATATAACTAGATGATCCAGGGTTAGTTCTATCTCTGTTTAGTGGGACAAAACCACCAAATTTATTTTCAGTAGATTGTATCTAACAGTTTTATTATATTCCGAGCTGCATACAATCTTCAGTTTCATAGACATTGAATAACAATATGGCTATTCGTGCCAAAACATCTTTCAGGGTGACTCCCCACCATAATATGACCTTCAGTCAAATTGCAATGGTTATAATATCTGTTTAATAGGAATTTTAATAATTCTATGAGAATGTTACTGAAACCATATTAATGCAACATTCATACTACCCTATTAATGCAGAATTAGTACCTTTGTATGTATAAACGATCTATACATCCGATATATGCTGTATGAGTGATTCTGCATGCTTTCAGCATTTTTTCAAGAGTATGCATACAATATGATACATATGAGGGGTTAGAGTATGCATGCTCTCTGAGAAACCATACGTGTAAAAAGGAAATAGACGATCATTTATACTGGCATGCATACACAGCTCCAATTCATGCTTCCAAAATTTATGTTGTATGCATAAGATTCCAACTGGGATATTACTAGGTAAAACAAGTTCTTTTAATCCAAATGGTTGTTCAAAAAAAGAAAAAAAAAATTAGCATTAAGAGATTTTAACGCTGTTGGCCAGACATGCACCACTTGTCTGAGGGAATATCTTTCCGCTATCACTAATTGGCACCAGAGTATATGTATATACACACTTATGTACGTTGTACATTAAATAAACATCTTATTAAAAATACATATACAGTTAAGACTATAAAATGCGTTTGACCTGGGAAGATGATAGTGCCTGAGGGCACTTTCATTTTCTGTTATTCCAACTTTTGCAATTTCACCCCGGCAGCCTCTAACATACGTTTCGAAGCCTGGTATATCCATTTTTCAAATGATTTCGAATTCAAATAATACACTTTTCTTATACCCGATTGTATAATCAATTTGGCACATTCATTACAAGGCATTAAAGTCGAATATATTGTGGCGCCGCGTAAGTCGCCCGGTTTTGATCCAATTATGGCATCCGATTCGGCGTGTATAACATAAGTAAGCTTGTTACCTAACGGATCCCATTTATCTTTGCCCCATGAATAGGGCTCATTCGTGTAATTTGGCGGGAAATGATTGTAGCCGACACCCACAATCCGATTCTTGCGATCAACAATGCAAGCACCTACTTTCGTTTTTGGATCGTCGCTTCTTGCCGATGCCAGTAAAGCTATATCCATCAGAAATTCGGGTTCCGTTAGAAGGCTTTTATCAGCGCCAATATCTGTTATCCGATTTTTGGCATCTATAATATAATGTTGGTCATGTTGGTCCAAATTGACATTGCGTTTAGTGACGAGCTCGATTATTTCATTACGAAATGCTTCATCCGTTAAAAGGTTCATGAAACCTTTATTTTCGTTTTCGTATGGCGAGGATGAACGAGAGCGTGATGCAGATGAGTTGCTTGATTCAGATGTAGATCGGCAACAATTATCGCTGCTGCTGGATGTGGTAGATGCATCACAGTCATGCTCAGTTATTTTGCCCCTCATATTAAACTGTAATAGGTGGAAAAGTAATGAGGAAAGAAATTAGATAAGCTTTTTTTCGGAATTGAATTAGTACCAATAAACTAATGGCGCACAGATTTGTCATTGCCAGATAATGCGAAATTGAAGATATGGAATAGAATGTAGACGGTAGTATGATTGAATTACTTTCAATGCTAAGACACAGGCTTCATCAGGGAGTAAAGTCATCCTATACCGTAATACATAAATAACACACATTTAAAACCTTAATTAATATTATCCATGTACCTAATATAAATTTTCATAAATTCATTTTATTTAATACAGTTATATATGTATGTATAGCATTGCGACAATTGTACATTTACAAATGCAGAAATTAAGTATAAATCAAATTGATGTATTAGCTATTTTTGAAATACAAATACTTTTTACACAGTTGAAATACAATTGCAAATTAAAAAAAAAAATAGTAAAAGGGATCAAAACAATTCTTGTCTTTCGTATCTTTGCATGTGAATGTTTGAATTAATTTATTTATTACTGCCTTTCTTCCCATTCACTTCTCGAATACGATTATGCCGTCTTACGAAGTGGGATTGGGTTCTGCTTCAGATGCAGATATATTGACCGCATGCGCGACACGTCCTTGCCCGATTTGTTCACTTTTGGATTAAAATCGCACAATTTAGCAATGCGTTCCCATTCGGTACCAGGTTCCAATGGACTACCGTTTTCAAGTGCCGCCGCCTGTTTTTCCGCATTACGCGACGCAGCCTTAGTCTTAGCTATTGACTCTTCCGTTTGACGCAACCAATCCTCAAGTTCTTGTTTAGCTTGCTGACGCAACTCCTCCTTCTTACGTTCTTCCTCACGATCTTTTTCTTCAAGTCGTTGTTTTTGTTCTTCGCGCCATTTCCTTATTTTTTCTGGTTCAATTCGGGAAGGCGGAGGTCCAGATATGCCGACTGGTTCATTCGATTCACCGCCTATCATTTCGAAACTACCGGTGGAAGAACCGAGTCCACCACCTGCATTGGATGCGGGCTCATCGCTGCCCAGCAGGCCACTACCACCATCTGTACTTGCGGGAGCGTCCGCTGCCGTTGAAGAAGGTACTATTTCAGATTCAAGTTCACCGAGAACAGACTGTTCACGAGCTAAAAACTCAGCAGCGGGATCCACATCCTCCTTCGGGGCAAAATCATCGCCAAAGTCCATTGTACCAATCAATCAAAGTTGATACCAGCGCTGTGAATTAGGAGAATAAAAATAGGGCGTATTTGATTACATATTTTAATGAGTCAACAATACGCATGCAGTTTGCCAAATATATTTACCTTATTATTGATGATTTGATTTAATTGAACGTTTTCCCCTTGTAGAGTCAGCACAATTTTCACAATTTTCACAATTTTAGGTACGATGTAAATCACTGCAAAAATTTCTTTCTGCTTTTTCACAAAAAAATCTTAAAACATGTCAAAATGAGATATATATACGTGCAGCATTGCCGCTGGGGCCACTAAAGTGGCAATTTGAACCTTTTTAAGAGCCAGGCCACCCAAACCCAACTTTTTGAAAATATACAATATTTGAACCTTTTTAACTTTTGGCACTTTTTTACTTTCAAAACTATAATGCAATAAATATTTTTTAGTGTTTCTTCTTAAATATAAAAATTTGTTACCTTTTCACTTTTCATTCTCCGCTGCGAAGGAAAATCCCGAAAGAGTTATTTAGGAGTATATAAATTTTTAGAATGCAAGAAAATTGTTTGAACAAACCGAAATAGAAGAGTTTTGGCACAGCGTGAGAACTTGTGAATTTGTTGCAAATATATTAACACTGCCACATAGCAGTTAATCATTAGAAACATTATTTTCAAGACTTTCACTATTTAAGACCAAGGTTACAAACTGCTTGCAAAATTGATACGTGCAATTCCATGACCTTAGCGCTCAATTTAACTAATGGAAATCATTAAGATTCTTGGATACCGGAAGAAAACTTGGTTGTCAAATATCTGAGAACTAAATTTTAAATCCATAAGATTATAAATTATTTGTATTATATCGCTAGCTAGAAGTCAAACTGTGTAAGTCCATTTTTATGAAAAAGTGTATTTTTATGTAGAACGCTAGAAGAATCAAATACGCACCGCGCTAAACAAGTCTGTGACTCTTTTTATATTTCTACTCGTTGTTATTCAGTGATACGCAAATTGTGTAAGTCCAAAAATCGAAGAAAATTGTGTAAGTCCAAAATATTTACATGAACGGAATTTTTTTTTTCATTTCGAAATTTTTTAATTTTTTGTTTTTCGTCTCTCATACAAAGTTTTAAAAAAGGACTTACACAATTTGCACTCTAAGCTAGCGATATATACACTTGAATTAAATATATGTTTGCTCTAGTTTTACTTGGTTTTAGTAAAACAATGTTGAGAGACACTTTTTTTCCTTTTTTCGGCCACTTTTTGAATTTTTTTAGCGGCAATACTGGATACGTCAACACACGTGTGAGCGAGACCACACTTGCGACAGAAATTGTAAAAAAAATATATAAATCGAACAAAGCTGCCTTATTGAACATTTACACTACAAAATTAAAAGCACTGATAAATATCTGTAAACAAATAAACGTAATTATTCACATATTAAATTGACTTACCTCAATAAAATTTAGTAAAAATGTATGTTATTAGTTTGTAAACTACAAAGCAAAATCCTTAATATTTGTTGCGAAATGCGCGGCAAAACAATAAGGTTGTTCTCTGTGTCTAATATTAGGTGCATTTCAGTTATTACATCTGGGTCTGGGTTAAGATAAATTTTTACTGAAACAATCCGGCTCATAATGAAAATTGGCTGCACTTGAAAAGAACTAAAAAGAAGAAGAAACATATACAACATATACCCAGCAGTAAAAACCTGAAATGAATCCTTAATGAATCACTGATGAAATTCGTCATGAGGAGGCATCAGTGAATGCTTTCATATAAAGGCTGCTGAATTTTTTCAAATAAATGGTTTGCTTTCCTCATGCCTATATGACTCCGTTCGGAGTCGGCATAAAACTGTCCAATGGTAGGAAAAACAAAAGGAGCACACCTCGAATTGGGAGAGAAGCTCGGCCATAAAACTCGTCAGAGTTATAATAGCGGAAAAACAATTCTTGTGTACGTTGAAAAGAGACAAATACTCCCTCAAAAACAATTTGATTGACTTTAAACTAAATGAAAATAACTATTTCAAAAATTATTTTTTTGGAAATTTGAATTTAAATTACTGAAATAAATTATGAAACTCAAATGGCGCGATAGCTATGTATTCCATGTTATAAGGCGAAGCCAGTGCGCCGTATAATTTTTCTTCAGGACTTCTTCTTTCCCCTTACGGCCAAAGTAGAAGCTTACAAGAGGCAAATTTGAAATTTGTATTTCCATATATTTTTTATTTTAAATATAATTTGTTTTATAGTTGTCAAATTGAAAAAATTGTCAGAAAAGCTGCCGAATGTCAAAAAACCTACCGAAATACAAGCTGGCTCGTGGGTTTATAACCGCCTAGATGATATTTCGTTTGGTTTTTTCAATATAGCTTGCTCGCTTGCACCAACGCAAAACGATAGTGATGAATATTCAATAACGAATGATCAATGATCATTTAGCAGTGAAACAAATTTACTGCAGGGTATATTTATATATATGTATACATACACAAATGTCACTTTTCAGTTCTGCCAAATCAAAAAAGCACTGTGCTGCCAAATCAGCACGGAAAAAACAAATCGAACAGGGCGGATCAGAAATTGAACCAGCAATTTATCTGGTTTAATCGAGCTGAAATCTTTGTTAGGGGCATTTCAGTTATTACATCTGGGTCTGGGTTAAGATAAATTTTTACTGAAACAATCCGGCTCATAATGAAAATTGGCTGCACTTGAAAAGAACTAAAAAGAAGAAGAAACATATACAACATATACCCAGCAGTAAAAACCTGAAATGAATCCTTAATGAATCACTGATGAAATTCGTCATGAGGAGGCATCAGTGAATGCTTTCATATAAAGGCTGCTGAATTTTTTCAAATAAATGGTTTGCTTTCCTCATGCCTATATGACACCGTTCGGAGCCGGCATAAAACTGTCCAATGGTAGGAAAAACAAAAGAAGCACACCTCGTATTGGGAGAAGAGCTCGGCCATAAAACTCGTCAAAATTATAATAGCGCAAAAACAATTCTTCTGTACGTTGAAAAGAGACAAATAATCCCTCAAAAACAATTTGATTGACATTAAACTTCAAACTAAATGAAAATAACTATTTCAAAAATTTAATTTAAATTACTGAAATAAATTATGAAACTCAAATGGCGGGATAGCTATGTATTATATGTTATAAGGAGAAGCCAGTGCGCAGTATAATTTTTCTTCCGGACTTCTTCTTTCCCCTTACGGCCAAAGCAGAAGCTTACAAGAGGCAAATTTGAAATTTGTATTTCCATATATTTTTTATTTTAAATATAATTTGTTTTATAGTTGTCAAATTGAAAAATTTGTCAGAAAAGCTGCCGGATGTCAAAAAACCTACCGAAATACAAGCTGGCTCGTGGGTTTATAACCGCCTAGATGGTATTTCGTTTGGTTTTTTCAATATAGCTTGCTCGCTTGCACCAACGCAAAACGATAGTGATGAATATTCAACAAAGAATCATCAATGAGCATTTAGCAGTGAAACAAATTTACTGCAGGGTATATGTATACATACACAAATGTCACTTTTCAGTTCTGCCAAATCAACAACAATTGGACTGTTGTATTCACACTACTCCAACTATTTAGTCGAATCGGTGGCAGCTATTCACACTTGAGACTAAATAGTCGTGCGATTGACAATGACATAGTGTTGCCAATGTTCACATTTTACTCAGCAAATTTTACATTAGTGGTCTTCATATAAAGTGATGAAGTATTAAATTGTTAAAGTTTATCTGCATTCTTACATGAAAGCACCTTGTCAGCTGTCAACTTGATTAATAAATAAAAAACAATAAAATAAACAAAAAGTGCATACATTATTTGCCTTTGTTTCTTATTAAACTAGCAACTAGCTGTCAAGTAAATGAAAAGAGAAAAACGGAAGGAATTACGCTCATAAAGGCGAAACGAACAGAAGTACAAGAAATGGAAAAATAGTAAAAATCAGCCATTAATAATTTTCATGAAATTTCATTTTCATTATTTCTATTTTAAAATGCGATTAATGACATTTGAAGAGAACAACAATATCAAGAAACATATGAAAACCGAAGTAAATATCCTTAGTTAGATAATTCTTGTCTATAACTACACCATTTCCAGATGGATTTTAGAAAGCGTCAACTGGATTTTAGAAAGGGGAAATTGGATCTTAGAAATGTCAATTGGATTTTAGAAAGGGGAAATTGGATTTTAGAAATGTCAATTGGATTTTAGAAAGGGGAAATGAGATTTTAGAAATGTCAATTGGATTTTAGAAAGGGGAAATTAGATTTTAGAATAGCCAAATGGATTTTAGAAAGGGAAAATTGGATTTTAGAAATGTCGATTTGATTTTAGAACAGGGAAATTGGACTTTAGAAATAATAATTATTAATTTATACTTTCATACGCAATAAAGAATTTCTATTCGAAAAATTCTGTGTAAAATTTATTTTAAACGCACATTCTGAAATCCAATTCACGCTTTCAAAAATCCAATTTTGTTTTCTAAAATCCTTTTAACGCTTTCTCAAATCCAATTGACATTTCTAAAATCCAATTTCCCCTTTCTAAAATCCAATTGACATTTCTAAAATCCAATTTCCCCTTTCTAAAATCCAGTTAACGCTTTCTAAAATCCTTTTTGGTTGCTTGTTTTTCCTTGACAAGGGATGACGGAGGATCGTTCCACAATACATCTTTCTAAAATCCATCTGGAAATGGTGTAGTTAATAAGAAACGAACCTTTTGTTTTTAAACATTTTGAAAATATTAATTGAAATATTCAATCTCTACAATTTACCAAAAGTGAAATAAAAGTAGTGCTGTCAGCATGGCAACTCTTTCCACTACGAATATCACTGTTGTTGTTGTAGTCGTTCGACTAAATTGTCTCAAGTGTGAATACGTAGAAGGGCGCCTTGCTGATCAAGCAGTTGTACAACTGTTTCAGTTGGAATGAAATTGGGCTGCAAATCCAACTGTTTCAGTTGTACAACTAATTGAATGTAGTGTGAATGCTTCCATACATTCCTATGCAAATCAACATTCGACTAAATCGATTGAGTCGCAAGTGTGTATAGGCTCTAAAAAGAAGAAGAAACATATACAACATATACCCAGCAGTAAAAATCTGAAATGAATCCTTTATGAATCACTGATGAAATTCATCATGCGGAGGCATCAGTGAATGCTTTCATATAAAGGCTGCTGAATTTTTTCAAATAAATGGTTTGCTTTCCTAATGCCTATATGACTCCGTTCGGAGCCTTCATAAAACTGTCCAATGGTAGGAAAAACAAAAGGAGCACACCTCGAATTGGGAGAGAAGGTCGGCCATAAAACTCGTCAGAGTTATAATAGCGCAAAAACAATTCTTCTGTACGTTGAAAAGAGACAAATACTCCCTCAAAAACAATTTGATTGACTTTAAACTTCAAACTAAATGAAAATAACTATTTCAAAAATTATTTTTTTTTGGAAATTTGAATTTAATTTACTGAAATAAATTATGAAACTCAAATGGCGGGATAGCTATGTATTCCATGTTATAAGGAGAAGCCAGTGCGCAGTATAATTTTTCTTCCGGACTTCTTCTTTCCCCTTACGTCCAAAGCAGAAGCTTACAGGAGGCAAATTTAAAATTTGTATTTCCATATATTTTTTATTTTAGATATAATTTGTTTTATAGTTGTTAAATTGAAAAATTTGTCAGAAAAGCTGCCGAATGTCAAAAAACCTACCGAAATACAAGCTGGCTCGTGGGTTTATAACCGCCTAGATGGTATTTCGTTTGGGTTTTTCAATATAGCTTGCACGCTTGCACCAACGCAAAACGATAGTGATGAATATTCAACAAAGAATGATCAATGATCATTTAGCAGTGAAACAAATTTACTGTAGGGTATATGTATACATACACAAATGTCACTTTTCAGTTCTGCCAAATCAAAAAAGCACTGTGCTGCCAAATCAGCACGGAAAAAACAAATCGAACAGGGCGGATCAGAAATTGAACCAGCAATTTATCTGGTTTAATCGAGCTGAAATCTTTGTTGTTGCATTTACATGCAAAAATTTTTATCTGGGTTAGGATCACCGTATGTGAAACACGGCTATTTTTGCCGAGATATCATGATATCTTGAGAAATTTTTTAAGAAAATAAAATTCTAACTGACTTCATTGTGAACTAGCATGTTAGTCATATTCTTTCCACTCTTTATACAACTGTTGTCGCTTTGCTTTGCTTGCTTCAATTTCGAATTAATTAACTTTTTATCTGAATAAAATAAAATACTTAAAAAAAAAGAACTAGAAACATAAAAGCCGTGTTTCACATACGGTGATCCTAACCCAGAGAAAAATTTTTGCACGTAAATGCAACAACAAAAGGCGAGTTCCCGTGGCAGTGATCCAGATCCGGATAAGAAATTTGCATGCAAATGCAACAAGAATTCTGTGATCCTGGCGTTTATCTGTATCACTTTCGGATCCGTATAGATTGTAATAGGTTGTTTTGATCCAGATGAATACCAGGATCACAAAATTGTCGCATTTGCTTGCAAAATTTGTATCCGGATCTGGATCACTGCCACGGGAACTCAGCTAAACATTTCAGCACGATTAAACCAGATAAATTGCTGGTTCAATTTTTGATCCGCCCTGTTCGATTTGTTTTTTTCCGTGCTGATTTGGCAGCACAGTGCGTTTTTGATTTGGCAGAACTGAAAAGTGACATTTGTGTATGTATACATATATATAGATATACCCTGCAGTAAATTTGTTTCACTGCTAAATGCTCATTGATGATTCTTTGTTGAATATTCATCACTATCGTTTTGCGTTGGTGCAAGCGAGCAAGCTATATTGAAAAAACCAAACGAAATACCATCTAGGCGGTTAAAAACCAACGAGCCAGCTTGTGTTTCGGTAGGTTTTTTGACATCCGGCAGCTTTTCTGACAAATTTTTCAATTTGACAACTATAAAACAAATTATATTTAAAATAAAAAATATATGGAAATACAAATTTCAAATTTGCCTCTTGTAAGCTTCTGCTTTGGCCGTAAGGGGAAAGAAGAAGTCCGGAAGAAAAATTATACTGCGCACTGGCTTCTCCTTATAACATATAATACATAGCTATCCCGCCATTTGAGTTTCATAATTTATTTCAGTAATTTAAATTAAATTTTTGAAATAGTTATTTTCATTTAGTTTGAAGTTTAATGTCAATCAAATTGTTTTTGAGGGATTATTTGTCTCTTTTCAACGTACAGAAGAATTGTTTTTGCGCTATTATAATTTTGACGAGTTTTATGGCCGAGCTCTTCTCCCAATACGAGGTGTGCTTCTTTTGTTTTTCCTACCATTGGACAGTTTTATGCCGGCTCCGAACGGTGTCATATAGGCATGAGGAAAGCAAACCATTTATTTGAAAAAATTCAGCAGCCTTTATATGAAAGCATTCACTGATGCCTCCTCATGACGAATTTCATCAGTGATTCATTAAGGATTCATTTCAGGTTTTTACTGCTGGGTATATGTTGTATATGTTTCTTCTTCTTTTTAGTTCTTTTCAAGTGCAGCCAATTTTCATTATGAGCCGGATTGTTTCAGTAAAAATTTATCTTAACCCAGACCCAGATGTAATAACTGAAATGCCCCTAACAAAGATTTCAGCTCGATTAAATCAGATAAATTGCTGGTTCAATTTCTGATCCGCCCTGTTCGATTTGTTTTTTCCGTGCTGATTTGGCAGCACAGTGCTTTTTTGATTTGGCAGAACTGAAAAGTGACATTTGTGTATGTATACATATATATAAATATACCCTGCAGTAAATTTGTTTCACTGCTAAATGATCATTGATCATTCGTTATTGAATATTCATCACTATCGTTTTGCGTTGGTGCAAGCGAGCAAGCTATATTGAAAAAACCAAACGAAATATCATCTAGGCGGTTATAAACCCACGAGCCAGCTTGTATTTCGGTAGGTTTTTTGACATTCGGCAGCTTTTCTGACAATTTTTTCAATTTGACAACTATAAAACAAATTATATTTAAAATAAAAAATATATGGAAATACAAATTTCAAATTTGCCTCTTGTAAGCTTCTACTTTGGCCGTAAGGGGAAAGAAGAAGTCCTGAAGAAAAATTATACGGCGCACTGGCTTCGCCTTATAACATGGAATACATAGCTATCGCGCCATTTGAGTTTCATAATTTATTTCAGTAATTTAAATTCAAATTTCCAAAAAAATAATTTTTGAAATAGTTATTTTCATTTAGTTTAAAGTCAATCAAATTGTTTTTGAGGGAGTATTTGTCTCTTTTCAACGTACACAAGAATTGTTTTTCCGCTATTATAACTCTGACGAGTTTTATGGCCGAGCTTCTCTCCCAATTCGAGGTGTGCTCCTTTTGTTTTTCCTACCATTGGACAGTTTTATGCCGACTCCGAACGGAGTCATATAGGCATGAGGAAAGCAAACCATTTATTTGAAAAAATTCAGCAGCCTTTATATGAAAGTATTCACTGATGCCTCTTCATGATGAATTTCATCAGTGATTCATAAAGGATTCATTTCAGATTTTTACTGCTGGGTATATGTTGTATATGTTTCTTCTTCTTTTTAGTTCTTTTCAAGTGCAGCCAATTTTCATTATGAGCCGGATTGTTTCAGTAAAAATTTATCTTAACCCAGACCCAGATGTAATAACTGAAATGCCCCTAAATTCAAACTCACTTCTCATAGAAGACCATTGTGAATGTAATAACATGGTTGCATTTCCCGTGATATTTTTCTCATGATATCACATATCACGGGTTGGGGTATGAGAAATTTGCCGAAGCTCCAAATTTGACAAGACGTGTATTTTGTTGTTGTGCTCGGCAAATTTATCACACTTATGTCATCTCGGCAAATTTGCCAGGCCAAAATCACAGAGAGAGAACAACCTTAATGCAATGTTAGTCGCGTTCCCGTGGGCAATCCAGTTCCGTATCTGAATCACAATCTCACCGGAACGATGCGGATCACCTTCATGAGACTTGGCAGCACTAATATGTAAACCATCCCAAGCGCGTCCGTTGAAGGAATAAAAACGCATGAAATAGTCCGAAACAGTCCGAAAAGTTGCGTTGTTGAAGAAATGATGTGGATGTTGTCAAGGCAACGATTTTCATCAAAAACAACCCTGGCCGACTAACTGAAATTGAAAAGATGGCTGTGATAACGGAAAAAAGAAACGTTTGCACTGACACTGTAAAGAACTAATCCATTTGAAAACAATATGCAAATTAAACTTCTTTAGTTTATTTAATAAAACATTTTGGTTTTTATTTGAATTTTTGAAGAAAAAAAAATCAGGTAAAACACAAAGATAACCTTCATGAGATTTTTAACATTAACATGTCTTTGATTATTCTATAAACATAAAAAATATTTCGGACTTCAAAAATATCCCAGACTTCCAGATTTCTTAAGATTACTCTTAATACACGAAATAACAAAAATATGTCAGACTTCAAGTGTTCTTAAAACTATTTTATACATATACTTAAAACTATTATATGTACACAAAATAAAAAAAGTACTTCATATCACATATTTACATTTTAACAAAAAACAACCAAAATATATCACATTATTTACATTAAAAAAAAAATCACTTTTTGGATTGCAGGAGAGCCTTCATCATAACAATTTTCTCCACATGCCACATTTGCTTCAGCTACTCCAACACGTTGGCTTTCCAAATCCAAGAGGACATTCTGAATTGCAAATTTTTTCTTCGTACATGAACAAACTCGTCCTTCCTTGTAATATACGCAGATATGAACACCCTAGTCTCCTCCATTGTTCCAATTCTCTTATCGCTAAAAATTTTATCTATTTTAGTACCATTCAAATAATTTCGTACACATAAAAGCTTTTTTATAATTACATCTTCTTTAAATTGTTTTCCTTTGTTTATTTTTTCGTTGTGCAGCCTTAATTTTCACTCTTTAATTTGTTTCTCTTGTAATAGTTATGTTCGGTAAGAAAATAATTTTTACAATTTCAACAAATTTTTCTGAAATTTTGTCGGATCGTGTTCGTCATTGCACGAATCCTGCAAGGACAAATCGCATTTTTACATTTGGTTTGCAGAAAAATTACAAGTTTTTGCGGTGTTTTTGACTTAGTAAAGACTTGCAAGCGTACCGAACACAACTAATGAGTGTATACATCCCCATAAACATTTTTATCAATTCTCAATTTGAGATGCATTTAAGAACTAACATTTTTCTCAAACCTCAAACGTTAGTTATCAAATACACTTCAAATTTCCCTTGATAGCGTTCTCAAACAAAAAGGCACCTTTTTCTCAAACGCTAGTGACATTTTTGAGAAAATCTTTACTACCGAATTCAGAATTAAGGTTTGAGATTTTTGGCCTGATGTTTATTGGGATATGTCTGTCAGTGCTGCCAAGTGAAAGGGGTTAATCGTCACAAAATCTATTACAATTTATACAGATCGGAAGTTGATTCAGAAAAATACCAGGATTACAAAATTGTTGTTGCATTTGCATGCAAATTTTTTATCTCGATCTGGATCACTGCCACGGGAACTCAACTGTTGAAACACAAACGATAGCTGAGTTCCCGTGGCAGTGATCCAGATCGAGATAAAAATTTTACAAGCAAATGCAACAACAATTTTGTAATCCTGGTATTTTCCTGGATCAACTTCCGATCTGTATAAATTGTAATATATTTTTTGACAACTAACCCTTTCGCTTGGCAGCACTGACAGACATATACCAATAATGCCTCAGACACACGTGTGGTAAAAATATAATATCAATACTATGATTTGGCTTTACTATGAAAATTTTCAATTAAACTACAATATGAGAGTGACACATATGTCGTATAGATCGCAATATTTCTACTATACTACGATGTGTGTCTCTAGCATAAACATCAGGCCAAAATTCTCAAACGTTTGAGTAAACCTTAATTTTCAATTTGGTAGTAAAGAGTTTCTCAAAAATCTCACTAACGTTTGAGAAAAATGTGCCTTTTTGTTTGAGAACGCTATCAAGGGAAATTTGAAGTGGGTTTGATAACTAACTTTTGAGGTTTGAGAATCAGGTTAGTTCTTAAATGCATCTCAAATTGAGAATTAAGAAAAATGTTTATAGGGATGTATACACTCATTAGTTGTGTTCGGTACGCCTGCAAGTCTTTACTAAGTAAAAAAAACTCCGCAAAAACTTGTAATTTCTCTGCAAATCAAATGTAAAAATGCGATTTGTCCTTGCAGGTTTCGTGCAATGCCGAACACGATCCGACAAAATTTCAGAAAAATTTGTTGAAATTGTACAAATTACAAATTTTTCTTACCGAACATAACTATTAGAAAGGAAACAAATTAAAGAGTGAAAATTAAGGCTGCACAACGAAAAAATAAACAAAGGAAAACAATTTAAAGAAGATGTAAGTATAAAAAAGCTTTTATGTGTACGAAATTTTTGAATGGTACTAAAATATACCTTGTTTATACGGCGGCATAATGCGCTTTCACTGAATACACACGCATGTATAAATCGATTTTGAATACGCTTTGAAATGCATCGCTGAATTCGGTCAGACTCATTTTCAAATCGGTATTTTATTTCTCGCAACGGTTGAAGGGAACGTATAAACGACTAAATTTATCGAAGCGAATTAAAGATCAGCTGATTGCTTTATTAAACGCGTGTGTATTCAATTCAAATCAATTAACTTAAATAATATTTTAAGATGGACGAAAATAAAAGTTTTCTTTGCTTTTTCTTTTATGAATAGTCCGATTTCGCGGCACATTTGTAGTGAAAAAGTAATCGAATGTAAACAAAGAACAGCTGATCGAAATGCAATGTCCGTGTCCAAACATAGCAACTCTGCCGCGAAATTATCCAACGATTCTCTTTTGTGCCGCTGTTCTGTCTTCCATTTGTCCAAACACATCAACTCGTCGCTGGCCAACTTTTGTTCATTATGTTTTGTTCTAGCATTCTTCGAACGCTCTGATTGGTCACTGGCGATAAGAATTGCTGCACAAAGCGTGTTGTCCGAGCACCGACGACTTGGTGCCCCCCTCCTTTCCTCGTCGCCTTCTCACCCACAAACGAACAAAAGCAGCGGGTTGCTCAACTTCGTGTCTCCGTGTTTGGACGTCGACATTACAGTGCGGTTCCACTATACACGCTTCAAACTAGATTGTATAAACAGACGGAAGGTTAGTGTATTGAGTGGATGCGGTATCGGCTACTGCTGCGTATAAACAAGGTAATAGATACAATTTTTAGGGATAAGAGAATTGGGACAATGGAGGAGACTAGGGCGTTCCTATCTGTGTTTATTACAAGGAAGGACGATTTTGTTCATGTACGAAGAAAAAAATTTGGAATGCAGAATATCCTCTTGGATTTGGAAAGCCAACGTGTTGGAGTAGCTGAAGCAAAAGCGGCATGTGGAGAAAATGGTTATGATGAAGGCTCTCCTGGAGTCGAAAAAGTGATTTTTTTTTTTAAAGTAAATAATATGATATTTTTTGGTTGCAATGTAAATATGTAATTACAATGTAAATAGGTATGTTTTTTTTTTTTTTTGTTAAAATGTAAATATGTGATATGAAGTTCTTTTTTTATTTTGTGTACATATACATAATAGTTTTAAGTGTATGCATATAGAGTAGTTTTAAGAACACTTGAAGTCTGAAATATTTTTGTTATTTCGTGTATTAAGAGCAGGGCTAAAATTTATTGATATTTTTAACGATAAACAAAAAATAATTTTGTTTATGTTGAAACTTTTCATTTTAAAAGCATAAAAAATTTAACAAAATTCAAACTGCTTCAACAAAGATCAAAAAAATTATCAAAATTTTATCCGTTTCGATAATTGCCGAAACAAAATTTTTTTAAAAATATTGTTTCAGCTGCAAACAAAAAATTGATTACCAAAATAATTTTGTTTCCTGTGCCTATAAAAAAAAAACTGAAAACCTATCATATAAATATGTATTCATACATATATATGTACATACATACGCATGTATATCTTAGCAACAAACAAACAAACATAAACAAAACAAAATCATTTTTGTTATTTTGTTTTGATATCAAATTAGCAAAATTAATTGTGATACAATTTTATTGATAATTTTGGAATCGGAAATATTTTGGTTTTGATATTTTTTTATATGCTTATTGAAACACATTTTTTTTGTTTATTTTGTTGAGCAGCCTTGATTAAGAGTAATCTTAAGAAATCTGGAAATCTGATATATTTTTTTTGTATCGCGTTTATAGAGTAGTTTTAAGAAATCTTGAAGTCCGAAATATTTTTGTGATTTCATGTTTATAGAATAATCAAAGACATGTTAATGTTAAAAATTTAATGAAGGTTATCTTTGTGTTTTACCTGATTTTTTTTTTTTTTGTCTTCAAAAATTCAAATAAAAACGAAAATGTTTTATTAAATAAACCATAGAAGTTTAGTTTGCACATTGTTTTCAATTTCAGTTAGTCAGCCAGGGTTGTTTTTGATGAAAATAGTTGCCTTGAAAAAGTCCACATCATTCCTTCAACAAACGCAACTTTTCGGACTGTTTCGGACTATTTCATGCGGTTTTACTACTTCAACGAACGCGCTGAGGATGGTTTACATATTAGTGCTGCCAAGTCTCATATAAGTGATCTGCATCGTTCCGGTGAGATTGTGATTCAGATACGGAACTGGATAGCCCACGGGAACGCTACTGATAAAATTGCAATCACTGACTCGTGCCAGTGCCTTAGAGGTATGAAAAAATTAAGGCCGTTTTCACAATATCCGGTTAATTTAAACGGTGGTTAATTTGACATAAATTGTATGGCGAGCTGTCAAATAAATTTCTTAACCGGGAGAAATCCTCCTCATAATCAAAGATATCACACATGAATGTTGGTCCCAATTGTTAGCAGTTAGAGCGCTTTCACATTACTCGGTGCGGTATCGGTTCGACAATTTTGGTCTTTACCGAAAGTATACCGAAAACTTACCGAACACATGTATTTCAATTGGCACTTTCACATTGGTGTTGCATACATAAAATCGGAGCGGAACAATTTCGGTATACCGCAACGGCCAGTAAAATTTGAGGAATTAGTTCATACATATTTGCGGCGTAATGAAAGAAGAATAAAGTCAGTGAAAACCTCATTTCGGCTATAAATTTTGCAAGATATAATGCCTTCGTCTTCGCTGGAAGATATTATTGTTATTATTGAGTGATTTGTTGAATTTTAAAATTTTATGTTTAATTTCGATATTTGTTTTCCAATTTTCTGCCGAAAGTATTCCCACCAGTGTGAAAAACACTGCAACGCGGACTCGTTTCGGTATGATGAAAATACCGAAAAAAAATATCCATCCGAAGTCGTACTGAGTAATGTGAAAAGGCCCTTAAGGTGTGGGATTTGAGATCAAAGTTCAGAAAACTATCAAGAGTGAAAAAAATCCTTAACTTTTATTTTTTCTACAAACTGAATGAACCTACAGTTTTATGCTGGCTCCTAACGGCGAATGCATTTTTTGTGAGAAGCTTTTTCATAACAGAAATATATTCGGAGGGTATGTTGCTCACTGTCGAGAGGTGGCCGCTATTTCTAAAAACCCAATAATTGAATTTTAATTACCCCGAGACCTCTGGTATAGTAGGTGAGCACTCTGCCCTCTGCACCACAGCGGCCACAAATTAAAGTACATAAAAGTAGGATGCATATGTGCATACGTATGTGTAAGAAAGGTTTTGTACGAAATCTTTATTATAAGTTAATTTAAAGATGTTGTTACGTGTAGACGATTTTCAAATTGAATTTTTTGAACAAGTTTGGCACAATTTGAAATTTTTATTTTCCATCACTGATGACTGTTATCAGCAGACAGGGACACCCAAATAGAAAAAAATTAATTCTACGGATTCATGATCTCAATATATGTATATACCGTGCTACGGATTTATGGCTTAACCCGTACGGATTTATGACGTAAGCCAAATCAACCAACCTTATAGCGTGATTAGTCAACGACGCAAGCAGATTTTTTGCTAAATAACTTAAAAACCTGGCGTGATGAGACTTTTTCAATATGATTTTCGTATAGTCAAATAGTCTTTATTTTACAAAAACAAATTTCATTGCTATCGCGCATCTTACCTCTTGGTGTGAATGGAGAAGATATTTGTGTATAGACAACCAAAACAAATTCAAAACAATTTTTTTTACCAGAGATGTAGAATAATTATTATTTCATTTTGAAATTATAAAAAAGTCTTACAAATTTTCTTCAGGATCATAAGTCTTTTGATAATATTTGTTTCCTGATAAAAATGATAAAAATCTTCTATAATTACACTGGATCACAAAATGAAATTTGTTGTCTGTACTTTGGACGTGACTACCCTATATATATGTAAAATCGGTCGCTGATTCCGAAAATCGGTTTCATTTTTAATTCTATGGGAAGGTTTTTGAGATATCGGCAATTTACCGTTATTTGGCCAATGGCTCCACTTAATCCTGAATGTCTCTTTAACGCAGTGAGCTATCTTCCTTGATGTAACACCAAACGAAAGAAAATTAAATTTTCTTTTCATGGCTCCTATAACATTTTTCTCTAACTCTTATAGTTTCTGAAATATTGACGATTAAATTTGAATTTTTTCGATTTTTTACGATTTTTTGAAGAAAAAATTGACTTTGTCAGGCAATATCTTTAAAACCAATGTCTTCACCTTCGGTTTTACTCCTTTACGTGAAGCTCCATTCTATTGGGAAAAAGATAAGCTATCAACGAAGAAAATCCATGCTAAAATGGAAAAGTTATAGGCGATCAAGTAAATACAGGCACGTCGCGCAATGCCTCTGCACGAGTATATTCTATGCATGTTATACCCGTAAATGGGCTTGTATCTACTGCGCTGCCAACGTGCTGCTACTGCAGATGTGTAGGTATTGGTACAACATGCATACAATATACCCGTCCAGAGGCATTGCGCTACTTGGCTGTATTTACTTAATCGCCTATAACTTTTCCATTTTACCATGGATTTTCTTCGTTGATAGCTTATTTTTTTGGTAATAGAACGGAGCTTCACACAAAGGAGTAAAACCGAAGGTGAAAACGTTGGTTTTAAAGATATTGCCTGACAAAGTCAATTTTTTCTTCAAAAAATCGTAAAAAATCAAAAAAATTCAAATTTAATCGTCAATATTTCAGAAACTATAAGAGTTAGAGAAAAATGCTATAGGAGCCATGGAAAGAAAATTTAATTTTCTTTCGACTGCTGTTACTTCAAGGAAGATAGCTCACATAGCGTTAAAGAGACATTCAGGATTAAGTGGAGCCATTGGCCAAATAACGGTAAATTGCCGATATCTCAAAAACCTTCCCATAGAATTAAAAATGAACCCGATTTTCGGAATCAGCGACCGATTTTACATATAGATAGGATGGTCGCGTTCAGAGTATTTTTTGGCTGTAGAGCAGTGTTATTATTCAGAAACTTATATTTTAAAAATCTTTCCATAATAGTTATTTCAAATATATATTTTTTAAGTCTTCAAAGACTTTTATATTGAGACAAATTTGAAAAAAGTCTTTGCGTAGTTATTATCAGTAACAAATTGTTTTTTATATCTTCAAAGACTTTTTCATTGAGACAAAGTTCAAAAAAAGTCTCAGAAAATTTTCAATAACTTTCATATAAGTATAAAATAAAAATAACTTTCATATAAGTACTTCAAAATTCAAGCAAATTTCCAATTTGAAATTGTATGAAAGATTTTTATCGAAGATATAAAAAATAAATTTGTGACTCAAAATAATTACTTAAAGATATTTTTGAAATTCGTCTCAATGAAAAAGTCTTTGAAGACTCAAAAAACAATTTGTTACGGATAATAATAACTCAAAGACTTTTCAAATTTGTCTCAATATAAAAGTCTTTGAAGATATAAAACAAAATTTCTCATTTATAATAATTACAAAACGACTAAAAAAAATATCTCAGAAATAACTATTATGGAAAGATTTTTAAAATATGTTTCTTTCAATAATAATTATTTTTTGATTTTTATTTTTATACTCAGCTGTACTAGTACACAGAGTATTATAGTTTTGATTTCCTAACGGTGGATTGTAACAGAATGAAATAATCGAGATAGATATAGACTTATATATATCAAAATGATCAGGGTGAAAAGAGAAATCGATTGAGCCATGTCCGTCCGTCTGTCCGTCTGTGAGCACGATAACTCGCGCAAAAATTGAGATATTTTGATGAAATTTGTAATGTAAGTTGGTATCAAGACAGGAACGGATGGTATTGAAAATGGGCGAAATCGGACCATGACCACGCCCACCTCCCCTATATGGTAAAAATCGGAAATTTTGTATCTCAGTCACTAATAGAGCTAGAGTGATAAAATTTTACACACGTATTGAGCTCAGGCCCTTATGAAGAAATATGGTGAAATTTTGGAAAATGGGCGGTGCCACGCCCACTTATTAAGGGGCAAACATTGAAAGTTTTATGAGTCATAACTCAGAAACCGTTGAAGATATATCGATGAAATTTGGTAGGCGTGATATACTTACTTAGGCAAATGTTTGGACGAAAAATTGCCAAAATCGGTTGACGACCACGCCCACTTTTATATATGGGTATTATAAAGTGACCTAATAAAAACATTTTAAGCGATATCTCTGTCAAATATAAAGATATATCATTGAAATTTTATGGAAGGTGTCCAACTATGGACATAAAACAAAAAATACAAAAATTTTGGAAAATGGGCGTGGCACCGCCTCCTTTTAGAAGCAGGAATATACGAGATTTCTGAGCCCATAACTCGACAAATAATCGATATATTATGACGAAACTTGGTCTATACACTTTAACTAATTGTAGTAATACATGTTCAAAATTTTAGCGAAATCGGTTGACGACCACGCCCACTTTTATATATGAGTATCATAAAGTGGCCTAATAAAAACATTTTAAGCGATATCTTTGTCAAATATAAAGATAATTCATTGAAATTTTGTGGCATGAGTTCTACAATAGATCGGAACCAAAAAATAGAAAAATTTCGGAAAATGGGCGTGGCACCGCCTCTTTTCAGACAAAGGAATCAACGAGATTTCGGAGCCCATAACTCGACAAATAATTGAGATATTATGACGAAACTTGGTTTATACACTTTTATAACTTGAGTTAATAGACACGCAAAAATTTATTGAAATCGGTTTATGACCACGCCTACTTTTTAACAAAGATATTTCTGGAACACCCTTTGGGAATTTGTAACAAGACTTCTTTGTAACTAGAAGTCATAAAGGAATGAAATTTTGCACAAAGAATAATATTCATATGCTTAGTTGGATGACTGATAAAAATGTTGAAAATGGGCGTGGCTACGCCCACTTTATGCGGCACTCGCTTTATATAAAATACACCCTATATCGAACAAACGCAAACAAACAATGAAAGCATACAGCTGAGTATCTAATGTTCGATTCCACTCGAACTTAGGCTTCCTTACTTGTTTCTCTTATAATAATTACAACTCTGTTTTTTAACAAATATGAAATTTATAAATTAAACGAAATCCTAAAGAAAACCATGTTCTTCAAAATTTTAGTTGGTGTTTTCCTTGCTAAAATTTTTGGTAAGTTCTCTTAAGATGTCCCAGGACTTCATAGAACTAAAATGTTTTGGTTTCCTTCTCCTTTTTAGATTCTTCGAAAGGAAAATGAACTATCTGTTCCTGAAGCAAAACATTTGCTTTTACCTACACGTGCCTATATGTAGATATGTACATAACTCTGGTAATAAAAAAAATAAAGAAGTGAGAAAATATATATATCGTCGTACCATATGAAAGCTAGTATACGATTTTTTGTGGCTGACGAAAAGTAACAAGATCAACTTGTGATCAATTTCGTTTAAACAAAAATTTTAATGTAAAAACAGTATATAATTACTGCTACTTTTCGTCGGCCAAAAGTGAAATTTGCTACTTTTCGTCAGCCAAAAGTCAAATGTGCTACTTTTCGTACAGAATTTTTTTAATTGATAGCTTTCGCCAGAAATTTTAAATGTGCTAGTTTTCGTATGGTACGACGATATGTACACGGAAAAAACTATATTGATGTCACACCCATATTTATGGATAATTCTGTCTGATCCATAAACTATGGACGTCATATCCATATAATACCATGTCTCCACATAACGTGTTTCGCTCTTTTTTTCTGCATTTTCTCTCTCAATCTTGTTTCGACACGGAAACCAGTGCCGAAACTCGCCAATTCCCATACAAATTTCTGAGAGCGAGTGAAGATTGAAACACTGTTTCATTCTGAATCATCTTGCCAACCTCGATGATATCGATGTCTTCTCTAATTTTGTATCGAAAATCTATCGAAATCTCACACAGACCAAAACAAAAACGCAAAATATAAGCAAACATACAAACATTTAAGAAGAGCAAGAAAGAGAAATGTTAAACTGAATCACGATCAGCCACGTGGAGACGGGTTATTTATCGAAATGTTTTGCTAGATGTTTTGTTGGTGAAACAAGTTATGTGGAGACGGGCTCCAAAAAAAATTTAATATGTACATACAAAAATATGGATGTGACATCCATAGTTTATGGATCAGACAGGATTATCCATAAATATGGATGTGACATCAATGTAGTTTTCTCCGTGTATGTATATATTTGCACTTTTACTTACGTTTTATATTAAGTGAGAAAATTGTAGGAGAAATTATAATTGACGCATTTGTGTCTCCCAGATGACACCGAGATGTTACTTCCCGAAGTGTCTTATTAGTTTATTTGTACGTAACTTTTTTGTCTCGTCCAAACGACACTGATCTACACTTATTTTAGCGATTGGCGCATCTTCGTGAAAAGTGAACAATAAAAAGCAAAAAATAACTTTCGAATAAGCAGAAAAAAGGAAATTCCCCAAATATTTTACCAAAAATCAGTTTTATAAATTAAAGCTTTGCTTTAAGTTTTTTTTTTTTCTATCAAAGTTGAAGTAGACAAAGCCAATTGGGCACGGGCTATTGAAGACAAATATATACGTACCTGCAAATTGGTTCCTAGTTTTGGTTTTGTTATAATGGAACCGCCCTAATACGCAAAAGAGAATGAAACACAAATGCATCTCTGCAGTACTGTTCGATTTTACAAATAATTGACGTTTGGTTTGACGCAAAATACATATTTTCGGACTAGCTAACCTCGGTCAAATTCGGAGTGGAAATGTTTTCTCAAAATGGCGCTCGGACAGTGTAATAACGAGTAGACAGATTACAAGTCGAGAAAATTTAAAAATTAATTACAAAAACCTTTAATTTTTGTGAAAAAAATATATGCAAAGTCATTATAAGTACTTACTCCATGAAAATTAAGTGGAGTTCAAGATTCTAAGCTACGGAAATAGTGAAAAACTTTAATTTTTTCTAAAGCACAAGGTAACGAGTTACAGAAGAACGCGACGAGTCAACCAAGCGGATAGCGTTGGGCAACGGCGCATAGAACGACCGGTCGAGCTGCCTTGCCGTGCAGCCACAACAATCGTAATCCAGCTAGATACATAAATTCCAGAAAAAGTACAGATTTTAGGTGCATCTATCATACGATTGTTGTGAGGGTACCAGGGGTATACGGATCACGTAAATATATATTCACAGCCCTAAGTTCTCGGACTGCGAATGTATTAGAGTACTCCTAATCTGAATCGGAATTATATCAACTACATGTGTTTGTTGAGGGGTAGCGTTGAAATCCATTCATCATTCATACTTTTAAGATAAGCCCAATTCATGTTATGCACGCGTCTGTATGTATAAATGTTTGTGGGAGGGGTTATGTAGCTATGTAGAATACCGTCGAGCTGGCAATTAACTATTTTTGCGTTTTTTTGTAATTTTTTGGCGGTGATTTTTTTAATACGAAAGAATTTAATTCTACAGTGAGTAGTGTTTAAAATCGTACATCATAATTTTTCCGAATATAATAGTTAACCTCACTTTCTTTGAATGTTCATTGTCGCTGTACAGTGTGCAGTAAAAAAAAAAACCTCGAGTTTTTAATCTTATCTGAATAAATAAAATGTAGATAAATTAAAATGCTCTTAAGTAAAGATAACATGTACTCTCGCTCAGTGTTGGATTCAGCACGTCGAGAATTAAAATTTTAATAAAAAATTCGTTAATTATGATACCGTGCCTTTGACGTCATATTTATACCAAAAGAAAAAAAAAAAACAAAAAATTCATAAATTATTTTCATTATTTTCAGAAACTGCAATGGCGCCCCGTTTTATATAATACGAGTTGTGAATAGCTTTGTTCAATAACTTTACCTGCAAGAAGAGCGTCAGTGACAAATTAAGAGTAAAAACGAGAAAAAGAGAAAATTATAAACCAAAGTTATTGAACACAAAATCGAAAACATTTGCAAGTAAACAGCTGATGCTCTGTTTTCACAATTTGATTTTTAGGTTGGGTTATAATTGAAATCTTTGAAATTGAAAATGAATGTAAATAACTGAGTTAGGAAGACGGAAATCTACTTTGGATATTCCACAACATCGTCCAGATTGATTTTTGCGCTAATTTATTTAGTATGCAATTAGAAATTTGCGATTAAAATGTTTGCATATTTCCAATTGAAACTTTTGTGATCATATGTTTTTGACGCTTCTATTTTTTTTAAAGCTGCAAGTAGTTGCAAGTGAAAATTTTACTTGCAACTATTTTCAACTCTCTCGAAGTCTTACTCCCCCAATTTGGCTCTCTTTTGGAAATTTTTTGGGTTATTGAACATAAAATTCGTAACTATTCTAAGTAATTAAAAATTTTGGGTTATTGAACAAACACTCGCAAGAAAACAGCTGTTACGCTGTTTTGCCAATTTCAGTTTTAGGTTAGGCTGTAATTGAAATTTTTGAAATTTAAGATGAATGGAAATAATGAATTAGGTAGACGAAAATCTACTTTGGATATTCCACAACATCGTCATTTTGTGCTAATTTATTTAGTATGCAATTAGAAATTTGCGATTATAATGTTCGCATATTTCCAATTGAAATTTCTGTGATCATATGTTTTTGACACTTCTATATTTTTTTTAAAGCTGCAAGTAGTTGTAAGTGAAAATTTTACTTGCAACTATTTTCAACTCTCTCGAGGTCTTACTCTCTAAATTTTGACTCTCTTTTGCGAATTTTTCTACACCTTTTCCAGTTTAAGTTCAGAAAGTTACAATTGAAGTTCTGAAAATTACAATTGAAGTTCAGAAAGTTACAATTGAATTTCAGAAAATTACAATTAAAGTTCAGAATTTCCAAATGAACTTCCATTGTAATTTTCTGAACTTCAATTGTAATTTTCTTAAATTCAATTGTAACTTTCTGAACTTCTATTGGAAATTCTGAACTTCAATTGTAATTTTCTGAACTTCAATTGGAAATTCTGAACATCAATTGTAATTTTCTGAACTTCAATTGTAACTTTCTGAACTTAAGCTGGAAAAGGTGTAGTTATTGAACATAAATTCGTAACTATTCTTAAAAATATGTTAAAATTTTGAGATTCTGAACACTCCTATTAGTTCTGTTCGGCACGCAAAAAGACCGCAAAAACTTGCAACTTTCTCTGCAAATCAAATGTAAAACTGCGCTTTCTTCTTGCAGTGCCGAACACCATTCGACAAAATTTCTGGCAAATTTGTACAAAATCGTAAACATTTGCAAGAAAACAGCCGATACGCTGTTTTCACATTTTAATATCTAGGTTAGGTTGAAATTGAAATTTTTGGAATTTAAAATGAATGGGAATGGATATTCCACAACATCGTCAAAATTCCTTTTTGCGCTAATTTATTTAGTATGCAATTGCATAGTATGTATTGCTATTAAAATATTTGCATATTTCCAATTGAAATTTGTGTGATCATATGTTTTTGACACTTCAATTTTTTTAAAGCTGCAAGTAGTTGCAAGTGATAATTTTACTTGCAACTATTTTCAACTCTCCCCAAGTCTTGCTCTCTCAATTTGGCTCTCTTTTGCGAATTTCTTGAGTTATTGAACATAAATTTGTAACTATTCGTAAAAATATGTAGTAATTTTGAGATATTAGCTTTGTTCAACAACTTTACTTGCAAGAAGAGCGTCAGTGACAAATTAAGAGTAAAAACGAGAAAAAGAGAAAATTATCAACCAAAGTTATTGAACGCAAAATCGTAAACATTTGCAAGTAAACAGCTTATGCACTGTTTTCTCAATTTGATTTTTAGGTTAGGTTGTAATTGAAATCTTTGAAATTGAAAATGAATGTAAATAACTGAATTAGGAAGACGAAAATCTACTTTGGATATTCCACAACATCGTCAAGATTCCTTTTTGCGCTAATGTATTTAGTATGCAATTAGAAATTTGCGATTGAAATGTTGGCATATTTCCAATTGCAATTTTTGTGATCATATGTTTTTGACGCTTCTATTTTTTTTAAAGCTGCAAGTAGTTGCAAGTGAAAATTTTACTTGCAACTATTTTCAACTCTCTCGAAGTCTTACTCTCCCAATTTGGGTCTCTTTGCAAATTTTTTGGGTTATTGAACATAAAATTCGTAACTATTTGTAAAAGCAATTAAAAACTTTGAGTTATTGAACAAAGCTACTGTATTCTCAATTTGATTTTTAGGTTAGGTTGTAATTGAAATCTTTGAAATTGAAAATGAATGTAAATAACTGAGTTATGAAGACGAAAATCTCAATTGGAAATATGCAAACATTTTAATCGCAAATTTCTAATTGCATACTAAATAGATTAGCGCAAAAAGGAATCTTGACGATGTTGTAAAATATCCAAAGTAGATTTTCGTCTTCATAACTCAGTTATTTACATTCATTTTCAATTTCACACATTTCAATTACAACCTAACCTAAAAATCAAATTGAGAAAACAGTGCATAAGCTGTTTACTTGCAAATGTTTACGAATTTGCGTTCAATAACTTTGGTTGATAATTTTCTCTTTTTCTCGTTTTTACTCTTAATTTGTCACTGACGCTCTTCTTTCAAGTAAAGTTGTTGAACAAAGCTAATATCTCAAAATTACTACATATTTTTACGAATAGTTACAAATTTATGTTCAATAACTCAAGAAATTCGCAAAAGAGAGCCAAATTGAGAGAGCAAGACTTGGGGAGAGTTGAAAATAGTTGCAAGTAAAATTATCACTTGCTGCAACTACTTGCAGCTTTAAAAAAATTGAAGTGTCAAAAACATATGATCACAAAAATTGCAATTGGAAATATGCCAACATTTCAATCGCAAATTTCTAATTGCATACTAAATAAATTAGCGCAAAAAGGAATCTTGACGATGTTGTGGAATATCCAAAGTAGATTTTCGTCTTCCTAATTCAGTTATTTACATTCATTTTCAATTTCACACATTTCAATTACAACCTAACATAAAAATCAAATTGTGAAAACAGCGCATCAGCTGTTTACTTGCAAATGTTTACGATTTTGTGTTCAATAACTTTGGTTGATAATTTTCTCTTTTTCTCGTTTTTACTCTTAATTTGTCACTGACGCACTTCTTGCAAGTAAAGTTGTTGAACAAAGCTAATATCTCAAAATTACTACATATTTTTACGAATAGTTACAAATTTATGTTCAATAACTCAAGAAATTCGCAAAAGAGAGCCAAATTGAGAGAGCAAGACTTGGGGAGAGTTGAAAATAGTTGCAAGTAAAATTATCACTTGCAACTACTTGCAGCTTTAAAAAATTGAAGTGTCAAAAACATATGATCACACAAATTTCAATTGGAAATATGCAAATATTTTAATAGCAATACATACTATGCAATTGCATACTAAATAAATTAGCGCAAAAAGGAATTTTGACGATGTTGTGGAATATCCATTCCCATTCATTTTAAATTCCAAAAATTTCAATTTCAACCTAACCTAGATATTAAAATGTGAAAACAGCGTATCGGCTGTTTTCTTGCAAATGTTTACGATTTTGTACAAATTTGCCAGAAATTTTGTCGAATGGTGTTCGGCACTGCAAGAAGAAAGCGCAGTTTTACATTTGATTTGCAGAGAAAGTTGCAAGTTTTTGCGGAGTCTTTTTGCGTGCCGAACAGAACTAATAGGAGTGTTCAATATCTCAAAATTTTAACATATTTTTACGAATAGTTACGAATTTATGTTCAATAACTACACCTTTTCCAGCTTAAGTTCAGAAAGTTACAATTGAAGTTCAGAAAATTACAATTGATGTTCAGAATTTCCAATTGAAGTTCAGAAAATTACAATTGAAGTTCAGAATTTCCAATAGAAGTTCAGAAAGTTACAATTGAATTTCAGAAAATTACAATTGAAGTTCAGAAAATTACAATGGAAGTTCATTTGGAAATTCTGAACTTTAATTGTAATTTTCTGAAATTCAATTGTAACTTTCTGAACTTCAATTGTAATTTTCAGAACTTCAATTGTAACTTTCTGAACTTAAACTGGAAAAGGTGTAGAAAAATTCGCAAAAGAGAGTCAAAATTTAGAGAGTAAGACCTCGAGAGAGTTGAAAATAGTTGCAAGTAAAATTTTCACTTACAACTACTTGCAGCTTTAAAAAAAATATAGAAGTGTCAAAAACATATGATCACAGAAATTTCAATTGGAAATATGCGAACATTATAATCGCAAATTTCTAATTGCATACTAAATAAATTAGCACAAAATGACGATGTTGTGGAATATCCAAAGTAGATTTTCGTCTACCTAATTCATTATTTCCATTCATCTTAAATTTCAAAAATTTCAATTACAGCCTAACCTAAAACTGAAATTGGCAAAACAGCGTAACAGCTGTTTTCTTGCGAGTGTTTGTTCAATAACCCAAAATTTTTAATTACTTAGAATAGTTACGAATTTTATGTTCAATAACCCAAAAAATTTCCAAAAGAGAGCCAAATTGGGGGAGTAGACTTCGAGAGAGTTGAAAATAGTTGCAAGTAAAATTTTCACTTGCAACTACTTGCAGCTTTAAAAAAAATAGAAGCGTCAAAAAGATATGATCACAAAAGTTTCAATTGGAAATATGCAAACATTTTAATCGCAAATTTCTAATTGCATACTAAATAAATTAGCGCAAAAAGGAATCTTGACGATGTTGTGGAACAAGGGTGCTCAACGCTCTCGTATTGAATGGGGAAACTCCAATACATCTACAAAAATTTATTAGTGCACCGAGAAAAAATTTGTGTTAGATTTAAAAAAAAAGTTACAAACTACAAGTAAATTTTTTTTGTACGATTGGAAAATTTTACATACAACATAAATACATACATATGTACAATATTTACAATATATTTTATTTATGTTAAATTAAGATATGAACTCGTACATATAAAAAAAAATGTATCTACATATTACATAATAACAATAAGTGACAAGTTTATTCAAGGCTGTTTAATAAATTGTCAATATTTATAGTCGAATCAGAGGTGGATAATTACAGAATTGCTTCCAAATGCTTTTGTAATAAAAGGTTTCTTTGGTTTGTTTTGATTAACTTAAGGCTAGAAAAGGCTTTTTCGCAAATATATGCACATATGTGCTTCCGAACTTGGATAAGTATTTTAAAATTTCATTTCTTATGAGTGGATACTTGGCATATTTTATTTCTGTCATATATGTAACTTACCTTAATTATTAATTTATATACGTACCTATAATTAATTAGCATAGACTGTGACTTGCAATAATATTTCAGCAAAAAAAGCTCTAATTCCTATTTTTCTTATTAAAATCTGCTTTTATTTTTCTTCAAATAATTTGAAATACACTTTTGCCACACATTTTTCAATATTAACTAGAAATTCTGTTCAGTCCATGAATAACGTATGTTCTGTCCATGAATAACGTATTTAGGGACTGCTAAATGTTAGTCTCCTCCCAGCAAAAGTCTTCTTCCTTACCCAAGGTTTTACTTCAAAGCTTCGTTTGTAAAGAAAAAGGTTTTCTTGCATTTCTTCCATTTATTTTATATTTCTTTGGGTTTTGAGTTACGTCGCTTTTCAATTCAAGAATTCAATTTTTTCACAAAAATTTTATTTTCAATTTGTTAGTGTAATTTTCAATTTCAAATGGGAAGGGCGACGCCAACGTAGCTTCATATGGGAAGGGCGAAGCTAACGAAGCTTCGCCCTTCCCATAAGAAACTCAATCACATTCATTTGAAATTTTTTATACCT
This sequence comes from Urophora cardui, assembly GCA_960531455.1. NCBI lineage: Eukaryota > Metazoa > Arthropoda > Insecta > Diptera > Tephritidae > Urophora > Urophora cardui. Next base: position 106,702,953 of record OY482673.1, on the reverse strand, counting down.
GTGGGCATATGGCAGGGGAAGAAAATTTTATTTTTATATTCATTGGGCGAATTTGTATCTGTGCCTATGTCTGGGGGGAAAAACAAAAACAAATGTGATTCAAGGGCATAGGCATGAGCATCTATGTTGTGGAATATCCAAAGTAGATTTTCGTCATCCTAATTCAGTTATTTACATTAATTTTCAATTCCAAAGATTTCAATCACAACCTAACCTAAAAATCAAATTGTGGAAACAGCGCATCAGCAATCATCAATAACTTTGGTTGATAATTTTCTCTTTTTCTCGTTTTTATACTCAGCTGTACTAGTACACAGAGTATTATAGTTTTAATCACATAACGGTGGATTGTAACAGAATGAAATAATCGAGATAGATATAGACTTATACTATATATCAAAATGATCAGGGTGAAAAGAGAAATCGATTGAGCCATGTCCGTCCGTCCGTCCGTCCGTCTGTCCGTCCGTCCGTCCGTCTGTAAACACTCTAACTCGCGCAAAAATTGAGATATTTTGATGAAATTTGAAATGCAAGTTGGTATCGACACTGGGACGGTTGGTATTGAAAATGGGCGAAATCGGACCACGACCACGCCCACTTTTCCTATATAGAAAAAATCGGAAATTTGGTATCTCAGTCACTAATATAGCTGTAGCGATGAAATTTTACCCACGTGTTGAGCTCAGGCCCCTATGAAGAAATTTGATGAAATTTTGAAAAATGGGCGGTGCCACGCCCACTTATTAAGGGTCATACATTGAAAGTTTTATATGTCATAACTCAGAAACCATTGAAGATATATCGATGAAATTTGGTATGCGTGATTTACTTACTTAGGCAAACGTTTGGACGGAAAACAGTTAAAATCGGTTGACGGCCACGCCCACTTTTATATATGTATATTATAAAGTGACCTGATAAAAACATTTTAAGCGATATCTCTGTCAAATATAAAGATATATCACTGAAATTTTGTCGCATGAGTCCAACTATGGACATAAAACAGAAACCACAAAAATTTTGAAAAATGGGCGGTGCCACGCCCACTTATTAAGGGGCAAACATTGAAAGTTTTATGAGTCATAACTCAGAAACTATTGAAGATATATCGATGAAATTTGGTGTGCGTAATATACTTACTTAGTCAAATGTTTGGACTAAAAATTGCCAAAATCGGTTGACGACCACGCCCACTTTTATATATGGGTATTATAAAGTGGCCCAATAAAAACATTTTAAGCGATATCTCTGTCAAATATAAAGATATATCATTGAAATTTTATGGCAGGAGTCCACCCGCGGACATAAAACGAAAAACACAAAATTTTTGAAAAATGGGCGTGGCACCGCCTCTTTTTAGAGGCAGGAATATACGAGATTTCTGAGCCCATAACTTGACAAATAATTGAGATATTATGACGAAGCTTGGTGTATACACTTTCATTACTTGTAGTAATACACGCTCAAAATTTTAGCGCAATCGGTTGACGACCACGCCCACTTTTATATATGGGTATTATAAAGTGGCCTAATAAAAACATTTTAAGAGATATCTTTGTCAAATATAAAGATAATTCATTGAAATTTTGTGGCATAAGTTCCACAATAGACCGGAAACAAAAAGTAGAAAAATTTTGGAAAATGGGCGTGGCACCGCCTCTTTTTAGACAAAGGAATATAGGAGATTTCTTAGCCTATAACTCGACAAATAATTGAGATATTATGATGAAACTTGGTTTTTACACCTTTATAACTTGTATTAATAGACATACAGAAATTTATTGAAATCGGTTTATGACCACGCCTACTTTTTAACAAAGATATTTCTGGAACACCCTTTGGGAATTGTAACGTGACATCTTTGTAACTAGAAGTCATAAAGTAATTAAATTTTGCACAAAGAATAATATTCATATTCTTAGTTGGATGACTGATAAAAATTTTGAAAATGGGCGTGGCTATACATCGTGTTTCCATCAAACGAAAACAAACAATGAAAGCATACAGCTGAGTATCTAATGTTCGATTCCACTCGAACTTAGTCTTCCTTACTTGTTACTCTTAATTTGCCACTGACGCTCTTTTTGCAAGTACTTGCAAGTCAAGTTGTTGAACAGAGCTTTTGTGTTCAATAACTTTGGTTGATAGTTTTCTCTTTGCCACTGACGCTCTCTTTGCAAGTACTTGCAACCAAAGTTGGTGAACAGAGCTAGTTACAAGTGAAAATTTTACTTGCTGCTTTTATCAGCTCTGTCAAAGTCTTTGGCTCTCTTTTGGAAATTTGTTGAGTTATTGCACTTAAATTCTTCGATTACAAATACAGATGTGTTTCTCATTAACTTTTCAGGAGAGCACAAAAAAAATAGATTTCTGGTGTCCATTTGCACAATTTTGCAATTTTTTAATTCAGAATGGACTATACTAAATGAATTTTATTGATTTTTGAAAAAAATAATATGTTTTTTGGCCCATTGCGACGTGATAAAGAGTTGCGTGGTTTTAAAGCACATACTTGTTTTCTTTCGCAATGGAAAGAGTTAGTAAAATATACAATAAAAATTAAAGAATTCACAACCGTTTTTGTTTTACCGGCGATGATATGTACTTACAAACTTACATACATATATCCAAATTTTGTATGAGTACGATTTTTAGTGCGACTCACTGTAGCTTGTGAAACTCCCTCACAACAACAATATACCATACAAATAATAAATTAATTTGTATGGCACGCTGATAATTTTAATCTTGCAGATCTGCAAAACGAAAATCAATTATGGATCCAAATTCAAGCCCCTGGTCGTATGCTTATAATCGTATTGTGCCATCTGCATCGACTACGGGTTCTGCCGAAGATTTCCAACATCCACATTTGGCGCCTGCACAATCCTTGTTCTTGCAAGCCGCACACTCGGGTATAGCGGCCAGTTTTAATGCAGCAGCTGCAGGCAGCGGCAGTTTCGTATCGCCATCCCCAATAAGCGGATATAATCCGGTATTCCAACAAATATATCACCATGCGGCCGCCGCTAGCGCTCAACCAAAACCAGCGCATTACGCTTCTAGTGCGGTAAATACGCCAGTACGTCAAATACAAATACCATCGACATTGGATAAACAGTTGACAAATTTTCAAAATCAAGCTGCTGTTGCTGTTGTTTCATCGGCAGCAGCTGCTGCAGCAAATAATGCTGCCTCAAATTATTATGGTGAAAATTCATCATCGAGCGGTGCTTCACCATCGCCAACCACATCAGCAATTACGTCGACAACACTTAGTTGGAATACACCAATGATATCAAACACTTTTTTGGCTATGCAGCAACAGCAGCAGCAACAGCAAACACAACAGCAGCAGCACCAACAACAGCAGGCACAACAACAGCAGTTAAATTTAGTAGCAGAGAAGGTGGTGAGTAGGTTGTTGGATTACATATTTGCTTAATGGGTCCGTGTATATTTACAATTAATCACTATTATTTATTCATAAAGAAATAATTGTGCCCACTTTTGTTATCTCTGTATAAACATACATACAACAATCTTGATTTTATTATTTTGTATGAATTATTGATTAACAGTAGTTTGGGGAGTAGTGTTTGGAGTGTAATATGAATTAAAAACAATGTTCGTTAAACTATAAACAATTATAGAATGTAATGATAAGCCTTAAAAATTTAAGTAATTTTAAACTCAGATGACAGAAATTAAGAACAATTAATATTTAACCACTCCATTTAAATTTTAGGAACACTTCCATTCTGTTATGTTCCGTTTTTTATAACTATTAGTTTTATAGAGTTTTTCGGATCTATGGTAGACCTTGCTTATTAGTTTTGCTGAATAATTTTGCTGTCGGGTCAATGCGGAAAAATCACCTCAACACAATAAGTGCAATGACTCTACTCACGAAATGAAATACTTAGAGATGCGAAGTACTCCAACGTACATGCATTAATAGCTAAAAACGACGAAATTAACAATAATAATACATAGTTTAAAGAAAACTAAACAAAATGCTATAATGGAAACAATTTAAACGCATTGCACATTTTTAGGCTACGCATTCGTTTACATACATACATACCTACATACAGGTCAAACTAATAAAAGTGTGGTAAAAAACAAAACTAACTAAAATTTATTCCACAAGGAAACAATTAATGAATGATTGGATTTTTTTTTGTCTAGTTAGTCTGTAGCCATATCATTTTCCATAGCAGACTTATGTATATCTCATATGATGGCCACTTCTCTATTTCTTTTTATTTATATAAATTTCCTACTTTACTGTCAGGCTAACTTAAATAATTTGGCGTACTAGAAAAGAATTTCCGATATTAATGCTCTCATTTTTAACAAATATAGAAAAGTTATTTATGCACATATGTATGTATGTAGGTATTTTTCATCTCAAATCTAAACTTAATTAGAAACTTGGTAGTTTCGAATATCATATATGTACATAAAATCACCAAAAACAAAAAAAAAATCGAAAAAAAATACATCTGCATATAAAACAAAGTACAGCAAAATAAAATCAATTGAATTCTTTGCGACGCGTCTGTTGCACATTTTCAGCAAATCAAACAGGAGAAACCAGCCGATTTAAAGGCTTACAATGATATAATTATTTATCAAACTCAGTTACAACAACAACAGTTACAGCAACAGCAGCAACAACAACAAGAAGCTACTGCTTCAATAGACGCCGATGGTGAGATGTATTATACCATCGATGGTAAAAATTACAAAATTGTACGGAAAGGTCAACAACAACATATTATACAAGTTGAACAAATTCAACAAAATGATGTGGCAGATGAAGTTACATATGCTGCCGGTAGTGCTACTCCAGCCCTTGCAGTTGCTGTTGATAATGGCGTTTCGCCCCAAGTAATAGTCTATAAGACCGGAGGTGGTTCAGAATCACCTGCGCTACGGCGCAATGCTGCTGGAGCCGCTTCACCCGCTTCGGCCACGGTAGCCTATTCATCTGTGATACAAAGCACACCACCGCAACAGCAATCACTTCAACAACAACAGCAACATGTTTCGGCATGTTGGACTAAAATCGAAGAGACCAATGGATCGACCGATGGTGGTGGCGCTGCTAGTACAGAAGATGTAAAAAATGTTTTACAGCTGCAAGTCAAACAAGAGAATCGCCAATTAGGTTATGTCACTGATAATGAAGTGGGTGAAAGTTTAATATTTAATTTGCCTCCGGGTCTTGAAATTAAGCAAACTCTTTATAATCCCAATACGGGTGCTACAATTTCGGGTAATTCATCTGTGTTGCAACACACACAACAACAAGCACAGCAGCAGCAGCAGCAACAACAACAACAGTTGTTAGTACAACAAAATTTGTATAATAATAATCAGAAATTGCATCAGCAACAGCAGCAACAACAACAACAACAACAGCAGCAGCAAGCCGATAAACAGCGACGCCAACATATGGTGGCAAATATGCTGGTATCGCCGACAACGACAAATAGTCGTCAACAACAACAGCAGCAGCAGCAACAACGACAACAACAACAACATACTACGTCTTCTCAAGCGTCACAGATTCAAATCATACCCAAGGTTTGTATTTTATGATTTTCGATTTGTATATTTTCTCTTAAATCCTTTTGTTAAATTGTGTCCTGCATTTTCGCATTTTTCTTCGTGCTTGTTTTCCTTTTGATTAAAACCATTTAACTACTTTTCATTACTTTGGTTTTTTATTTGATTTCTATATATTTTTTTGTTGAATTTTTATTTGAATTGTATGCTTTTCCTTATATTTCTTTTTAACACATTAAACAGAGTTTTTAACACTAGGCACTCATTCCCCATATTCATTTAATGTAAATACATGGATAATAAATGGTATTACATACATAAATTAAATTGAAAAAGTTGCCAATCCAAACAAAAACTAAGCAACATTCGGTCATAGTTCGGTTTCTTAAATTGGGGTTAGATCACGTTATTCAATTGTAACTATTATATTAGGGTAGTAAAACTCTTAAAAAATTCGATAATAATTGATTGATGTTAATTTATCTAAAATGCATATTTCTTTCTGTTACTGATAAATAAAAAAAAATAAAAGTTTTTGTATATTAAAAAAAAAAAAAAGAGAATCGGTAAATTAAGAATTCTAGTTCGCCTTATTTCAGACTAAATATTTATTTATCGCCCATTTATAATAAAAAAAAGTACAGCAGCAAATCGCTTAAAAAATTGCAAAATATCGAGACATTAAAAATAAAAATTAAATTTAACTTGAAAACTATGTATGTGATTTTACTGTTTGTAAATTTAAATTTTAAGAAATGTTGATCACGAGTTGTAAAATTTTGTGTGTAAAGTTGTGTAATGAACTCAGGTTTTACTAACTTTGTGCTAAGCATTTGATCTTTTTTACTGTAGTTTCAATAACAATGTAGTATTGATTTTTTATTAATCTGATTATTATTATTTCCTATATCGCTAGCTTAGAGTGTAAATTGTCTAAGTCCACTTTTATGAAAAATATCTTTTTTATGTAGAAAAATTAAATACGCACCACCCTAAACAGTGCTGAGTTTCTGTAACTGAACTGTATCAATGTTTTCGACTGAGAGACGTCATAATGACGTCAATCGATAGATTCTCACCTGTGTTTTAGATGGTGACAAAGTGGGAACGTATTAATATGGCGTCAATTTGATCGAAAATTTTCTCGATTTTGTTACAGAAACTCACTTCAGGTCGGTGATACCTTTCATATTTCGACGGCTGAGAATAAGATCGCCCTATTTCAAAAATTGTTTCGAAAACGCCCTATTCTAAAAATTGTTTGAACAACGTCCTATTTCAGATTCTGCTTCAGAAACGCCCTGTTTCACAGAAAATTCCATATATATTTCTCTGAAATAGGGCGTTTTTGAATAATTGTCTGAAATAGGACGTTCTTGAAACAAATTCTGAAATAGGACGTTATTCAAACAATTTTTGGACTAGGCCGTTTTTGAAACAATTTTTGAAATAGGGCGATCTTATTCTCAGCCGTCGATTTCTAGATACTCGTTGTAATTGTAAATTGGTCAAGTCCAAAATATTTACATGAACAGACAATTATTTTTTCATATCGACATTTTTTTTTTATATTTTTTATCTCCTGTAGTTTTAAAAAAAAAGGAATTTGGCCAATTTGCCAATTTGCACTCTAAGCTAGCGTTATTATGTTTTCCAAATCCAAATATGACATCTTTTTTGCTTTAATGCAATTTTGTACTAGTTGTATATATTTTTATGGCAATTCTTCACTTCTTTGGTGACAGCATATTAACACACACCACAAGCAGACACTTTTATGTATGTATGTATGCATGTACATACATTCATGATCAATATAAAACACTTAGATACAATTAATGAAACAGGACTTTTGAATTTTAAACAAATCACAAATAAATAATAAATATGCATGTATGTAATGCGCCAAACTGACATTTGTTTGAATAATATTTTGATCATGAGTGTACATATGCATACATACGTACATAAATATATACATATGTATGTACTTTGATCTATTTGATACAAACCACAAATATATATGTTTCTGTCTAAACCATTTCCCCATTAATTTCTAAAATCTGTACATCTTAAATTATTTTCTGATTTTTATTTTATTTTAATACGTTCCCATATTTTAGCACGGCTTCTTCTATTTAACATTTCTCTTGTAAATATTTATTTCATTTATTATATTTCGTTTAACAAAAGGGAGTGAAACTAAACAAACCGAATTGTATGTATTTGAAACTGTGACGTTTATTTCGAGACTTTTGCGAAGGAAGACGCGGACGTAAGAAGAATGGCTGCTATAATAAATGTACATACATATATCACATATTATAAACGCAAATGAATACCCTTCTAATATAGACTTCCATCTGATTCCAACGGTCTTTTTTGTACACAATTTACGCTATTAATTTTATTATTTTAACTTGCAGGAATATAAAGGTTACTACACTGTTATGCTGCATATAAAATAAAATTGAAATCGATAAAAAAAATACCTTCGTGATTTGAAATTTGTTGGTTGATTAGAGGAAAAAATAGATGAGAACCTTAAGAGGCTAACGATAACATTAAGAAAGGAAAAATAATAGTAGTAATGATAAAAAAATGCAGATGCCAGAGAAGAGTCCTTTTAGATAAACTTTTCTTTTAAGTATTTAGTGATGTAAGATATGTATTAATTTTTTCGTGCATACTAATGATGATTGCAGTACTAGTTAATATATTTATTCCTGTCCGCTAAGTTTTCTAATACATTAAAGGTTGTAGAATGGCTGATTTATATGTAAACTAATTTTTAACAAATATTTATAGGCAGAGTTTAAAAAAAAATACGGCATTGTATCAAATTGAACTGTTATTTAGTTTCACAAAATTCATTATCGGGTGCATATTATTTTTGTTCTTTTTAATGAACTTATAACTTTTGTTTCAAAAATTAATTTTCCATTCACATTTCAACTAAATATCATTAATGCTTTCATTCTGTTTGTTTTTTTTTATTAAATAACTGTACTGGCAAAGTAATTTTTTACCTTCAAAATTTTATTTAGTTAGTAGTTTTTCTTATAGAAGAAATAATTTTCTTTAAAGTGGAACATTTTTGTAAATACCTTGGTGTTTTCTTTTTTTTTTCTATTTTGCAGGTCGAAGTGGAGCAGCCAAAACAGTTGCCTGCGAAGCCGGCAAAAACACCGCGCAAGCGCCAACCGAAAAAGACGCTCGTCACCAATGATTATACGACGGTGCGCAGTCCACAGCAAGAAGTGGTACAGCAACACCAGCAACAGCAGCAGCAACAGGCACAGCAACATCATCAGCAGCAACAGCAGGCCCAGCAACAGCAACAACAACAACAACAAACACAACAGCAACAACAAGCCACTTATTATGATTTTAATCATAAATGGAATACGCCACTGAAAATTGAGAATAATACACCATCGCCGGTAGCACAAACGCCTGCTATTAGCATACCAACATATGTAAATCCACATACTGCACAACAACAACAGCAGCAGCAACAACAGCAACAACAACAACAGCAGCAGCAGCAGCAACAACAACAGCAACAGCAGGTACAGCAGCAGGTAGCTGCCCCACAGCAGCAACAAATACCCCAGCCGGCTCATATGCAGTCATCGCAGGCACAATCGCAAGCCCATTTAACCAACTTGTCGTCGTACTATTCGAGTACATTTCCTCAACAAATCGCTTCGCAGTACTCGGCATGCATGCAACAAAATGCTGCCACCGCTGGCGCTATACAGCATACGCTTTACAATCTAAATCAGCAGCAGCAACAGCCACAGCCACAACAGGCATTGCAACAATCACCGCAACAACAACAACAGGCACAGCCTACACCACAGCAGACTGCTACAACAGCACAACATCAGCAGCAGCAACAACAACAACATGCATCGGCTCAGCAGCAGCAACAGCAACAACAACAGCCCAACGTTGCCACTGCCACTGATCCAACTAATAAAGTAATCGTCCCAAATATTGAAGAAGAACTAGATTTTCTTACTGATGCTGTCGCTCCAAAGCAAGGTTATGCGAATTCCTCCAATGCGAACAACAGCAATGGGCGCAGTGCCACTAATTTTGGTATACGCCATCCTCAAGGGGATGCGCCAAGTGCTGCCAATACGCCAACGGCAAGTGCGGCAGCGAACAATGGTGTGGCTAGTGCAGCGCCGGCAGCATCAGCAACGAACAATACTAGTGCAGCAGCTGGTGGCGATCGTAAGCCGGTTGTGGGTACATCGATTGGCGAGAAAAAGACGCAATTCATGGATAGCTATTTGAAGTTCTTGCAGGGTGAGCGCGACGACTCGCCACCCCCCGCTGTGGTGAAGAGTGGCCGAAAGCTGAATTATCCACGCACGCCACCTGGAACAGCACAAAAACGTGCGAAAACGGGAAACGATGATGCTGGCAATGCTGTCGTAGGTGCAGGAGCATCGAGTGATCAACAAACGAACCAACAACAACAGCAACAGGGCGATGTTGGAGATGAACAAACCGCAGTTTTGTCAGCCGATGATGCTCACCGAATTAAAATCCTCTCTCAAACCCAAATATTGCCGAAAAAGCGGCCACAGGCTCATATGGCAGCTGCCGCGGCAGCCGCTGCAGCGGAAACGCCAGACGCAGCAGTAACAAATACTGCTGCCTCAGTAATTCAGCACCCGGCTGAACAGCAACAACAAATACAACAGCAACACCATCATCAGCAACAGCAACAATCATTCCGCCCATACGGGCAGCCGCAAGCGCAGTCGCAATCACAACATGCACAACAGCAGCAACAACAACAACATCAACAGCAACAATACTGTGCACAATTGGGCTTTAGCAGTGGCGGTGGCGGTAGCAGCAGTCAAGGTATGTTGCCTGACCAACAAAATTCCTCCAGTACTAGTAATACGATAGCACCCACCGCTGCCGCTGCTGCTGCAGCAGCTGCTGCTGGCGTAACGGCCGGTCATCATCATCCCTTAATAAATTTTCTGTGGCCTTGGCACTGATGAGCACGCGACTGTGCGTTGTTGTGTTGCATTTAAGTTGTCAACTGATTGATTAAGTTGGCAAGTGGCGCGCATGCGCAGTCGGAAGCTGAGATGGTGAAAACAATTTGTACATACATATATGCGCGTGAATGTGGTGAGAATACGAGCATATTCACCCACACGCGCGCGCACTTGCATTCTCTTTCTCGACCACAATTTGAGTGTAATAAGAAATAATTAGCTGCTCAAACGCGAACGCTCCCATGCTCGTTCGCGCGCAAACGATAAAAATGTGAACAACCGAAAACCGTACGACTGACTGGTAGCAGTTAAATATGTTCTCGTATTTTGTTAGCGAAAAAAGAGAAAAAAATTATAAAATTAATCAAAATTCAAAGCAAACAAAAAATGATTTGTTACAGCACATAAATACATATTATGTAATAGAAAGATAAAAAAGTACCAGTTGATAACATGGAATTAAGTATTTTTTGACAAATGATTGCAGCAAAGAAACAAGAATTCTTACTTAAAAAACAAAAAACATTTTGTGTTTTTATTTCCCAAAAAACATGGATACATACATACAGCATTTCTAAGCATGCGAAACGGGATAAATATTTTACATACATAACATTGCTCACGTTGTTCATTCGAGTACCACAGACTTTTCAATAATTTTCCCACTGATTCGGCAAAGTGCGCGCGAACGAGCGTTTCTGGGGCAGATATTTGTTTTTCACTTATTTCACTTTCGTCAGCGTCCAAGTCACAGTCAAACCTTAAATGCATTCAATGCTCAGTCGCCATCATGGCCAAAAGCTGCAGAATTTATCATTTCACAAAATTCATTAACATACATACATATCGCCATTTCTATAGAACGCACACTCACAATTCAACTATTGATATGAATTTAAGATTTATGTCACTTTTTTTTTATCTATATAGTATCTCTTCTATCACACTTTTTAGATAAGAAAATTATAAGCACTATAGTTTCTAAAGATTTTACTAGTTTTAAGTGAAAACAAATATCGCTTACGAGTGAGGGGGGGAAGGCTTTCACTTCTTTAGTTCTAATAATAGAGTCAGAGTTTAGTTTTACGTGCAGAAAATGTATTTTTGAATATAATTTCAATTGTCTCAATAACACACCCTCTTAATTCCCTGGAAAGTTGAAATAAATTATTTAGTCAATTTCTAAATACGTTCGCAGCCTTTGCTTTGGGAATTTGTTAAGCTTCAAAATCATGAATTACATACGCTTAGCCAGCCGCTGTCTCCTCTGTTCATTCACCTATTTTTGGCACCACTGGGATGTGATGTTGATTTGATCCTAAAACTCTTTTGCTCATTGTACGTTTTCGATGACTATATTATGGTACCCGTTTCATTGGTCCTTATGCATAAAAATTGAGCTTGCTTAAATGGACTCAACGCAAAGTCAATCTGAAGAAATAAGCAAATAATGTCAATTGATTTGATAGCATTTTCCTAATTTAAGTTTTTTTTTTTTGCAATATTTTTTGTGCATACAAAATCAATCTTTTGACCAAGAAAGGCGACGAGTTACAGCTACAAGGTTTTCAAAGTAGAATCATAACCTGCTGGACATTCGGAAAATTCATTTATGTGATATACATAACATACATAATGTATTGTGGAACGATTTTCCGTAATCCTTTGTCAACTTTGGTTTGGAGCCAACCGGTTTCGGCTAATATGCGCCATCTTCAGTGTCTTTTTCGAACAAATAAACACCGCATCCGATACATTATTTGAACCCCTTAAGCTACTATACCAAAAAAAAAGGACAGGAGACCTAAAACCGATATAAACAAAACATCACACAAGAAGACAATAACAGACTTTTACCTACCTGCGTAACGATGCTACAATAATGAAAAGATGACAGAAAAATAAAATTTGCTTACCTAAACGCACAGCACAGGCTCACACACACACGTCGCACGAACGCACGAATGCACGAACACATCACACGTACCAAACAACGGAAGTTAGTTACTATAATTAGTAATTTTTAATTACTATCGAACTTACAAAAAATAACTCAGAACGAAAAAAGACACTGAAGATGGCGCACATTAGCCGAAACCGGTTTGTCTCCAAACCAAACTTGATAAAGGATGACGGAAAATCGATCCACATTACATAACATACAGTGTGTTTATTTCGAACGAAATTCGATGCTCGTAGATCGTGAAGGTAAGATCTCAGCAAGGTCTTTTGAAAAAAAAATAAATCTGTGGCCACAAGCAATAACCGCTTAAGTCGACTTAGGAAGATTTTGAGTTACATATACCACATTATTCTACTTTTATAACTCTATATCTGTAAAACTCTATTTCTGTAAAACCCCCATTCTTATAACTTAATTCAATAAAAAGATATAAATAGAAACATGTAGGCTTAACTTACAATAGTGGTATATTAAACTTGCTATAACAGCCAAAGTAGACGTATTTAGTACTTAGTTTTATTTACAAAATTTAATCGTAATATCGTGGATGGCTCACTGATTTTGCGTCCATAGTTTTTAATCGATTTTTATGATTTGTTAAGAAACGCCTTCGAATATAAAAATCAATTTATCTCGAAATCATATTTTTCGACTTAAACGATTATTGCAAATTGCCAGTGAAATGTTTAATTTTCAATTTGAAAATATTGAAATTTGTTGAAGAGTGTTATCAAATTTATGGTATTGCACAGTTTCTTCGGATTACCTTGGACTTTGATTCTGGATATGGGCCCAAGGTTTGAGCTCCAATGTCCTAAACTATTTGAGATTACTACTGAGATGTACTTGGCTGGATACAACTTTATGCCATTTAGGTATTCGAACGGATTTTACGACGTTCCACTATCGTGTTTTACTTCGATCACAAAATCACGGTTGTTTAAGGAAACTTCGATTGTCCACAACGCTAGCTTTATTAAGTGACTCAGTTTGCCCAACATATTTTAATCATGGATAAAGGGCGTCTAATGCAACAGACAAAACTAGTGCGCTGAAGTAATTTCGTCTAGCAATATACGCCTCAGCATTTCGACCAGTTGAAAGAACATATCGAACCATATGAGCCGAAAAGACGTATTGACTAAGGACTCCAATTTTTCCGATGTTTACGATCCCGGGATTTTCGAGTTTTTTTATAATCCTGGGATCCCGGAATTTGGACATTAATTATTTTCCAATTTTTTTCCTTGAAAAAAGTAAACATATTTTTCGAGCAACGCCAAAAAATGCAAAGAAAAAAATTGGCCTATGCGCTTACCATTTTAGATCTGCCTCGGTTTAAAAAGAAAATAAAAAAACCCTTCCACTATAAAATTGCAGGTTTGGTTCATACGTCTCTTTGGCGCACACGGCTCAATATGTACATATGTACATATAATATAACCAACGAGCATTAAATCGTACAAGGACGAAGTTTTCTATTTCATTCCTAGCTTGGTTGTTGAAAGGCGGCAGCGAAAAAAATAAAAAAGGCATTTATCCACCTGTAAACTGGTTGATATTTCTGTATGCCTATCCACCCATTAGACTGCGCCACAGAATCGCTACCAATTATCCTAATTTATGGGGCTTATCTTGATATGAATATACTCTTGACCTTGTTATAATGTTAGCTCCATTTAGTTACACTTTTCTATAGCACAACTTCCTCCTTTAAGCTCCACTTGTACAAAAAAAAAATCCTACTTACGCACTTTCCTCATCATCATTCATACATATGTACATTCGCACAAGCATTTGTCCTTTCATACATATGCACCTCTATTCAAATTTCACAAGAAAAAACTCTGTCATTGCTTTTGTCCTGATTTGCCTCGTATTTTAGATCCACTCTCATTGCCGCCACGACGCGAACAAGGTTTGCGTAAAGCAAAGCAGACGAGCATGCATGCCATGTTCATGAATTCGGGCAATGCTAGTGGAGCTGGCGGCAGCGGTTTAGCAGATACTGAAGATCAAGAGCCCGATGAGTTTGCCGACTCGGATACAGATCCCGTTTGGACCCCACAAGAAGAGGATGTAAGTGCTTGACCGTTTTTTTTTTTTTCAAGCGGAGAAATGTCCATTTTGAGAATTATGAATTCGTTTTCTAGAGCGATGAAGGTGGCAGAAGCTACCGTCGGAAGACGTCGCGTCGTAATAAGAGCGCCCCACGCAAATCAAATTACAATCAACCGTTGGATCAACAACAGGTATCGTTGATTCCACTGCAACAACAACAACAGCAACAGCAGCAGACACAACAACAACAGCAGACACAACAACAACAACAAAATGTCGATGGATATACACCAAATAAGGCCAATGCATCTTCGTATGCCAATGCTACACACGATGCGGATAATTTCAAGGTAAGGTCATAAACGGAAACGAGTTTCTCCGGGTTTTATACTCAGCTGTACTAGAACACAGAGTATTACAGTTTTAATCACATAACGGTGGAATGTAACGCCATTAAACAATCGAGACAGATATGGACTTATGTATATGTATATATAAACATGATCCAGTTGAAGAAAGAAATCGATTGAGCCATGTCCGTCCATCTGTGCGCACTCTAGCTTCCGCAAAAATTTAAATATTTTGATGAAATTGTGAATGCAAGTTCCTATCCAGGCTGGTTGGTATTTCAAATGCGCGAAATCGATCCATGACCACGTCCATTTCCCCTATATAGGATATGTATATCTCAGTCACTAATATAGCCAGAGTAATATGCTCCACGTAATGGTCTCAGGCCCTTATGAAGAAATATGGGGAAATTTTGGAAAATGGGCGATGCCACGCCCACTTATTAGAGGACAAATTTTCAATTTCAATACGAACGCTTGGAAGAAAATTTGTCCAAATCGGTAGACGACCACGCCTACATTTATATGTATACTAGCTGACCCGGCAAACTTCGTTCTGCCCAAGATAGATTTTTTTATTAATTTTATTTCAAAAAATGTTATTACATCGGTATTATTTTTAATAGAAAATTAACGATTTTTCACTACTTCATTGTGTATACAACTTCAAAAATATATAATCAGGCAGGTTCTGGAATCCGAGTGAAAGTGAATATGAAAATGAATCTTAAAACGAGTGAATTCAAATTTAGTGTTCTGAAAAACAAGCTTTTCATTCATTCTACAGTTCTTTTTTAATTCACCCAAAAAATGAACTGACATTTGACAGTTGCCACTGACAGAGTAAAAATAATAAATTGTATATAAAAATTAAACTTAAATTGAAAAAATTAGTGCTGCAACTACGCTAGCAGTTATTTTGGTGGAAAATGAGGGTCATGCAGAAGAAGCATTTATAGAAAGAGACTGCGTGATTACTCAAATCCCTTAGAGGTGCTTGAATCTGTAAGTTTGCATTGCATGAGTTGTAATTGGCTTTCTGATTACCAAAAGTTTTTACAAATTCGTCTCAAGCTATCGGGTGAATAAAGAAGCTTTCATCATGCTATTAAACACCATTGAGCTCCACATGAGACACACGTATATTCCAACGTCCTTGCAACTTTGCGCTTTCTAGCCGAAGGTGGGTTTCAAAAATCGCGATGGGGCGAAGTACTGTAGGAAAGGTACTCAAACAAGTGTTGCGAATTTTAGAAAAGTACTTGGTCACCGGTGGGTGAAATTACGTATGATGCTTATCCATAAACTGGAGAAGAATGGTCTCCTGGCGCACATTTTTATGTTTACGCCTAAAAAATATAAACAATTACTTTATTTATTTCTTCTTATGTTTAAATTAACTAATTTCGTAAATTCATATTGCAATTCAGTTTACTTACATGCCTTCTTGCACCAAATTCACCAATTCAAATAGAAGTGATTGCTAACCGACTCTTTAATGTGAATTCGTTTTCCAGAACAATCTTATTCACTCGGAGTTCATTTTAGAAAAATATGTGAAAATGAAACTGTGAAAGTGAAATACAGAACAGGGTATATCGGATTCACAGTGAATTTGATTGATATTCACTCGGAAGTGAATCGCAGAACCTGCCTGAATTTTAGTATTCAGTTTAAGGCTGCACGATACACAACATTTTTACACCTTTTCCAGTTTAAGTCAGAAAGTTACAATTGAAGTTCAGAAAATTACAATTGAAGTTCAGAATTTCCAATTGAAGTTCAGAAAATTACAATTCAAGTTCAGAATTTCCAATAGAAGTTCAGAAAATTACAATTGAAGTTCAGAAAGTTACAATTGAATTTCAGAAAATTACAATTGAAGTTCAGAATTTCCAAATCTCCACACCAATTTCCAAGTCCCTAGCGTAAACAGAGATATTCAGCATGATAAATTAAGTTTGTATGGGAGGAGCCACGCCCCCTTTTCTGATAACCCCCACTTTTCTGAGTGAGAAAGGTTTTGATATAACCTACCTCTATACCAATTTTCAGCTCCCTACCTTGAACTGTTTTAGAGATAATCAGCTTTAAAAATTAAGGTTGTGTGGTAGGTGCCACGCCCCCTTTTCTGATAACCCCCACTTTTCTGAGTGAGAAGGGTTTTGATATCACCTACCTCTATACCAATTTTCAGCTCCTACCTTGAACTGTTTTAGAGATAATCAGCTTTAAAAATTAAGGTTGTATGGGAGGTGCCACGCCCCCCTAACATTTTTTAATTTTTTCTTCGACTAAACCTTCGCGGGGTAAGAACAGACAAACCCCCCTAAGGAAGTATTTGATTTGGTTCAGCCGTTTTCAAGTTTTAGCGTTACAATTAAATACCAAATCATTTTTATATATATAGATGGGTATTATAAATGGGTTAAATAAAAACATTGTCAGCGATATCTTTGTCAAATATAAAGATAATTCGTTGAAAGTTTGTGTTATTATGATGAAACTTGTTGTGCACACTTTTATCACTTGTAGTAATACAAGTGAAAATTATTTGCGAAATCGGTTTATAACCGCGCCTACTTTTAACAAAGATATTTCTCGAATGCCCTTCAGAAATTTGTACCGTGACATCTCTGTAATTAAAAGTCATACAGGGCTGAAATTTTGTAATACCATGAACATTTAAACGCTTGGTCTGATTATAGATAACAAATTTTAAATGGGTGTGTCTACGCCCACTTTATGTGGCACTCGCTTTATATAAAATACACCGTGTTTCCATCAAACGCAGACAAAGAATGAAAGCATACAGCTGAGTATCTAATGTTCGATTCAACTCGAACTTAGGCTTCCCTAATTGTTTTTCTTGTTTGTTTATAACTGGCTAAACACTCCAGACGCTTTAAAGAGTGGAGCTAGAGTGACTGTTCTTGGCTGGATATATAGGTTTACGAATTATTCCCGTGTTGAGATCAAAGTGCTGTGGAAAAGTTCTTACATTGTACACTTGGCTTACTACGCTTTGCAAATATCTGCAACATATATTTAATTTTCTTTGTGAATTTTTAATGATAATTGGAAATTTAAAAGGATTAATAAATCATAATTATAAACTTTTCCCAATAGACCGGCGATTTTATTGTGCTACGTTCAGATTTGGTCAACGACTGGCCCACCATCTGGCAGGTGGATACCCAATGCATTCTACAAAAATACGAGCCTTTCTGTCAGAATGGAAAGATGTTCTATCGTAACATGTCTATGGTATGATGTTTATGATCGCTGAAGACAAGTGAATATTCAGTTCTTTATTTCTTTCCTTCAATTTCTAGTATTCATCATGGAATCTAGACTCCAAGAAGTTGTATGTAAAAGCGCCAGTACGAATACAAGTTCAATCACACAAAGAGACAATTGTAGAGTTTATGCGTTCTGAACTTATAGCCGATGATACTGAGCAATTTATTGAGAAAATAATGGAGGATTATTTACGTTACAGAGATAATTTTGAGATTTACATACAAACAATGATATCACAAGTGTTAGATCCGAGTTTCTTTTTGGAAATTACCAGAGAAAAGGGTAAGTACAAATATGAGGCGCGTTTCTTCGAGTTACGCATACCTGCATAAATACTTAAATATGAATGTACATAAGCACATATGTATATATGAATTAAAATTGTTTATATGTATCTACATAGATACTCTTAAGATTTCTAAAGTAAGAAAAGTTAGCATGTATACTTACGGTCCTTGGTTGAAATCAAATAAAATTTTAATTTCATTAAATTTTTAGATGAATATTTTCTGGGTAGCGTACGTACAATTGACACGATTATGGATAATTGCAAACGCAAATTACTATCGATTACGCCTTGGACGCGCAGTATTATTGTTTCAATCGAAACGTATCCGAAATGTCATGTATTCACTGAATGGGGCCAAAACAATTTGACCCAAAAGAATTGTGGTGGCTGCCATCAGCCGGGAATATCGGTGCGTTTCTTGCTCTTTGGTAATCCGTATCATGCCAACACTATGCAGCCAGTACCAGTTGATACACGCTTAGCTTGTGAGAAGGTATACCGGGAATTTCCAATAATTATAAATATATACAATTGCATAAGTCGTATTGTTTTACTATTTTTGTTCCACTAGGATATACTCTTGTGTCGCATTTGCGCTGCACGAGCTGATATATTTCATAAGATTGCTCATGAAAAGTATAATTTGTATATACATTGTTCGAGGCGTGTGGCCGAGCAACAACAAGAATATCCGGGTAAATCATCAACTGAAATTTTGAATGATCTGCTCGCTGAACATAATTGGGTAGATGAGGTGAGTATAATTATGTATGTCCATAAATATTTGAAAAATAAATCTTTTTTGAGTGCAATTAAATGTAAAGTTTGAGAAAAAATTTGTAGAAAGTAGGTAAATGAGAAGAAATTATCGACAAATCCTTATACTTGCTGAATTTAACTCAGTTAAGAGCTATGCATTCTAACAAGCGCTTAAAAAAACTGAAAAAAAAAAAAATTGTCATATATGTAGGTAATTGATAAAATTCAAATATGTACTGCAATAAAACTTAGTTTAATCAATAAATATAAAAGGAACAAATAATCTACTTTATTGTGTAGATACATTCACCAGTGCTTTTATGAAAATGTACACATACATATCTGTGACTTTAATTTATTCTTATTGAATTTTTTCCATATTTATAGCTATTTCGTAACATGCGTAACTCATGGGCAGAAGTGGAGAGTTTGGAACGACAAAAACGTTTTCGCGAAGTTTCACAATAAATTCACAATGAATTCTCTAAAACAAAATACTTATTTGTGTTATATACATACTACATATAAAATATAGGCATTTGCAAATGGTGCTTATATTCTGGACGAGTTCAGAAGACGCAGGTGTCGTGCAATAAGCAGGTCAGCAACAAAACAGCTAACGAAATTCCTTATCAAATTCTAATAACACATAAAAAATAAGCATACATGCACACATGCAAGTACATATATATATCAATAAAAGCTAACAGAAAAAATATATTTAAACTATATAAATAAATGTTAGCAGTTGAAAAAGGAATGAAGGACAAATTTTCGCGTCAGTAAAATATACAAGCATACATAATTAGCATATAGAAATTACAATAATAAATAAATATTAATATAAGTGATTACATACATAAATAATACATCTGTATACATCAAATATATTCATATACATACATACGTACGTACATACATACGTATATACATATAATATGTATGCAATATGCTACAAACGAATACAATGTATGTATAAAAAATGATTTTGATTATTCAATTAATACAGATCAAGCTCCCTTGATTTTGAATACCACAATATATAGCAACGGTACCGTCTATAGCTGAAAATTACACTTATTACATATTTATATAAATATTTAGGGGATTCATAACCTGTCATATTACGTCATGTCGTCATGTCATAATATTTTGTTGTTGGATTCTAGGCTTTATGTGTGCTAAATAAATACTACTCGGCACAATATGTTTTTGGGTCGTGGTATTTGATCAGCTTCGGAAAAGGTTTTTATAACTATTTCCGTACAATATTTTAATATGACATATGACTTTATAACACTTTGTGAATCCCCTAATTGTATTGAACCCAAGGTTAAATTTTCAGTTAAAAGTCAAACTTGTGCAATTATTATAGAAATATCGCCTGGTGTTTAGTTGATATTTCGAGGTTGCCTTCAAGTTTGGAAAGAGTTTCTTAATTGCATATACTTTTGCTTTACTGAACCCTCCTTTTTTGGAATGTTTTCCTCAGTAGCAAGATTAAGCAAGTCGAATAGTATACTTCTCCTGAGCTTCTAAGCAAAGCACACTGAAGTCTGAGTTTTTATCAAGTTGCTATCATTTATAAAATGTTACTTAAAAAGCCTTTTGATATCTTAATATCTAACTGCATACTTTAATAAACGCTAAACCTTAGCTCAAAACTCTATTTCTTTAGTTTACAAATAATGCACCTAGTTTAGGTTTCATGTAGAATTTTGGCGATTTCCTTAATATGCTTCAGTAAAATAACATTATACCTAAGTCACATTTGTGTCTGCAAGAATACCAAGATTATAAGATTTAGCTTTTTACGATACCTTCGTAAGCGCGGAGAAAGCTAGTTGCATTGGGTTGTCCCAAATAAGTTCGGTTCCACTCAGACGAGTTTATAATCCTGGCGACTGCTTTAGTTTGGCCAATGGTTTAAACTAAAATGTTGTTCTTTGCAATAATTTGCAATAAACACTTTTCATAAGAATCGATTTATTGGAATAATATTGAAAATACAATCAAAAATATGTAGATTTTTAATCGTGAATAAGCAATTATTTTTTATTTTGTTACATGAGTTTTTGCTTATATATAAATATAAACTAAATATGGGGCGACATAATAATACAAATAATTTAATGACGACACTCAATTGGCCTGTAATACGATACACATTTCCTCATCACCGTTCATGCATTACGAACAAAAATATAAGAGAGCAAGATATGCATCAACAAAAATCCATACACTAGTAACTATACAATTTTGCTTTTTTCCCAAGAATAAATGAATGTTCGACATTTTAGTCAACATCATAGCACGCAAACCACATCCGAATTAAATTTCTTTACAATTTAAGCTCGTCATCGTTGAATTATGTATGTCCCTCTTATGTAGTGTAGTTTTACAAGTTTGTTTATATATATGTATATATAAAACTATGTACATGTTATAAATGTAGAAGTAGAACTTTTTTTGTTTTTTTTTCTCTAGATGCTAACTAAAATCAAAACGTGTAATCATATTCAAAAAATTATAATCTTGTAAACATATTTGGATTTTTCACCACTTTTAATATTAGTTTAACGTTATTTGAATTTATATTACAACTTATGAATATACAATATTAAGTGCTTACATAAATATTGTATAAGACACCAATTAAAAAATTAGAAATTAAAATAAATATAAAATGTAATGTATACGTATGTATATTGCATATGCTATAAAATTTTATTATTATATGGTATGGATGTAAATTAATCGCACTATAATATCACTTTGATTGGAGCTTTTATACTTCACAATTACTGTACGCGCTACAATCAACAAATTTGTTTATTTACATTTATGTATTTTCAATTGCATATAATATAGATTCTATATATAATAATTTATGGCATTTTCCTTAATTTTTTTTTTTAAATCATTTCTATGACTTTGAACGCGAACAATAATGATAAGCAATTCGTCTGCTATCTGTATCTGTTATGACGGAGGGTTTTTTGGTGTGCGACTGTACTTTCAGATCTTCGGTTTTATCTTTTGTTTACTTCACACCATCAAAAATATCCGCCGATGATGACGATGCACAGTGGAAGGTTTTGCCAATCTAGAAGGACTTAATTTAATTACAGCCTTACCCCCTTATTATGGATTGTCATACGATAGCTATCGGCCGCTTGCAAGCGTATCGTATAAAATGAGTTTCCATATTATGAATTCCACACGCCCGCTAGGTGCACTATCGTGAATGACATTTGTTTAGGGTTCAATTAGTTATGCGTTAACTTTATTTCCATTACAGTCTATCGGGTTTCACACGATAGAAATTATTTCGTAATACGAATTACCCGACTGCAAGCGTTTAGCGTGTATCGTATTAATTCATAATAGGCCCCTTAGTTTAAGAGATATCGAATTGAAATTTGGTGTGCAGACTTGTATTCAGTGTTTAAAAAACTGGCATAAGTTTCATTTCTGTTGATTTTGATTTTGATTCCGCTTTTAAAAAATCAGAAGTCGCAGTTAATCAATATGAAAAAATATGAAAATGAACGATTTTGCCTGATTTTGATTTTGCGCTGATTTCATATTGCTCAAAATCAAAAGCAGCCAAATATCAAAATTAACGAATTTGCCTGATTTCATATTGCTCAAAATCAAAAGCGGCCTGATTTCAAAATGAACGATTTTGCCTGATTTTGATTTTGCGTTGATTTCATATTGCTCAAAATGAAAATCAGCCAAATATCAAAATTAGCGATTTTGCCTGATTTTCATTTTCTGCTAATTTTGATTTTGTGCTAATTTCATATTGCTAAAATCAAAAGCAGCCAAATATCAAAATCAATGCTTTCACAGTTTTGCTATTTACGCTTACATGCGCATACATACATACCCTGTAGGGAAAATCTCTAGTTCCGAACTAGGTCTTTTCTAGTGCATTTTTCGACACTACTAGTGCGAGCTAAATCTCGTTTGCATGTTATCCACTGGCGAATTTAACACGGCGATGTCCTAGGCGGTGTCAACTGTCACCCTCTGCACTACATTTTCGATAGTTCCGAACTAGTACTAAATTCTACAGTTTACACTAGTTCGTTTATTGGCACATTTTCGATAGTTCTGCACTAGCTACAAGTATCTACAAATTCTACAGTTTTACATCTGCCGCTTAAGTGCAGCCTTTGACACACTTCATGCAAGTGGCGCGATGGCCGACTGGCTAACACATGAGCCTTTCAATCTGAGGGGGCGGGTTCGAATCCTGTCTGTGTCAAGGTGGATGATAAGTTTTTTTTTTTTTAACTAATTATTTTTTTTTTAATTTATTTATTTAATAAAAATTTACAATAATATTTAAAAAGCAATAAAATAAAAAAAATTAAAAATAATCCCGAGGGATCGGAAAAGCATAATTAGGGGAACATTTCATTTCATACAAGTTAATATGCAAATAGAAAACTCTTTATATAAAACGCTTCATTAAACATCTGAGAATTGCCGAAATATACAAAGCCGACGGAAATTGAACGAACGAAAAATTGTCATAGAATATTTGTCACTTCGAAATTGCATACAAATCAAAGTGTGTCTTATAATGGTTACTCAATTCACTCCTCCTGAACTGGTCAGGGTCTAACTACAATTGATCTAGTTCCCTTTTGACACCTTTTCGCTAGTTCGGAACTAGAAATTTTGCTCACTAGTTATTGAGTTCCCTGCAGGGTATGTATGTATACAAACGTAATACAGAGGGTAAGAAATTACATACCTACACACATGTGTTCATGTAAGCGTAAATAGCAAAACTGTGAAAGCATTGATTTTGATATTTGGCTGATTTTGATTTTAGCAATATGAAATTAGCACAAAATCAAAATTAGCACAAAATGAAAATCAGGCAAAATCGCTAATTTTGATATTTGGCTGCTTTTCATTTTGAGCAATATGAAATCAGCGGAAAATCAAAATCAGGCAAAATCGTTCATTTTGAAATCAGGCCGCTTTTGATTTTGAGCAATATGAAATCAGCACAAAATGAAAATCAGGCAAAATTGTTCATTTTGAAATCAGGCCGCTTTTGATTTTGAGCAATATGAAATCAGCGCAAAATCAAAATCAGGCAAAATCGTCATTTTAAAAAGCGACGAATATCAAAATCAAATAAAATCAAACATTTCACGACTTTTGCTAATTCCGACTGCAGTTTTTTAAACACTGCTTGTATTTTATATACCACGAAAAGTATCATTAATTATATACTGTTTTTACCAGGGACCCAACCAGTTATGACTTTTATGATAAAAGTTACGATCAAAAAGTTATTTTTTTACTTTAATTTTTTTTAAAAAGTTGACTTTTATTTTTTCAGTCAAATAATAACAGTTAAAATGTGACTTATTTTTTCCGGCAAAAATAAAAGGCAATTTGAAATTACAAAGAGACCGTTAGCCAAACTAGGGTAAATTTGGTATCAATGGACTCGTCGTAAGTCCTATATTCCAACGACATATAATACATGTATATACATACAATTATATACATATATTATGACCAAAGATGTAATCTATGGGTACATTCAGAAGGCGCAACGGTGGAGCACAACACAATTTATATTTTTGTACATATCGCCCGTTTTATGCGATAGGGATTTAACTCGAAATTTTCGATTTCTGGGATTTTGCCATATATTTCAATAACTGGGTCGTGCCTTTAAGTCTAGTCTTTTAAAATACTCAAAAAGATAAAATGGCGGAAATAAAGGTGATTTTGTAGTTAGCCGTAGAAGGAAACTATATGAAATTGTAAAAGTTTATTTGCGTTTTCCCAAAAAAAATTTTTTTTTAGTTAAATCCCTATTCCATAAAACGTGCGATATGTCAAAATCGTAAGATCAACATGTTGTGCAAAGTGAGCGTAAAAAATTTATGATGGAAAAAAGTCTCCAAAATCACAACATGTTGTGTTGATCAGAAATACTCAACGTTGCGTTCAGAAGATAAAACACAACAGTTGCGCAACTGTTGCGCCACGGTTGCGCCTTCTGAACGTAGCCTAGGTTATTGTATGATGAAAAAAAAAGAAAAAACTGCCAAAAATCAAAACGATTTCCTAGAAAACTAAAAGTTACACTTTGTTAGGCTAGAATTATTTGGTCTATAGGACTGTATACTCAGAAGTTTGCTAAAAAATCAAAAAATAAAATAAAAATTTTTTTTTCGAGTTAAACTCTCAAAAACAGTGATTTACGACAAAAATAAAAGGCAATTCGAAACTATAAAGAGACCGTAAGCCCAACTAGAGTAAATTTGGTATCAATGGACTCGCCCTGGATTCCAACGACATATAATATATGTACAGTCTGACAATTAGTTATTTGCAAAATGAAAACAGTTCAGAAATTTGTTTTCATACTGGTATTTGATCAACTAAAATAACTTTTTAATTTTTTTAAAGCTAATATTAAACTAAATATGTTTACAGCATTTAGGGCCAAAAAGTCCAAAACTTAAAGCATTGACCCAACAGAAAAAAACAAAAGTTCAAAAAATTAGAAAAGACACATTGTAAATTAATTCTTTGGAATTTTTTCACATGTGACAGACACTGAAAAAAAATCAGACCTGATCGTTGAAATTTTGGTATGATGGCCACTAACTAGCCTCAACCGCACATTGTACACGAAGGGTCATGGAATGAATTAGGCCCTTCAGCCTTATTTCAAGAAAGGCCAAAAATGTTTGACTGGGCTTAAGCTGGGACTTTGGGCAGGTTTATCCATTGCTTTGGTGCAATTATGCAGTACCCAAGTCCTGCACAGCAACGATTTGTTTTTAGGATCGTTGTTCAGGTACAGCTTGTACTTTAATTTATTGGCGTTTTTGGTTAAAAAATGCAAATTTTTATTGCGATCTTCGATTACTCGTCAAGCTAAAACTCCTTCATCATCAGGTCATTAAAAATCCGCAGTCCGCCAACGCCCTTGGAGGATAAACAACTCCACATTATTGCAGAAAACACACCCGTAATAAAATTTTTTAAAACAACAAGTAAGGAAGCCTAAGTTCGAGTGGAATCGAACATTAGATACTCAGCTGTAGTGATGGGCGAGTCCGAGATGTTTTATTCGATTCTCTCGATTGTTGAAACATCTCGAATGCTCTCGATGGTTTTCATTCGTATTCGAGTCAAGTCGTAAATGGCCGTCAGCAGCGATGCCGCTGTCACTCCAAATGGAAGATTTCTCTCCGATTTTGACCTCCTCACTCCGCCACTCCCTCTTGGACTAAATCACTCCCACTTTTTCATGTATGAAATAATTCAGAAATTTTCAATCAACTTTCAATTTTGTATGTATAAAATTACAATCTGGCAGCGTTATTGTTTACGTCTTATAATTCTGCCGCAGTGGCAACTTTTCACTGATCTTTGTTTTGTGCGCGCTTCCATGGAAAATTTCAAATCAATTGCTCTAAAATGAATAGCTGAGTTAAAATTTATAAAAACACATTAGCTGGTTTTTACATTTTTTTGTTTTCATCAGAAAAGTTTGCTCTGGACCAAATGCAAAAAAAGGTACATTGACAGGTAAGTTATATTTCTAAAGGATACTTTTCCATATTTCATAACCTCATATTCTCTTTCCAGCTATTTTATCAAAGAAGAAAATTCCCCTGCTGCTACAACACAGAAATTGGCCTATGATGTAGCTGTTGCAAATGACCATACTTATGTATACGATTTGGATCCTGTGGCTGCTGCCGTCTGTACGAGTGACTTCGATGCTGCTATTTCTGCTATAGTTTCCGATGATTGTAGTGCTGCTGCTATGAATGATTTGCACACCACAGACGGTGACTTCGATGCTGCTATAGTTTCGGGTGATTGTAGTGCTGCTGCTATGAATTATTTTCACACCATATGTATGGTAAATAATTGTAGTGCCGCTGTTTTCTGCGATTTTCACACCAAAGACAGTGAAAATAAAGCCGTTCAAACAAAAATTCATCGATAAATGGAAGATGAAATTTATTTGGTTAGAAAACAAAGATGAGAAAAGCTTCTGTAAAATTTGTGTAAAATTGTTGGGAAATAATATTTCTGATTTGGAAAGGTATGGCAATTCTGATGGTCATAAAAGGGCAGAATTGTCTTTACAAAAACACAAAATACATAATTTATTTAAAAAAAAAAAACTTATCCTACTTATATATACATACTTGTACTTTTATATCTAAGACATTTATCTAATGCATAACATGCACTAATTTATGTATACAAAAGTTTATAAACAAATGTGCTATGAATAAAAACACAATTTTAATTTAATTAAATTCATTTCTAATAAATACATATGTCCTTTAATTCGAAAACAAAATTCCATAAAACGTGCGATATGTCAAAATCGTAAGATCAACATGTTGTGCAAAGTGAGCGTAAAAAATTTATGATGGAAAAAAGTCTCCAAAATCACAACATGTTGTGTTGATCAGAAATACTCAACGTTGCGTTCAGAAGATAAAACACAACAGTTGCGCAACTGTTGCGCCACGGTTGCGCCTTCTGAACGTAGCCTAGGTTATTGTATGATGAAAAAAAAAGAAAAAACTGCCAAAAATCAAAACGATTTCCTAGAAAACTAAAAGTTACACTTTGTTAGGCTAGAATTATTTGGTCTATAAGACTGTATACTCAGAAGTTTGCTAAAAAATCAAAAAATAAAATAAAAATTTTTTTTTCGAGTTAAACTCTCAAAAACAGTGATTTACGACAAAAATAAAAGGCAATTCGAAACTATAAAGAGACCGTAAGCCCAACTAGAGTAAATTTGGTATCAATGGACTCGCCCTGGATTCCAACGACATATAATATATGTACAGTCTGACAATTAGTTATTTGCAAAATGAAAACAGTTCAGAAATTTGTTTTCATACTGGTATTTGATCAACTAAAATAACTTTTTAATTTTTTTAAAGCTAATATTAAACTAAATATGTTTACAGCATTTAGGGCCAAAAAGTCCAAAACTTAAAGCATTGACCCAACAGAAAAAAACAAAAGTTCAAAAAATTAGAAAAGACACATTGTAAATTAATTCTTTGGAATTTTTTCACATGTGACAGACACTGAAAAAAAATCAGACCTGATCGTTGAAATTTTGGTATGATGGCCACTAACTAGCCTCAACCGCACATTGTACACGAAGGGTCATGGAATGAATTAGGCCCTTCAGCCTTATTTCAAGAAAGGCCAAAAATGTTTGACTGGGCTTAAGCTGGGACTTTGGGCAGGTTTATCCATTGCTTTGGTGCAATTATGCAGTACCCAAGTCCTGCACAGCAACGATTTGTTTTTAGGATCGTTGTTCAGGTACAGCTTGTACTTTAATTTATTGGCGTTTTTGGTTAAAAAATGCAAATTTTTATTGCGATCTTCGATTACTCGTCAAGCTAAAACTCCTTCATCATCAGGTCATTAAAAATCCGCAGTCCGCCAACGCCCTTGGAGGATAAACAACTCCACATTATTGCAGAAAACACACCCGTAATAAATTTTTTTAAAACAACAAGTAAGGAAGCCTAAGTTCGAGTGGAATCGAACATTAGATACTCAGCTGTAGTGATGGGCGAGTCCGAGATGTTTTATTCGATTCTCTCGATTGTTGAAACATCTCGAATGCTCTCGATAGTTTTCATTCGTATTCGAGTCAAGTCGTAAATGGCCGTCAGCATCGATGCCGCTGTCACTCCAAATGGAAGATTTCACTCCGATTTTGACCTCCTCACTCCGCCACTCCATCTTGGACTAAATCACTCCCACTTTTTCATGTATGAAATAATTCAGAAATTTTCAATCAACTTTCAATTTTGTATGTATAAAATTACAATCTGGCAGCGTTATTGTTTACGTCTTATAATTCTGCCGCAGTGGCAACTTTTCACTGATCTTTGTTTTGTGCGCGCTTCCATGGAAAATTTCAAATCAATTGCTCTAAAATGAATAGCTGAGTTAAAATTTATAAAAACACATTAGCTGGTTTTTACATTTTTTTGTTTTCATCAGAAAAGTTTGCTCTGGACCAAATGCAAAAAAAGGTACATTGACAGGTAAGTTATATTTCTAAAGGATACTTTTCCATATTTCATAACCTCATATTCTCTTTCCAGCTATTTTATCAAAGAAGAAAATTCCCCTGCTGCTACAACACAGAAATTGGCCTATGATGTAGCTGTTGCAAATGACCATACTTATGTATACGATTTGGATCCTGTGGCTGCTGCCGTCTGTACGAGTGACTTCGATGCTGCTATTTCTGCTATAGTTTCCGATGATTGTAGTGCTGCTGCTATGAATGATTTGCACACCACAGACGGTGACTTCGATGCTGCTATAGTTTCGGGTGATTGTAGTGCTGCTGCTATGAATTATTTTCACACCATATGTATGGTAAATAATTGTAGTGCCGCTGTTTTCTGCGATTTTCACACCAAAGACAGTGAAAATAAAGCCGTTCAAACAAAAATTCATCGATAAATGGAAGATGAAATTTATTTGGTTAGAAAACAAAGATGAGAAAAGCTTCTGTAAAATTTGTGTAAAATTGTTGGGAAATAATATTTCTGATTTGGAAAGGTATGGCAATTCTGATGGTCATAAAAGGGCAGAATTGTCTTTACAAAAACACAAAATACATAATTTATTTTAAAAAAAAAAAACTTATCCTACTTATATATACATACTTGTACTTTTATATCTAAGACATTTATCTAATGCATAACATGCACTAATTTATGTATACAAAAGTTTATAAACAAATGTGCTATGAATAAAAACACAATTTTAATTTAATTAAATTCATTTCTAATAAATACATATGTCCTTTAATTCGAAAACAAAATTCCATAAAACGTGCGATATGTCAAAATCGTAAGATCAACATGTTGTGCAAAGTGAGCGTAAAAAATTTATGATGGAAAAAAGTCTCCAAAATCACAACATGTTGTGTTGATCAGAAATACTCAACGTTGCGTTCAGAAGATAAAACACAACAGTTGCGCAACTGTTGCGCCACGGTTGCGCCTTCTGAACGTAGCCTAGGTTATTGTATGATGAAAAAAAAAGAAAAAACTGCCAAAAATCAAAACGATTTCCTAGAAAACTAAAAGTTACACTTTGTTAGGCTAGAATTATTTGGTCTATAAGACTGTATACTCAGAAGTTTGCTAAAAAATCAAAAAATAAAATAAAAATTTTTTTTTCGAGTTAAACTCTCAAAAACAGTGATTTACGACAAAAATAAAAGGCAATTCGAAACTATAAAGAGACCGTAAGCCCAACTAGAGTAAATTTGGTATCAATGGACTCGCCCTGGATTCCAACGACATATAATATATGTACAGTCTGACAATTAGTTATTTGCAAAATGAAAACAGTTCAGAAATTTGTTTTCATACTGGTATTTGATCAACTAAAATAACTTTTTAATTTTTTTAAAGCTAATATTAAACTAAATATGTTTACAGCATTTAGGGCCAAAAAGTCCAAAACTTAAAGCATTGACCCAACAGAAAAAAACAAAAGTTCAAAAAATTAGAAAAGACACATTGTAAATTAATTCTTTGGAATTTTTTCACATGTGACAGACACTGAAAAAAAATCAGACCTGATCGTTGAAATTTTGGTATGATGGCCACTAACTAGCCTCAACCGCACATTGTACACGAAGGGTCATGGAATGAATTAGGCCCTTCAGCCTTATTTCAAGAAAGGCCAAAAATGTTTGACTGGGCTTAAGCTGGGACTTTGGGCAGGTTTATCCATTGCTTTGGTGCAATTATGCAGTACCCAAGTCCTGCACAGCAACGATTTGTTTTTAGGATCGTTGTTCAGGTACAGCTTGTACTTTAATTTATTGGCGTTTTTGGTTAAAAAATGCAAATTTTTATTGCGATCTTCGATTACTCGTCAAGCTAAAACTCCTTCATCATCAGGTCATTAAAAATCCGCAGTCCGCCAACGCCCTTGGAGGATAAACAACTCCACATTATTGCAGAAAACACACCCGTAATAAATTTTTTTAAAACAACAAGTAAGGAAGCCTAAGTTCGAGTGGAATCGAACATTAGATACTCAGCTGTAGTGATGGGCGAGTCCGAGATGTTTTATTCGATTCTCTCGATTGTTGAAACATCTCGAATGCTCTCGATAGTTTTCATTCGTATTCGAGTCAAGTCGTAAATGGCCGTCAGCATCGATGCCGCTGTCACTCCAAATGGAAGATTTCACTCCGATTTTGACCTCCTCACTCCGCCACTCCATCTTGGACTAAATCACTCCCACTTTTTCATGTATGAAATAATTCAGAAATTTTCAATCAACTTTCAATTTTGTATGTATAAAATTACAATCTGGCAGCGTTATTGTTTACGTCTTATAATTCTGCCGCAGTGGCAACTTTTCACTGATCTTTGTTTTGTGCGCGCTTCCATGGAAAATTTCAAATCAATTGCTCTAAGAGCCTATACACACTTGCGACTCAATCGATTTAGTCGAATGTTGATTTGCATGGGAATGTATGGAAGCATTCACACTACATTCAATTAGTTGTACAACTGAAACAGTTGGATTTGCAGCCCAATTTCATTCCAACTGAAACAGTTGTACAACTGCTTGATCAGCAAGGCGCCCTTCTACGTATTCACACTTGAGACAATTTAGTCGAACGACTACAACAACAACAGTGATATTCGTAGTGGAAAGAGTTGCCATGCTGACAGCACTACTTTTATTTCACTTTTGGTAAATTGTAGAGATTGAATATTTCAATTAATATTTTCAAAATGTTTAAAAACAAAAGGTTCGTTTCTTATTAACTACACCATTTCCAGATGGATTTTAGAAAGCGTTAACTGGATTTTAGAAAGGGGAAATTGGATTTTAGAAATGTCAATTGGATTTTAGAAAGCGTTAAAAGGATTTTAGAAAACAAAATTGGATTTTTGAAAGCTTGAATTGGATTTCAGAATGTGCGTTTAAAATAAATTTTACACAGAATTTTTCGAATAGAAATTCTTTATTGCGTATGAAAGTATAAATTAATAATTATATAAATTTTCGAAAATCCAATTTACAGTTTCTAAAGTCCAATTTCCCTTTTCTAAAATCAAATCGACATTTCTAAAATCCAATTTTCCCTTTCTAAAATCCATTTGGCTATTCTAAAATCTAATTTCCCCTTTCTAAAATCCAATTGACATTTCTAAAATCTAATTTCCCCTTTCTAAAATCCAATTGACATTTCTAAAATCCAATTTCCCCTTTCTAAAATCCAATTGACATTTCTAAGATCCAATTTCCCCTTTCTAAAATCCAGTTGACGCTTTCTAAAATCCATCTGGAAATGGTGTAGTTATAGACAAGAATTATCTAACTAAGGATATTTACTTCCGTTTTCATATGTTTCTTGATATTGTTGTTCTCTTCAAATGTCATTAATCGCATTTTAAAATAGAAATAATGAAAATGAAATTTCATGAAAATTATTAATGGCTGATTTTTACTATTTTTCCGTTTCTTGTACTTCTGTTCGTTTCGCCTTTATGAGCGTAATTCCTTCCATTTTTCTCTTTTCATTTACTTGACAGCTAGTTGCTAGTTTAATAAGAAACAAAGCCAAACAATGTATGCACTTTTTGTTTATTTTATTGTTTTTTATTTATTAATCAAGTTGACAGCTGACAAGAAGGTGCTTTCATGTAAGAATGCAGATAAACTTTAACAATTTAATACTTCATCACTTTATATGAAGACCACTAATGTAAAATTTGCTGAGTAAAATGTGAACATTGGCAACACTATGTCATTGTCAATCGCACGACTATTTAGTCTCAAGTGTGAATAGCTGCCACCGATTCAACTAAATAGTTGGAGTAGTGTGAATACAACAGTCCAATTCGACCAAATCGATTGAGTCGCAAGTGTGTATAGGCTCTAAAATGAATAGCTGAGTTAAAATTTATAAAAACACATTAGCTGGTTTTTACATTTTTTTGTTTTCATCAGAAAAGTTTGCTCTGGACCAAATGCAAAAAAAGGTACATTGACAGGTAAGTTATATTTCTAAAGGATACTTTTCCATATTTCATAACCTCATATTCTCTTTCCAGCTATTTTATCAAAGAAGAAAATTCCCCTGCTGCTACAACACAGAAATTGGCCTATGATGTAGCTGTTGCAAATGACCATACTTATGTATACGATTTGGATCCTGTGGCTGCTGCCGTCTGTACGAGTGACTTCGATGCTGCTATTTCTGCTATAGTTTCCGATGATTGTAGTGCTGCTGCTATGAATGATTTGCACACCACAGACGGTGACTTCGATGCTGCTATAGTTTCGGGTGATTGTAGTGCTGCTGCTATGAATTATTTTCACACCATATGTATGGTAAATAATTGTAGTGCCCCTGTTTTCTGCGATTTTCACACCAAAGACAGTGAAAATAAAGCCGTTCAAACAAAAATTCATCGATAAATGGAAGATGAAATTTAGTTGGTTAGAAAACAAAGATGAGAAAAGCTTCTGTAAAATTTGTGTAAAATTGTTGGGAAATAATATTTCTGATTTGGAAAGGTATGGCAATTCTGATGGTCATAAAAGGGCAGAATTGTCTTTACAAAAACACAAAATACATAATTTATTTAAAAAAAAAAAAACTTATCCTACTTATATATACATACTTGTACTTTTATATCTAAGACATTTATCTAATGCATAACATGCACTAATTTATGTATACAAAAGTTTATAAACAAATGTGCTATGAATAAAAACACAATTTTAATTTAATTAAATTCATTTCTAATAAATACATATGTCCTTTAATTCGAAAACAAAATTTTGCGTTTGCTTTCCCATATTTACATTTCTTGTTGATTTCCTTATTTTTGACATCCCTCCGCAATTTCACTCCGCTCTTTCGTCCGTCACTCCGAAACACTCCGCTATATGTCAATTTTCACTCCGCTCATAAATTTTGGAACGGCATCGCTGGCCGTCAGTCGAAACAATCGCTAAAACCCATGGAGGAACAATAAAGGAGAATGCATAAGATCAGCTGACTTCTTCTTCAATCTTCATAAACACACACGAACACAAGCATTTTTTTGTTGACATATTCCACACACACACGCACCCTAGCATTTGTGTGGCCCCTACATCTGTCAAATTCTTCTACATTCCTCTTTGCATGACACTTCTCGGCCCACTATGTATGAAGGTATGTCGTTATGCATTCTCCTTTATTGTTCCTCCATGCTAAAACCAAAGAACGTAAATCTATAAGAAGAGAAAATTCGCTACTTGAAAAGTATACCGAATAGGCCTTCTCGTTGTAGTGACGCGCAAACCAGGAGTTGTTTTGAACCCATATTCGCGACAAATTCACAATTCTATTCCTTTATGTGCCTCGATTCTATTCTTATTCATTTGCACGTACATAAATATGTATGTACATATATGTACCAACGCAAAAATATATATACATACATACATACATATATGCACATTCAAATCAACCACCAAAAACCATAATGAAAAGGACAAACAAGTGTAAAATACTACAAGCGGTTCATTCATAAAAATAGAAATGTCGCAACAAAGCATAAAAGTGACAACAGAGCCTTTGGACAGATCAAGATTTTTATAAAATTCTAAAATTTGAAGTCGGGCTCATGGGTAAAAAATGGAGACTTCATCCGATGAGCTGACTTCTTCCTCTTCTTCAAAATACACACGCACACTAGCCTTTTGTTTTTGTTTTCGTATCGATAGCTGTCAAATTCCTTTGCACTCATGTTTCCATGACATTTCATATTTGACTTGCGTTCTCCTTCCTAATTGTTTCATTTTCCGCCATCCATCAATGTGGTAGTTTCTTGTTCATGTACGAAGACATCTTTATTTCATCTGTATTTGTGTCACAAGTTGTCGCTTAAAGTGCAAAACAGCATATCAGTCTACTGTACGTATGCGTGCATGTGCGGTTTTGCTTTCAAACGACGATGGTATGAAAATATACCCAGTAAACATTTATCTTTGAAATTAATGTGAATACATTTTTCCAATATTTATTGTACCTTAATTGGGGCAGAAATTTTCTATATGATCATCATCTTTGTTTTCCAGTTAAGAAATCCTCTGATGTTAATATAAATTCAATTATGAATTACCTACTGTTTCAAAAAATGGTTTGAATTATTTGAAATTTTCTTCCACCCTTGTCAAGCCTTGAGAAAATTTTATGATAACAAAATTATGTAGGTACATATTTTGGGTAACCTAAAAATTATAACTTTTTCCAAGGTAAGCAAAATATCACCTTCGTGTACCTGGGTATGCCAAATGCTGTAAGTCTACCGCTGTCTTCATATGCAGTAGTTTGTATGTACATACTCAATAAACATCAGATCAAAATATGTCAATGTTAGTTCTCAACTGCATAAGTTGAGAATTAAGGAAAATGTTTATGGGGTATACGTATGGATATGCATGGATGTATGTACATATAGATGTGTATGAAGACCTGTAGCGTCCTTGTAGGGAAATCAATAAATAGTGAACAGATGTAAAACTGTAGAATTTGCAAAAATTTTTAACCAGTTCTGAACTATCGAATAGGTAATCCAGCGGTGGATAATTTACACCCCCGTGTTATATTCACCAGTTGCTAACATGCAATTTGCATGACGCAAAAGAGATTGTGCTCGCACTTGTAGTGTCGAAAAATGATCTAGCTGCTCACGAGTTATGAACTAGAGATTTTCCCAACAGGGGTCATAGGCATCGTGTTTCTTTCATTTCATTTCTTTCTGCCTCCATTTATTCCTCCATATACTTCTTTCTATTTCGCGGAGACGAAAAATAGTGCGAGGCAACTCCTGGATTGCCGGTCATGCACAATCACTCGCTCGACTAAGTTCCACTTGCGAATTCTCCCTTCTTATAGATTTACCAAAGAACGTAAAATTTACGTATCATTTACGTATATTATATCATCAAAACAACAGCCGGCCCGCCGACTCGGAACAATCGCAAAAACATCTCGCTTGTGTAGTCGAGATGTAATCGAAACAACCTCCGACTCGCCGACTCGGAACAATCGCAAAAACATCTCGCTTGTGTAGTCGAGGTGTCATCGAAACAACCTCCGACTCGCCGACTCGGAACAATCGCAAAAACATCTCGATTGTGTAGTCGAGGAGCGAGTCAACTTTTGACTCGATTGTGATTTTGCAACGATGGCGATTCTCTCGATTGTCTAAACATCTCGGACTCGCCCATCACTACTCAGCTGTATGCTTTCATTGTTTGTTTGCGTTTGCTCGTTATAGGGTGTATTTTATATCAAACGAGTGCCGCATAAAGTGGGCGCAGCCACGCCCATTTACAAAATTTGTATCAACCATCCAACTAAGCATATAAATATTGTTAGTGCAAAATTGCATCCCTCTCTGACTTTTAGTTACAAAGACGTCACGTTACAAATTCCCAAAGGGTGTTCCAGAAATATCTTTGTTAAAAAGTAGGCGTGGTCATAAACCGATTTCAATAAATTTCTGCGTGTCTATTAACACAAGTTATAAAAGTGTATAAACCAAGTTTCGTCATAATATCTCAGTTATTTGTCGAGTTATGGGCTCCGAAATCTCGTACATTCCTTTGTCTAAAAAGAGGCGGTGCCACGCCCATTTTCCAAAATTTTTCTATTTTTTGTTTCTGGTCTGTTGTGGAAGTCATGCCACAAAATTTCAATATGACAAAGATATCGCTTAACATGGTTTTATTAGGCCCCTTTATAGTTCCCATATATAAAAGTAGGCGTGGTCGTCAACCGATTTTGGTAATTTTTCATCCACGCATTTGCCTAAGTAAATATATCACGCGTGCCAAATTTCATCGATATATCCAGGCCCGACGAGAGGGGGGGGCTGAGGGGGTCAATTGCCCCGGGCCCGGGCTTTAGAGGGCCCGGGAATCTCAAAATGATATCCAAGTTTTTGCTTGCAGAAAATAAACGAACAACACCTTTAATCACCTTTCGTAGATAGCAATCATTTTAAATTTCAACAAATTTTATAAATCTCTTAAAGTGTCTGCACCCCACTTAAGGAATTGTTGGTTTTTGGCGTCGACTTTGCAGCATAAATTTGAATTCGTTTTCTGTTGCAACAGAAAAATTCGGTATAATGCAAATTCTTATACAGCGATATGGGTATATCCTGGGCGTTTTGGACGGTATGTTCGCACGATTTTTTGAACTTTTGAGGCAGAAATATCGCGAAATATTGTATCGTTTTATGATAAAAGGAAAGATTTAGGCCACAGCTAATGATTAAAGTATGTTAGCGACAGAAATTTAGTTTAATGCCTCTGTTTTAGCCACTTAAACTGCGTTCCGGACGCTACAAAAACACGTCCATTTTTTTTTTTTTTGAGTGGCTAAAACAGAAGCCTGGCATAGCAGGCGAGCACTCTACCCACTGCACCACAGCGGCCATGTATAGATAAATTAAAGTTCGTAACTATATATTCATTGAATTTTGATTTTGAGAATTTGTTCATTTAGTATGGGGGCCCTTAGTTATTTTGACCCCGGGCCCGGATTTTCTCTCGGCGGCCCTGGATATATCTTTAACGGTTTCTGAGTTATGGCTTATAAAACTTTCAATATTTTCCCCTTAATAGGTGGGCGTGGCACTGCCCATTTTCCAAAATGCTTGTGTTTTTTGTTTTATGTCTGTAGTTGGACTAATATTAATAATACAATGGCGCTGTTATAACTCTGACGAGTTTTATGGCCGAGCTTCTCTCCCAATTCGAGGTGTGCTCCTTTTTGTTTTTCCTACTAATTGGGTGGACCTACAGTTTTATGCCGGCTCCGAACGGCGAATGCATTTTTTGTGAGAAGCTTTTTCATGGCAGAAATTGTAGCTCTGATTACCTCTTTTCATTTCATACCAATATTGTTTAAAACATTCCAGGGCATCCGGGTCCACTTTTCACCCATAACTGGGAACCAGACCTACGAATCTTAACAAACACACCTCTATGTAAAAGCCCTGCTCAACACCTTTCATTTGATACCAATATCGTACAGAAATATTGACAAATAAATAGGTTTGATTCAGAGATCAGCAGCGGTGCACCGCATTTTCTAAAGCACCGCAAAAATACTTATTTTTTAAGTGGCTCAAAAAATAAGTTCCCAGAAAAAAAATTGACCGCCACCGCATTGATTGACAACATAGTTGAATTAAATGTATTTAAATGACGATCGACACATTCAGTACTTCAGCTTTGCCGTAAAAAAAACATCTAATTCAACTATGTTTCTCAGTTAAACGAATTGCTAGATTGACGGAAATGTGTTCATTCCGACGGGCGCATAATAAAATATACTAGTATCGCCGGTGGTCGAAATTCGACCATGCAATTTATTTTTTCAACTTTGTATTGGTACAAAAATTATTCCTTTTCGCGGAGATAAGCAACACTTTCCAAATTCCAGTTGTACCGCAACACTGATTTGCCCTTTTGAGCACGGTCCGACGCGAAATCATGGTGAAAATCAAGGCAGATCTAGGAAGGTAGGCCCGGTGGTGAGCGCTTTTAAATTAAAGCGATTCTTCAACTGTGTTTACGATATTTGTAAACACGTTTACGATATCTATTTATCTAAACTAAAAATTTTATTTATTAATTATAAAGAAATTAAATAATTTATAGAAAAAATTATATGCCTATGCACTGCTCCTGACTCATACGAACACATCCATGTCAATTTTATGTGGATATGAGTATGTTAAATGTGCAAAACAGCCTGGCAATTGTTTGTATGGGAAAAATGTTAGCCTATTAATATATAGATAGTGGGCACATTTGCCAACGAAGCAAAAACGAAGTAAATCAAAAATAGTACAAATATAAATAAAGTAATAAAGTATAATAAAGACGAATTAAGTAAAATTTAAATAAAAAGAAAAAATATTAAAACAAAAAGAAATAAAAAAGTAAATAAATGAAAGTAAATATATATGTACATAAATAATGGGAACATTTTTCAACGAAGCAAAAACGAAGTAAATAAAAAATAGTACAAATATAAATAAAGTAATAAAGTATAATAAAGGCGAATTAAGTAAAATTGAAATAAAAAGAAAAAGTAAATATAATAAGAAATAAATGAAAATAAAAAAGACCTAACATTGAATAAAGTGAAATGAAAACAAAAATTAAATGAAAATAATTGAAAAGTGCACATATTTATGTATTGGCACAATCTAAAGTAAATAATCTAAAGTAAATAAGTGTGGCATCCATATAAAAAAATATATTTGAGCGCCAAAAATGGCTTCGGCAAAGTATTCGATAGAGGTTTTAATTTCAATGTATTTGTAATTGGTTGCTCCCTTTTCTCTATCGCACGGCCTACTTCTTGGAACTTTTGAGTTTTCTTGCGCTCTATCGCCCTGGCATTTATAAAAATCATAATAGAAAATCTACAAATCACTCATAGACAAAGATTTCACTCATAGAGCAGAGATTTGAGTAGATTTTTCGAATGCGATCTCAATGTTCATAAATAAACAAAAAGGAAGAGAGAGAGAGAGAGTGCTTTCAAATTAAAGCAACTCTTCAATTGTGTTTACCATATTTGTAAACATTTTTACGATATCTCTTTCTCTTAACTAAAAACTTTATTTATTAATTATAAAGAAATTAAATAATTTATAGAAAAAAATATATGCCTATGCACTGCTCCTCACTCATACGAACACATCCATATCAATTTTATGTGGATATGAGGTTGTTAAATGTGCTAAACAGCCTGGCAATTGTTTGTATGGGAAAAATGTTAGCCTATTAATATATAGATATAAAAATAAACATGTGCATTGTTGTTGCTCCAATAAAATGACAAAAACTTCGGTTTCAATCAATGTATCGTAGCCAATTTTATCGATTGTGAAAATTGAATGAATGCCTCGTTGGAAAATAAAGAATTATTTCACAGACAAACAAAAATGTGTAAACAAAACTTATAGTTGTATGTGTATTACTAAGAAACCATAAATGTGATTCAAGGATTTTAGGAAAAAACTATTTCATGTAAATAGGACATATTTTTATTTTGAAATTCATTAGTCAAATTATTTGGAATGTAAACAAACTCTAAATTTTAAGTGGCCCTTTCAATGAAAAAATTAAAAAAAAAACCAATCCTGAGAGTTTTCCTATATAGGTATTCTTTGGTTAAAATCAAATTGTAATTAGTAGTATTTTTCATCAGAAATCCATAAGACGGTAAAAATTACAAACAAAAAATCGCACTGGCAACATTGTAAATATCTCTATTTGGGAAATGCGGTGTTTGCGGTATGCGGTGTTTGCGATATGCGGTGTTTGCGATATGCGGTGTTTGCGGTATACGGTGTTTACGATATGCGGTGTTTGCGGTGTTGATATCCATACTACCGCATACCGGAATTGATCAAGAAAATGCGGTACGGTGTTTATTATGATCGCATATTTTGCGGTTGCGGTCATACTCCCACCGCATTTTTTATGAGTATACTCTAAATCACAAAAAATGTATCGCATGCTGATCTCTGGTTTGATTTTTATAGCTGACCAAAAAAAATAAAACTCTGAATAACGGTTATTCAGGCCCAAAACAGTTTTTTGGTTGCCATATCGGTTATTTAAGCCCAAAGCACTTTTTTTGGTTGCCATAACGGTTATTCAGGCCCAAAACGGTTTTTTGGTTTTTATAATGGTTATTAAGGACCAAAAGAATATAAAGGTTATTTTTGCGTAACCTTTTCACCACACTAGAAAAAATAACCGTTATTTTCGGTTCCTGGAATAAACGCGTCGCACAGTGCTTCGTCCCATAGGCAAAATTAAGATAAAATAAACTGCGTAATTTATTCAAGTAATATATATTTTTGTGAAGCTAACATATCACCTGGAATAAATGTATAAATAGAATTTATAATCTCATGCTTTTGTTGCCAATAGAGGTCGCTAAAATCAGTACAATTTTGAGGCAAAACTGTTTTAAGATAACTAGTAAACCCGGCCACGCGATGCTGTGGCTTTCAATTACACTGTGCGACAATTTGAGGGTGGAATACCACTTATTGCCACATTTGAAAATTTTTTGATATACCTTTGTAGCTACTGGTTATTTTTATTTTCTGTGGACCTAGATTTTTATACATAGATTTTGACCAAGGAGCCCCATAGTGAAGTTTTGTGCCGAATATTTTTCTAGACTATGGTAACCTTAAAGCGACCTACAAAAGGCCATTTGGCGCGCTCCTCCTTTTCTTTCTAGTTCTCTTTCCCTTTCCCCTTTATTTGCGCTTTATTTTCCCTTTATCCATTTTATTTTTCATATTTCCTCTTTCGCTTCCTGTCCTTCGCCATATCCGTCCCTTTCATTTTCCTCTTTCCTTTCCTTTTATTACCCATCTTCAGTGCTAGGCCTTGCATGACACTTCAAATTTAAAAATGAGATAAACTGTAGCGTAAAAATGGATTATTGAACGGTGGCACCCTTTTTGTAAAAATTTTAATAAATTACTCATTTCCATGCCAAGTCCTTTCATATGACACCTCAAATTTAAAAATCAAACAAACTATAGCGTAAAACTGAATTTTTGAACAGGTGGCAACCCTTTTTGAAAAATTTCTATTAAATTGCTCAATATCAGGTCAAGCCCCTTCATATGGTACCAAAAATTTTAAAATCAAACAAACTATATAGTAAAATTAAATTTTCAAACATCTGGCAACCCTTTAAAAAAAATTAAACCTTCCTGCACATCTACAGGTCAAGCCCTTTCATCTGACACCACATTTTCGAAAATCGGTATAACGGTGTAAAAGTTATGGTGCTTACAAAAAACGCTTAGCGTAATATATATAATATATATATAAAGATACGATTTCTAGTGTGTTCAGCGTTGCCAGAATGACGATGGCATCGTCATTTTGACGATTTTTGGACTCCATGACGATGGGACGATTTCATGTCACAAAATGACGATTTTAGGAAGTACATAAAAATATAGATTTATTCGTAATAAAAATTAATTACTTTATACAAATTTCCATAATTAAAAAAAAAATTAAGGCAATCTGATTGGTTTTCTTCAATCCTTTTCCAACACTGGTATTATGGTTTTCATAAATCCTTTTATTACATTAAAATGCAACATTGCCTTAGTTCTGAGCGCACTGCCACACGAATAGAATAAGTGCATTCATTGCTCAACATAATCTACTATTCTCCGCCGTAGATGATCTTGTAAAGTGTATAAAAAGCAGTTTCGACGATTCTAAAACGGTGGCAGCTTTATCGTGTGGAAGAACAAAAACAACAAGTATTATTCAAAACGCTCTTGGGCAGTACCAGCTATAATCGCTATGTGCCATACTCCGAACAACTAAATTTTCATTATGCGTTGATACATAAGTAATATGAAATTACTCAGTCTTGTAGTGAGAGTATGTATAAACTTTTCAGTGAAAGACTCTTTTTTGGCTTGGTCCGTGTTGAAACCTGCGACGCTATCAATTTACATAATGCGATAAAACAGTATTTCATCGAAAACGATGTGCCTTATGAAAACAACAAGATTGCATTTGTCGCAGATGGGGCAAAAAATGGATGACGATTTTTATTTTTAAATTGACGATTTGGGACAAAAAAAATCTGGCAACACTGAGTGTGTTACAAAAAAAATTGCCAAAAGCCGTATTCGTTTCGGCAAGAGTTAGAGACTTGCGAAAAAAACAACCACTGGTATAAAAACAAGTGAAAATTAAACGACCGTTTATTTAAAGTAAAGGAATTGGAAAAAAGGTGTGTTTATTTGATGAAATTTCTTACAAATTTTTATCGATAGATGTCTCCCTATCTTCGAATCTAGCCAAGACTCAATGTAACACCGTTCATTAAAGTACGGACAAAGAACGTATGTTGTACAATATACGTTCTTTGGTACGGAATTGGAGAAAATTTTCTAACGAACGGTATTGCGTTGATTTCGAAGATAGGGAGACATCTATTGACAAAAATTTGAAACCATTTCACTTATTCGCAATAGAAAAAATTGGCATAATCAGTAAAGATCAGTTTAATGAGTAGCTGGCATACTCTCTAAAGGTCTCTTAAATTCTCTAACATTTTGTATGGAAACTGTCAGCCAAGAGAGCAGAATCGAGTATAAGCGAGCAGAGAAGTGCCCAATAAAACACTCCTAAAAATTCATTTTAAATCGTATTACTCTGAAACTTGCCACATTTGCTTACCATTATATGCCCAAATAGCTGAAATAACTTTTGATAAATGATTTATTTCAGAAAGGTGACTAGTTCCATCGAAACATTTACGACTTTTTTATTGGAGTTCAAAAAATTACTAAAGTTTGGTGGAGTCAAACAAAAAATTAAAAAAGAACGCCTATTTTTTTATTGGCGAATTTGGTTAACTTTTAAGTGGTCTAGTAGAATCTGTAAACAAATTGCACTGTTTTTTGCCGGAAATGTTGAA
Source organism: Urophora cardui (assembly GCA_960531455.1). Lineage (NCBI taxonomy): Eukaryota > Metazoa > Arthropoda > Insecta > Diptera > Tephritidae > Urophora > Urophora cardui. The sequence continues at coordinate 106,658,993 of OY482673.1, read as the reverse complement.
ATTGTACAATTTTGTAAAGCCATATTTTCAAAATTTTAGAAAATTCTACAGAACCTTATATATGTATATGGTATGGAAAAAATTTACCAAAATTAATATATGGAACTATTTTTTCTCTCATGCTATAGGAAATTAGCCTAATTAGGATAAAATATACAGTTTTTATAAATATGTGACAAATACTGACAAAGAACATACCTGTAATACTAACTTTTTTAGGTGAGACACAAAAAATTTTACAAAGTTTGACAAAATTAAAAAAAAAAACAAGAAAAAACGAATATTTTTTTATTTTAATTTTCGATTCTATGCTAGGAGGTCTTGCTACCAAAAAAGGAAAAGGTTCAAAAATTATATTTTGATACTTTATTTAACACGCCAAAAATTTTATTTTTTACATGGAAAAATTTTATTATAAAAAATTGTTTCTATGTTAACTCTAATATTACGCTTTTAAAAGTTACAATTTGATATGTGCCAAAATCATATTGACATTTTGCAACAAAATAGTGCATTAAACTATAACAACCAACATATTTTCTGAACAAATTTAAAAGTAATTTTCTTTAGAACCATTTTTTGCAATAACTATCGGGAGTAGTCCATCCTTGATTCTAAAAGGATAATTATATATGTTATAGTTCGTTTTTAATGTATTGTGAATACATGTTAATCTAAAAATTACTTTTTGTAAAAAAGGATATATGGGAGGTAGTCATGTCCTTGCACTTAAAAGGACGAAACTTGTCACCTAGTTTAAAAACATAATTCTATAAACATACACCAAATTTCATTTCATTCTGTCTGAAATTGAAATCACAATTTTAAAATTAAGGATATATGGGAGGTGGTTATATCCTTTCACATAAAAGAACGAAACTTATAACCTAGTTTAAAAGCATAATTCTATAAATATATACCAAATTTGATTTCATTCTGTTTGAAATTGAAGTTGAAATCTCAACTTTAAAATCAAGGACATATGTATGGGAGGTAGTCATGTCCTTGCATCGATGTAGTCAAAACTTCGTTTTTTTCTTACCTCTAGTATTTTATGTCTATACACAAAATTTCATTGTTCTGCGATTACTCTCCTAATTTTGCCGATTCACTATATGGAGACGAAGCACTGTGCGTCGTCGCGCTATATATGTATGTAGAATAATAAGTAACGTAGAAAAAAATTGCAGTGTTGAAAATTTGATTGATTTGCTTGTTAAATTGTATTACAGCCACCATGTTTGACCCCCTCCCCCTCACTTTAATTTTATATTGTTGAGAATATTTTAAAGTTAGCAACTGTCGCGGACATTTTTAATGTTCCCTAAGGCACTCTGCACACGAGGCGTATCCTCATAGACGCGTACGAGACATTTCATGTAGCGTCGATTTCTCTACGCCTCAAGATCTGCACACGAAGCGACATGAAACTTCGCTGCACAAAACAAACAAACAAATTAATAATATGGTATTTACTTTAAATTTCGAAGTTTTAAATAGAAAAGATGAAAAATTTTACGGAATCTTCCATTTTCTTTCATTATACACTCATTTTTTCCGATTTTTTACACAAATTTTACTGCTTTCATAAATTCCACCAAGTGGAAAAATATAAACAAACATCTTCTTCTTCCTGTTTTCTAAGCGTAGTAGTACACTCGTTTGTTTATTATGAAACTACACCTTTTTCAGTTTAAATTCAGAAAGTTCCAATTGATATTCAGAATTTCCATTTGAAATTCAGAAAATTACAATTGAAATTCCGAACACTTCTTGAGTACTGTGAGGAAGGTTTCTGAAATTCAAATGTAATTTTTGAAAACTTCGGTCTTATACGGGTTACACACCTTCACATACGGTAAAGTTTCTGGTTATTATGAAATTTTACCGATATATGGTAACTCTCTCTCCCTGTTAATAACATATGTGCCTGTTATTTATTGCATACTTTTAGGCGGAGTTTTTCGTTGGTACTATACAAAATAAGAGAACAGATGAACACATCAAAGATAATTACGTCCATGCCGGAAGTACATCTAACTTAAAACTGACTTTAAACTGTTTACAAAGACACTAGTGGTCACTTTTAATTGTATATTTTCTTTGAAAAAAGCTAACTACTTTTGTATGGGAACAGCGTTGCGTGATTCGAATCAATTTTGATTTTAAATCAACGTTCAAATAAAGAATCAACTTGATTCGTGATTCAAACTATTTTCAAATAAAAGATAATTTTTATTTGTGATTCATTTCTCAAAAGAATCAAAAATACCCTTTGATTCGTGATTCAAACCATTTTCAAATCAAAGATAATTTTTATTTGTGATTCGTTTCAAAAAAGAATCAAAAATACCCTTTGATTCGTGATTGAAACCATTTTCAAATCAAAGATAAATTTGATTTGTGATTCATTTCTCAAAAGAATCAAAAATCTTTTTTGATTCTTGATTCAAAAAATATCTTTGATTCGAATCAAATTTTTGATTCGAATCAAAAATTTTATTCGAATCAAAAATTTGATTCGAATCAAAAATTTATTACGAATCTTGATTCAAAAATTTGATTCGAATCAAAAATTTTATTCGAATCAAAAATTTTATTTGAATCAAAAATTTATTTAGAATCAAAAATACTGTAGCATATCAGATATATTCAAGCACCTTCGCGGTAACTTAAAACACAAAAATGTATAAAATGCACCAAAAGTGCAACAACAGCCAAATTGTATGCTGACGCCAAATATGTATATGTGTATGTATGTATGTACATATATACATATTTCTGACTGTCGTATTTACGTTTGTGCTACGCCGTACGTACATACATACATATGTATGTATGTGCATAGGCCCTGTAAAAATCATAGGATTATATGATCCATTTTGCGGTAGGTAGGAGTACTTTCAAAGTGATCATAAACATAGACCCAAGCGAGCGACTTGTTTATCTGCATCGGCTCGTAGTTAGCCGAACATTGCTACGAAAACGAAATGTATGTACATATATAGCGATAACGACGAAGCAAGTGCATACATTTGTATGTATGTATGTAACGTGCACGATTCAGTAATAAAGGGTAGGAATGCAAATTTTGAGGACCAACATCGATACATCGATGTTCGATGTATCGAAAAAATTACGCGACACAAAAAATGCTGGTGATTGCGCTAGAAAAATTTTATTATTTTATTTTAACTAAAGAAAAGCTTACTTATGAATGTATGTAAATTGAATTGGCAGTCTTTCAAAACTGTTCAGAGATTATTAAATTTAATTAATTTTAGTACCTACTCCGTAAATTAATCCCATGTGGGTAATCCTTGGATTACTCGGGTGTCGTACGGAAATGGGAGTATGTGATCCCTGCCTGGGACATCGCAATGTTAAATGGATATTTTTTATATGAAATGTGGCAGGTTGGGGAGTACTCGGTTGGTCCATAGCGAGTACTCTATATACGCGTGCATGGAGTACTCGGCTTTTTTGCAGGGGGAACTTGGGTGCATATGCATACATACATATGTATGTATATACCCTATAACACAGTGATAGTCATTTGATATATCATTTGAGGTGCACGTTTGATGGAAATTTCTGTCACACACTGCCTACAAGTTTCCATCATTTTTATATGGACGGTATGAAAAATGTGATGAATGTGTTCTCCAAATGATGTATCAAATGACTATCACTGCTATATGTGTTAGTGTTTGCTGAGAATGTGTTGGAGTTTCCATCATTCCTGTCTTACAGGGTATGTACATATGTATGTACATATCTGCATAGAAGTAAAAATTAGAGTAGATATATGTACATGTATTATAGTAAATAAGTAGTACATAAGAAATTTTGTGTATAGGTAAATAAGAATCAATTTTACCAATAAATTCACTGATTGAATTGCTGTTCGTAAAGCAACACAACAAACCACTTTCGTTTAATTTGAACGGGTTTAAAATATGCATATATATGTACCTATAGTGAATCCAAAATATATGTATGTATTTCAAATAAAAGATACTTTTAGTACGAGATCATTTTGGGTAAATGCATTATTATTATTTATTTTTAAATTCTGTTATTTTATTCTTTTTTTGGGTTCATTCAATGTATGTAAAATATATAAAATATAAGTACATAAGTAAGTACATGTGTGTGGATATGTATAAGAGAAATTTACATATGTATGTATATTCATTTACATATTAAGGGGTAAGTACATATGTACATACATCATATATATGTAAGTATGTACATATGTATGTGTTAGATTACATCTGTATTTTATATGGAAATGAAGTCAGGAGGTAAGTGTTGGTCCCCATGCGAAAAAAAAGTTATAAAAGTCCCCCCTAAATTTTAAGCTAATGTTGAGAGGGTTAAGAAACAAAAAAACGAATGGGAGTTGTTTTTAATATTTTCGTTTTTCAACAAAACCACAACAACGAAATCAAACTCTTATATACATGCATTATTAAAAGTCGTTTAAGTAACAATGAAAAAGAATGTAAAGAGATAAATTTAAAACCACTGGTTGAATTTAAAAGTATATGGGTTACTATACTTAAAACAATTCTACATACCTAGTAAACTACAATCGAAAATGGGCAAGCTCGAAATTGATATTAGAGGCATGCTCTAGAAGACATTTTTCATAGAATTTAATGCAGAATCCGATTTTTCTACGAACAGTATGGCTTAGAAAATTGACCCAGCCTAACGTATGCACATACATATTTACATATCGAAACCACTCTTTGTATGCATACACCTAACCATAATTCATTCATCCTTTCATTCATTTATTCGTTATATACCTACATATATGTATGTAAGTATATACACCCATATGTATGTACAAATGCTTGGCTAAGCAACTGCGAAAATCTGCTTGCATTTCCTCCCATACAACGTAGACGTTTGTTGAAATTTTAGATTTGCATTTCAACACGCGGGGGTGGTGGGATCACGTACTAAGTATTTTTTTATTTGAAATAAAGTTTTGATTCAAAATAATTTTTTGATTCGAATCAAAAGTTTGATTCGAATCAAAAATTTTATTCGAATCAAATATTTGATTCGAATCAAAAATTTGATTCGAATCAAAAATTTTATTCGAATCAAAAATTTTATTCGAATCAAAAATTTGATTCGAATCAAAAATTTATTAAGAATCTTGATTCGAAATCAAGTTTGAATCAAGAATCAAAAAAGATTTTTGATTCTTTTAAGAAATGAATCACAAATCAATTTTATCTTTGATTTGAAAATAGTTTGAATCACGAATCAAAGGGTATTTCTGATTCTTTTTTGAAACGAATCACAAATAAAAATTATCTTTGATTTGAAAATATTTTAAATCAAGAATCAGAAAATATTTTTGATTAGTGATTCAGTCAAATCAAAATCACGCAACCCTGTATGGGAATCGCGATAAAAAAGTCAAAAAAAAAGGGCACAACAGTAAAAACTTTTTACGAAAAAGGTGTGATTGCACATACTTATGGCTTTGTTCAGAAACTCAGTTTGAAGCGCATCCTGCTTTTGTAGTACAAGCAGAGCGTTCATAAACGTAAATTTTGCATGAAGCGTCGCTCATCACAATCATCAAGAAAATAATTACTGCCGCTGTTGCGTTTCATGCTGCGTTTCTGAACATACCCTATTTGAGTTTCATTGGAAAATATGTAGATGTGTGAGAATTTTGCTGAGAAGTGAGTAATGATGGCTGGCAGGGAAATGTCGATTGTAGTAACATTTCATTCCAGGAGTGTAAGGCTTAATTCAGCTATGTCTTCAGCACTTATTGTATCTAAAAAAAATGTTTTCCCAAATTATTTATACCACAAACCCTACAACAACGCTGTGTTCGGTCAAGGCAATCTAATAGTAGATAATGGGTGAAGCGGTGTACAGTGTTCTATACCCAGATTCTAGAAATCACCATCGCTAAGTGAGATCGCCAAAAATGGCTACATTTATATCAGACGCGCCTAAAAGTATGCAGTATCTAGTAAAATATGTGACATACAAAACTGACTGATCAATGCTGCCAGCATGCTGTAGCTTGAGACGATAAAAATAAATGAACGAAGTCCATACTTTTAGGCGCGTCTGATATAAATTTAGCGATTTTTGGCAATATCATTTAGCGATGGCGATTTCTAGAATCCGGGTACTACACTCCAAAAAATGCGGTTAATATCGGTACTTGAATTTTACATATTGCTCATACTAAAAACAAAATACAAATCTCATTCCCCTTCAGCAGCAAATTTTAGCTATTATGGGGGTGCCGCATGCGCTTTTTCGATATCAACATTTTTTCTCTATTCTCTCTATATATAAATTTTTATTATTCTACCGTAAATAACTGAAGAGATATTCAGGATAAAAGTACCAATTTGTGTGGAAGTTACTACGCCCCTTTTTCCATGAGGATACGTTTGACACCCATATTTTGGCCGCATTTGGTTCACATTTAAGATATCAACCTGAAAGCTAAGGGAAATTTTAAGATCAATTCCAAGCAGTTGTTTTTGAGTGGAGCGGGCCCAATCATACAGACACAAATTCTAAAAACTGTTGATTTGGATTCTGTTACTGTGATAATGATGACTCCTATTAATTTTTCTTTAATATCTATAATGTATAGATATCGACCTAATATAATTTTATTATATGTACAGATAGATATGAAGAGATGCGCTCCATTTTCCATAAAAATCAAAAGTTATGTTCCCATGATGCCTTCAATAGCACACGAACTCGTTAACTTTGCGCGTAGTCAATAACAATAAATCATACGCATTATAACACATTTGACCCAAATATTTATCATAATTTTACTTTATATGTTTTAGATTAAATATGTAAATACTGAATTGATTAGAAACTAGGAAATAGGAAATTTTATTCATCTTAATTCATTGTTTGTAATTAAGTTTAAAACTATTTACATATGTATGCTCCAGGGAAATAAATGTAACTCATAAAATCAGTATAAAAAAATTTCATTACGAGCACTAATTGCGATACAGTAAAAGAAATTAAATTAACACTTCACCACATATAAACATACGTAAATATATTAACTGTTCACGTGCCGAGCTACTATTTTGTGTGCATAAACCGTTAAAATGTGACTGAAATTCAGTATGTTCATATCTATCAGCTACTGTTCATACGTCGACTTAGGAAAAAAGAACAAGGTCTTGTGTGCGCCACAATTCTAGTGTACTTAGTAAGTAAAAGATAAGACAACAAAAATTAGGGGGCATATAATATACCCGTGGAAAGGAATGCCTGTCGTAAGAGGCGACTAAAATCCACCGGCCTAAAAGGTTGATAACGGCCAAAAAAAAAATTGTTCGCACGACAGTCGAGCTAGTGTCAGAAGGGACTACATAGTACTCGAGCGTACCGTATTTATCCGGCAAAGGACTTTTCAAATAAAAAAAATGATCGTAATATGGAAAAATGAAATTTTAATAGAAGCGCGGTTTAGAAAAATTTGTAGGCGATTTTGAAATATACATATGAAATTTTATTATTCTAAAGTTTGATCTGACACATTTTAAATAGCAGTCTACTTAAGAGACATTACTCTTATTGCTCATGAGGCCACTTGAATTCCTGTTCAGTTACCGAGCGCAACAAACGTTATGCTCCCGTAGTTTAGATTGAAATCGCTGTTGAGATCGTTGAAAATTACGTGGAAATCCTGCGAGCCATAGTCATATGTATGATCTAAACGGTTAATCTATGCCGATAAGCACAGCTGGGTAAAAAAATAAAATTAATTGTAGTTGCAATATCTGCAACTACAGTTTAAAGTCAAATGTGTAGCAAGTTTAAAAAATGTTGGTTGGTACAAATGCATGCATGCACACATACACACACATTCACATTTCTAATCATAAATTCCTATAACTACAATACATATATTCTAAAAATCTACTCATTAGAATCGGCAGTGTTCGATTTCTCTTCCGAAGTCTTTGAGGATGAGTCCGTCGAATGAGCGATATCAACTATATCGACATTGTCGCCCACCGACGCCGTATTTGCCGCCTCCACCACAGAATATCCAATGTCAGGTGGTGTACCCTCCGGGTAGCCCAAATAATAATCAGCTATACGCCCAGCCTCACGTAGCCCGCTCAAGAAGGCACCATGCACTGTGGCCGGATAATTGCGTATGGTGTGTTCGCCGGCGAAGAACAGGCGTGGCAGTTCATCTGGTTCTTGATTTGGGTTGGTACTCGAGGGATTCGGCGGTATGACTGGTGAAGCAAGTAAATCATAATCGCTGCCTGAAGAGCCCACAGATACAAAACTATAAGAGCCACGTGCCCAAGGATCGGCACGCCAGCGTGTAACCACAGTCTCTTTGGGTTGGGGAACGGAGCCATTGCCAAAAATGCCTTTCAACACTGCAATGCAACGCCCAACAATGACATCATCCGATACATTCTCCATTATGGCGGCCGACTGACCAGCAACTAGAGCCAGCAAAACCGGCGACTGTGATATGCTCCAAAAAAGGAAGAGTTCACCTGCGAATGAAAAATGATAGCACATGGTAATAAACTTTATTAAATAAAGTTTAAATAAAAGTGTGTCTTATTTACAAGTTATGGCTGAGTTCAAGCTAAATCTACTTTAGCAAGGAATAATGTCAAGTAAAGAATTGTAAATTGAGATTCCTTACACGATTTCTCGACACATTTTATACACATATCATAATCACTAATAACAAAATGTTCGATACATCAGGATTACTGACCAGAAATAAAAATTAATAAATATAATCACCCTTATTACGGTTGTCGTCGTCGGACGTCGTTGTCACTTTTCAGTCGACATCACGTCGTCTCGACGTCGTCGTCACATCGACGCAAAATCGGTATTAGCCATGGAGGAACAATAAAGGAGAATGCATAAGATCAGCTGACTTCTTCTTCAATTTTCATAAACACACACGAACACAAGCATTTTTTTTGTTGACATATTCCACACACACACGCACCCTAGCATTTCCATAGGGGCCACATCTGTCAAATTCTTCTACATTCCTCTTTGCATGACACTTCTGGCCCCACTATGTATGAAGGTATGTCGTTATGCATTCTCCTTTATTGTTCCTCTATGGTATTAGCTAAGCGTATTGAGACGACGTCGACTGTTTATCGGTAAACCGAATGGCGAAAGTACCATCCCTATAATTTCTGCACTAGCTGTTTGATTTTATTTACAATCTGTGCGAAATTTTTTCCGTATTTTTAATCTGTACTATTTTGATAATTTATTTCTTTATTATAAATGTATTTTGCGATGAATATAGCAATGAAGTGCTCGAGTAATTAAGAAATAAAATAAAAATAATTTTAGTTGAAATACATACATATATACATATGTATGTACATAAATATTTAATAAATTAGTTTTCTCCTAATCTTTCTTAAAGGAGGTGCCAAGGCATTCAATTTAATGGTGCTTCTCAATGTTGTAAAAAATTAGTTAGTATCGTACCCCATTGAAAAGCTTTGGGTCGGCTTCGGTATGTGTGCTCACCGAATTTATTTTTAAACTAGTGGGAATTTTTCAATGAAACTAGCAGGAAATATTCTGCGGATGTTAGTTCTACTAATCTTAACACTCCCGTAATAAAATTTTAAAAACAAAAATGCATACATACTAAAATTTCTTCTTGTCACCATTAAACACAGCGTCGACGAAAATGGCAACGAGTGACCGTCGACGTCGACTTAGCTGATACCAAATATGTTTTGATAGTTGTCACAAGTTATCGACTTTACCATACGTAATACCGATTTTGATAAGTCGTCGCCGACAGCGTCGAGTGAGTGTCGACGACGACAACCGTAATAAGGGTGAATATGTAATAGTAATTTTTGTTTACCACGACTAGCCGTCGTACTGCCCACATGACCAAATAAATTGGTATTTGGATCCCAGAAGATGCGATCAAAGCAGAGCACAACTTTATTAAGATTGCCAAAACCCAATCGTTGTATAGCCGATTGCTTCCAGTCGGGCAGTGGTGGCTCAAACTTGACCGTATTCGCCTGTTCTGATTGCACTTTAGTCGTGGCTATTTTAAGCACACCCAGCGTTAGTGTACAGAGTACAATGTCTGCCTTGTATGTTACGGAAGAGTTGTTTGTTTTCAAATTTTCCGTAATAATTTCTACGCCCGTAGGAAAGTATTTGATAGTTTTGACAGCAGTATTTACGCGTATATCCAATCCTTCTGTCAATGCTATAGGTACGCAGGAGTAGCCATTGCGTACGGTTGTATGATTGCCAATAAATTCGAAATCATCGTCCTGGTCCCAATGCTTTAACGAAAGATTGCTTAGAGGCGTAGCATTTGCAAATTCCAGATTTGCAAAATGCCAGTCGAGGATTTGTCGATCTTTAGAGGAGAGATAAACGTCACTGAAAACAACAAAAAATTTATTTTTTGAAAACATTTTTTTCCAATCATGTACTAATGCTGCGAAGTCAAAAGCTCATCATATAAACTTCGTAACCGCCTAAGTGAAACTTCATACATCTTGTGCCAAAAATGTGATTTTCCAACCATGCATTCCTGACGCTCAGTTCTATCGATCCATACCATAAATATGGACCTTGGAAAGCTCTTTATTTCCTTTTAATGTCATCTTCAGCTCTGAATCGTAGAGCTGGGTGGCAGGAATTTAATTATAATTTTTGGCACATGTGGCGGTTAGGCGATTATCAAAGTTTCACTATTAAAATAATGCATATGTAGTTGTTTTAGTGCATAGAAAATTTCACTACACACCTAGGAGGATTACTTTCGATATCCTTCAGTTTTGTTTGTAGTGTCTCGCCTTCTTTGACCAGTTCATCATACTCTTTACAAGCTTTTGTCCACTGGTAGTGTGTAGAACGTATTAGAAATTCGTGCTCAATCCAAACCGAGTCACCATCACCACTGCGTGTTGGGCGTGACTTTAAAAGATTTGCATGCGTCTCCTTGTAATTACGGATTTTATCCAATAACTCTGAGATTTGTGTCTGATTGGCGATGACAGCACGTTGTGCTTCAGCTAAGAGACTCAAGTGTTGTACTTGCTTTTCCTTGACAGCCTTTTCTTGCAGTTTGATAATCCATTCGAGCGCCCTCCCAAGTGAGATTGGATCATCGTTGGCGTAATTGAAGTCTAGCTGGTGAGAGAGATAGCTTGCAGACTCGAGAAGACGATTGAATTCGCGTTCAACCTAACATGGAATTAATTTGGTAATTAGTAGAAGATATTTTCGATTGAGCTAACTCTATTCACCATGTCGTCCTTGTGTTTCGGCACAGGCTTGCCGCATGCTCCATACAAGGGGCATGCTTGCCTAATCGGCACCATTTCCATACCGATCTGTTTGCTCAATATTGTCATGGGATTACCCCATACGCCTGTTACAACCATTGCGCCTAGATCGGCGATATAATTGTTTTTACGAAATGTTGCTATACGCCCACCAACGCGATCACGTGCCTCCAACACTATTACATCCATGCCGAATTGCTGCAGCTGTTGGGCAGCTGCCAAGCCCGAAATGCCTGCTCCAATTACAATTACCTTACCCAATTTCTTGGTTGGAATGGGACGCAAACGTTTGAAAATTCCAAAATTTATGAAGCCATGCCGCTCTAGAAACGAGTGTATACGTTTGACCAGATTTGGATCGCTATCGAAGGGTGGTTCCATATCTTTTATAGCATTCTCTAAAATCAGCTGCTGTTTAGGATTTTCAATCCACATTTGCAGTAGGCGGTTGCGTATGTTGAGGAAAACACGTTGCGCCACCAAACCAGTCTTGGTAATATCAGGAAAACAAGCAGCTTCATTGGTTGTCATTTTATCGAAGGGGAGGCGTGATTGGAAAGCAGCACCTTCCAAGCCAGTCAATATTTCTTTATATGCCTCTGCTGCAGCGGCAGCGGCCTCACGTGGATCGGTGATATCCTTAGGGAACGGGCTACGAGTACTTTCAGATTTGCGCGCTTTACTGCTTTCCGACCGCCGTTCGCCACCACCTGTGGCAGAGGAACTCGATGGTGTACTAGGCTTATCGCCGGAGTCTGTATTGCCACTCGCCGGTTTGCTGTAGTAGTCAACCTGCAATTAAGTATGCAATTTAACTTGGTCTTTCTCCCGTATAGTTGCATATTATACAGTTTTGAAGTCATTTCAATCCATTATATTCGAATTACTAAGTATGGACACTTTGACAATATACTTAGCATAAACAGTTCTACATACTGGGTTTCTACTTTACCTTTGGTTTATTACGTCTGCTGGTACGTCGTTCATCACTGCCTGCTCCACCTTGTGCGTCGTTGGAATCGTCGTCAAACTTTAATTTGTTAGGTGTTGCACTGCTACCACCACTAGCATTGGCACTGGCAGTGGCTGGGACTTTCCGCTTAGGTGACATTTCCTCCACATCCGAATCATCGCTTATCAATGTAACGCATTCAATAGGTTCCGTTGTAGATAAACCAGCTGAGCTGCCGCTGCTGCTTGTTGTTGTCGTACTACTGTTTGTGTTAGTATTATTGCCATTATTGTTGCTGTTGCTACTGGCCTTTGCCGATGATTGTTGTAAGAAGCCACCAGCACCGGCAGCGACTACCGATTTGGCTGATGCTGCGCTTGTCGGCGTACCACTTACCGATTGTGTTGTTGTTGTTGTGCTGGTCGCCATGCCGGTGGTGGTATTTATACTTACTTTTTCCATTTTACACTAGCATATTTTGATATTTTTATTGTTCCAACTGGTTTTTATATCTTTAGCGTACACTTTAAACACTCTTGCATGAACTTTTATAATTTTCTTTAAATTTTTCTATAAAATATTGAAACGCCAAGTTTTGTTTATGGCTTTTCCCAAAGATGACGCTTTTCCTCTGCAACAAAGGGTTGCAACAAATAGTATCAAAAAGTGTTTGCTTGGGATGTTCATAAAATTTCGACTTTGTTAAAACCGGTTATTTAACTTTGAATAATCGCCTTTAAGGCCCGCCCAGCCAGTGTTGCCAGATTTTTTTTTGTCCCAAATCGTCAATTTAAAAATAAAAATCGTCATCCATTTTTTGCCCCATCTGCGACAAATGCAATCTTGTTGTTTTCATAAGGCACATCGTTTTCGATGAAATACTGTTTTATCGCATTATGTAAATTGATAGCGTCGCAGGTTTCAACACGGACCAAGCCAAAAAAAGTCTTTCACTGAAAAGTTTATACATACTCTCACTACAAGACTGAGTAATTTCATATTACTTATGTATATCAGTGGATTCATCAACGCATAATGAAAATTTAGTTGTTCGGAGTATGGCACATAGCGATTATAGCTGGTACTGCCCAAGAGCGTTTTGAATAATACTTGTTGCTTTTGTTCTTCCACACGATAAAGCTGCCACCGTTTTAGAATCGTCGAAACTGCTTTTTATACACTTTACAAGATCATATACGGCGGAGAATAGTAGATTATGTTGAGCAATGAATGCACTTATTCTATTCGTGTGGCAGTGCGCTCAGAACTAAGGCAATGTTGCATTTTAATGTAATAAAAGGATTTATGAAAACCATAATACCAGTGTTGGAAAAGGATTGAAGAAAACCAATCAGATTGCCTTAATTTTTTTTTAATTATGGAAATTTGTATAAAGTAATTAATTTTTATTACGAATAAATCTATATTTTTCTGTACTTACTAAAATCGTCATTTTGTGACATGAAATCGTCCCAACGTCATGGAGTCCAAAAATCGTCAAAATGACGATGCCATCGTCATTCTGGCAACGCTGCGCCCAGCCCGCCTTTGGCAACTTACAATCTGGATTGAGGGGAATTGCATATGTGTGAGTGTCGGGTGATTGACGCAAATATCAAAAATTTTTGAATTTCGTCGCCGCGAGCAGATAGCGAGCCGACAACAAGTACGCGTAGCACGACGTATCCTGATTCTTTGGGTGAAAACAGAATCGATGCGTAAAGACACGACAGCCGTGTTTCACATATGGTGATCCTAACCCAGATAAAAATTTTTGCATGTAAATGCAACAACAAAGATTTCAGCTCGATTAAACCAGATAAATTGCTGGTTCAATTTCTGATCCGCCCTGTTCGATTTGTTTTTTCCGTGCTGATTTGGCAGCACAGTGCTTTTTTGATTTGGCAGAACTGAAAAGTGACATTTGTGTATGTATACATATATATACATATACCCTGCAGTAAATTTGTTTCACTGCTAAATGATCATTGATCATTCTTTGTTGAATATTCATCACTATCGTTTTGCGTTGGTACAAGCGAGCAAGCTATATTGAAAAAACCAAACGAAATACCATCCAGGCGGTTAAAAACCAGCGAGCCAGCTTGTATTTCGGTAGGTTTTTTGACATTCGGCAGCTTTTCTGACAAATTTTTCAATTTGACAACTATAAAATAAATTATATTTAAAATAAAAAATATATGGAAATACAAATTTTAAATTTGCCTCTTGTAATCTTCTGCTTTGGACGTAAGGGGAAAGAAGAAGTCCGGAAGAAAAATTATACTGCGCACTGGCTTCTCCTTATAACATATAATACATAGCTATCCCGCCATTTGAGTTTCATAATTTATTTCAGTAATTTAAATTAAAATTTCCAAAAAAATCATTTTTGAAATAGTTATTTTCATTTAGTTTGAAGTGTAATGTAAATCAAATTGTTTTTAAGGGATTATTTGTCTCTTTTCAACGTACAAAAGAATTGTTTTGCGCTATTATAATTTTGACGAGTTTTATGGCCGAGCTCTTCTCCCAATACGAGGTGTGCTTCTTTTGTTTTTCCTACCATTGGACAGTTTTATGCCGGCTCCGAACGGTGTCATATAGGCATGAGGAAAGCAAACCATTTATTTGAAAAAATTCAGCAGCCTTTATATGAAAGCATTCACTGATGCCTCCTCATGATGAATTTCATCAGTGATTCATTAAGGATTCATTTCAGATTTTTACTGCTGGGTATATGTTGTATATGTTTCTTCTTCTTTTTAGTTCTTTTCAAGTGCAGCCAATTTTCATTATGAGCCGGATTGTTTCAGTAAAAATTTATCTTAACCCAAACCCAGATGTAATAACTGAAATGCCCCTGACATTGCGACAACGACAGTCTCTTGACGTAAAAATGTCGGTGCAAAGCCAGCGACTGAAACATAATAAATGCGGCAACGACCGCCGCTACAGAAGGCGGTTAAACATCATTATCGACTTCATCGCACCATACATTTACCATGTGGTCGATAATGCAGTCCATAAGGTAACCGGGCCTTTATCCTCCGGTTAGTATTAATCAGAGGTTGAGTAAACGGCCCTTAATGCTTTAGGGCCGTTTACTCGACCTCTGATTAACGCTAACCACGGTTAAAGTTCGGTGAAACATCATTATCGACTTCATCAAACCATGTATTTAAGGTATGGTCGATAATGCAGCTTAACCCGGTTGTCATCATTTCACTTTGGTTAGCAAACTCTTATTATTCCATTAATTTTTTTTTGAAATTTGTTAACAAAACTAGAAGTAAACAACTAACCATAGTTCACCCTTTCACAATGAATAATTTTCTTTTAATATTTTTGGCTTTTTTAAGAATAATATGATATTTACAAAATTAAAATATATCATGATGCATCATCGCCAATTTTAAACATTTTATTTTAACTTTCTAAGTGCTTCTGCGTACACGGCATGCCAATTCGGCGCCATTTTGCAAATGATGTTATAACATAATGAAATGCCCACGCATATGAAAACATGGATGTTAGACATGATAATGGTAGACAAAATTAACATAATTTTTCTCTTGTGGAGTTTCGGCGTACGGTAGATCGTGTCAGCTGACACGGTCTACGGGCTGCCGTCGTTTCCACTATCAGGGTTTTGAACGGTTTACCAAAGAACGTATATTGTATAAGAAGAGAAAATTCGTGAATAAAAATGTAACGAGTAACATACGGGATCAAGAGTCAGAAAATTATGAAGAGTTTTGCGGCGAATTCCCCTTGTTGCTTTCATTGCTTTTTAACACGCTTTTATTAGTTTCACCTGTATGTATGTGGGTATGTAACTTCTAGCTGCTGCCTAAATATATGCAACATATTTACTAATGAGATTAGGTTACAACCACCGCTATTTTCCAACAGATGGCGCGCGTGTATTTATATTTTTAAAATATTCACTTATTTCTTGCAAAATTCTTATTACATTTCGCGAATGTGACGTTTGTTGACGTGTTATTTGGTGTTATGAGAGTTTTTTAATTAAATAAATAAAATATGTACATAAAAGTGAAAAAAGTGAAAATAGAGTTAATTAAAAGTTATTAGAAGTGGTTGTGTATTAAAAGAATGTTTTTTAAAGCATTTTAAAGTGTAGTGAAAATTGTAGACAAGTGGCCATTTGTGAAATGAGAATGACAAAACCAAAGAAAAGCAAAGAACAAAAGTGCCACAAAAGAATGTGTGAAAGTGTAAAAAGCCTATGAAAGAGGCTAAAGTGATTAAAATTAATATAAAATAGTTAAATTTATTGTTAAAAAGTGAAATAATTGAATAAATAATAGCAAAAAAGTTTTTAAATTGCAAATTGCTAAAGCATGAAGAATAAGTAGGAAGAATAAGCAGGAAAAGAAGCAATGGAAAGAAAAGTGTGGAATGAAAAGTGAAAAAGTAGGTCAACCATTGCTAGAATCATAGTAGCAAAACAAAAAAACAGAAATACTTGTAGGGAATTTGAACAAGTTCAAAGAGGTGTCAAGTGTTGTGAAAATTTGAACAATTAAAGAAAAGTGTTTTAAGTGGAAATATTTAACAAAATAAGTGTTTGTATTATTTATATATTGTATGAGTTGCAGATGAAATCTGTACATATATAAATAAATGAGCAACAATTTTGTTTCCAGCAAAGGAAAGTGAATAATTGTTTAATTTAACAAAACTAATGTTTACACTATATATATGTTGCATTAGTTGCAAATGAAATCAGTGCAACTATATATAATTAAACAGAAGTTTTGTTTTCAACTTTTCGTTTTCGATGTAAAAATTCCTACCCCACCTGTCATATTGTGGAGTAGACAAATAGAAAAACGCCTTCACAGCTTTTTAGAACTTTGTTACAGTGGGTTTTAGAACTTCTCCAACCTGATGGTGGGTGGAAATGCGCCAAAACCGCGAAATTTTTAACTGAAACTTCAGTTCGAAGAAAAATCGAATGTGAATTGGTGCAAAAGTTCTAAGTGAAATTTTCTAATTGAATTAAAACCTATTAAATTAAAAATTAAATTATTAAAATTAAATAAAAATCAGTGATTTTCATCGCTATTGATAATATAATAATCAAATTGATAAAAAGACAATATAAAAATGCCCAAAGACCGAAAGTGTTGTGTGCGAGAGTGCAATTCATCTAATCGCAGTAGCGATTTCAAGATTTTTGGAATGCCATTACATCCGGGCATCCGAAAGAAGTGGGTAGAGAACCTACAGCTTCCTCCAATTATTGCAATGAAGAAGCTGCTCTATGTATGCAGCGCACACTTCGAAGTAGGCCAATATGGGCGAAAGGTCCATAAAGGAGCTGTCCCAACGCTAAATTTGGGTAAGTTTGCATAGCTGCCACAGCCATTCATTGTCACATTCTCATTTCTTCGTTTTCCAAATCCAAAGGAATAAGAATGTTCACACAATAATTCTATAAGCTTCTATCTAATTATACGTATATATGTACATATATAAAAATGAATCGCTAGGTATCTCCTTTGCCATTGCATTTCACAAATGCCCTGCAGTAAATTTGTTTCACTGCTGAAGGATCAGTGATGATTCTTTGTTGAATATTCATCACTGTCGTCATAACTCAGTATATTATTATTTTTTTTGTTTTTTTTTTTTTTCTGAGGAAAGCAAACCATTTATATGAAAAATTCAGCAGTCTTTATATGAAAGTATTCACTGATGCCTCCTCGTCATAGGTGAATTGCATCAGTGATTCATTAAGGATTCATTGCGGATTTTTACTGCAGGGTGTGAGTTGAAGTATATACATATGTACATACATACATACATATTTGAAAATTTTACAAATAATAAAAGAAGTAAAATGATTGAATAAATTCCAATTAATAGGGCCTTCAGAATGGATACTTTTCCGTCAATCCAGGAATCCGTTTAACTGACAAACTAGTGAAATTACATGTATTTGAATGACGATCGACACTTTCAGTACTTTTTCATACAAATTTTCAATTTTAACAGCTTTATAAATCTATTTTATTTTTTATGAATAAGGGGGTATGTATGTATTAAAATTTTTTTTTCCATATTATAATAACGCTGTTAATATGTGCTGTTTTCCTTGATAATATTTATTGGGTTTTCTTATCATTTCAGAGATGACGACTGGAGTGGACGATGATGGCACACGGACGATGACGACTGGAGTGGAAGCAGCTTTTTTTTATATTTTTTTTTTTGTTTTTTTCTTATCATTTCAGAGATGACGACGATTTGGATGCAGCCTCTTTTTCCTTTTTTTTTCTATTTTCATTTCTTTTTATTTCAGCTTCGTGCCGTTGTTTTGCACGTAATAAATTTTTAATTTTGGTTTGAGCCTAGCCTTTTGAGAATGATTTTTCATCAAAATGTATGAAGAAATGTTTTCAGGAGGCAGGTGAAAGATTCTGTACATCCCAACAAACACTGAGGCAGATGTTGATTGTGATTACTGGGATTGTACAGAATTGATTTGGTTAGAAATGACTGAATCCTGTGAGAAATTGCCATTTTCAGAGGCATTTCGCAATTCTTGTTTAAATTTAGCTTTTAAAAATTTCAGTGTTTAAAAAAAAATTCAATAAAGTAAAAATTCTATTAAAAATATAAATATAACCAAAAAGTACTATGTTCTAATTTATTTTGGCTTTAAATACAATGGTAAGTGAAATTGATGAATTTGCCACCAATACCATACAATACAAAAATATACATACATATGTATGTATGTATCAATCAACCACCAAAGACATGAATTTCATGAATGCGAAGTGTAAAATACTACAAGCGGTTCATTCATAAAATTGAAATGTCGCAACAAAGCATAAAAGTGGCAACAGAGCTTTTCTTCAGATGAAGATTTTATAAAAATCTAAAATTTTGAGTCCGGCCATGAAGTAACTAGTAAAGAAGTACGCATTCGATCGGCTGCCTTATTCTTCGATCTTCAAAACACATGAACACTAACATTTTGTTTTTGTTAACACACGCACACTTGGTGTGGACCTGTCAAATTGATTTACATTCATGTTTCTTTGACATTTCTTTCCCCATTTGCGATTGCTAGCTGCTTCATGAGCCCGGCTCTTTTCAACCATCTATCAATGTGTTAGTTTCTTGTTCACATATCGCACATTTTATGCAATAGGGACTTAACTCGAAATTTCGTTTTCTGGGATTTTGCCATATAAATCAATAACTGGGTTATGCCTGTGAGTCTAGTCTTATAAAATATGGCGGAAATAAAAGTGATTTTGTAGTTCGCTGCAGAAGGAAACTATTTGAAATTATAAAAGTTTGCTTGCGTTTTCCGAAAAAAATTTTTTTTTGAGTTAATTCCCTATTGAATAAAACGTGCGATATGAAGAAATCTTTGAATATATATATATGTATTTGTGTAGCCGAGGACATCACAAAAGCCGACTTATATTTGTCGAGTTTTTGTACTTGTTGTAATTCAATGAACTCATACCCAGTCGACATTTATGTTTGAAATTATTGTCAGATCAAAAGCAATTGGTTAATTGTTTTGCAATTAAATTATGAATTACCCCACTAAAAATGATAAATATTGTATTTAATATACTTTCACATTTATCCAAGACTTGGAAGAATTGCATGATTTCAAATTGAAATAATTTTAGGGATTATCAAATTACAGCAGGTTGGAAATATTTCCTTCATGCGTGTTGGGTACGCCACATGACAAGAGCTTACGGGTACATATGTCCACACTTATTTATGCATGTACATATGTATGTATATAACATTTTTCCATGGGTATGAAATTAATTTTACCAAATGCCAATTTTTTATAAAATAATTTATTCAGTTTTCAATAATTCCACATTACATACAAATGTGTATAAATTGTATTCTAACATGAACCACCACAAGATTTGCTCCACCGCCGGCGTTGCCTCCAAAGAACCTGCCACCATGAAGCAAACATCCACAATTTATATATATGTCTCTGGATAAATTATTGGTAATGGCAATTGTAAATATTTCAAATTGACCATTTTTGTAATTTTTTTGTTTTATTATTATTTTTTTGTATAATTATTGCGACCGATCCAAATTTGTCTTTCTTTGCAGTAATGGCGGTAGAATGCAGTGGAATGACAATAGAAATAATAATCAAATGTCAAACAACAAAGAATGTCAAGGCTCAATGCAATTGGAAATAATTTGAATAGTAAAAAGAAATGTCAAGAAATGTCAAAATGAATTTATTTTTCGCCGCGAAAAAACAAACGAGTTCTTTGTCCGAGAGCTCCTCATGTTTTTCTGACTCAACGATTTTCACCTCACTCGTTGAAAAAACTGAATTTTCCCTTCTTATACAATATACGTTCTTTGGTGTAACCTAATACAAACGCAAGTCGTCAATTAACGCACGCACGCAAATTTTTCTTATGCGTTTAACCGAAATTGACTTGCGTGCGTGTACAGATAAAGAAATAGAAAAATATAGAAAATCAGAGAAAATCTTGTTATTTTGTGGAATATGTATCTAACACACACGATACCAAAAGCAAGTGCCAATTTTTTTGCAAACAATCACCCACAATGCTTAATTTCAACTGTCACGCAAAACAAAAATTGGGCGTCGAGTTTGCTTTTTGCGCACGCCGTTCAATTTCGGTTACTCCCATACAAGTTGTATGGGCATGAGAAATTTTTGACAGTAAATTGACGGCGTGCGCTTGTATTAGGTTACACAGTTATAACTTAAAAAAAATACCGCGATTAATGGAAAAAGTAATTTTTTGTAATGGTGTGCAATCATAGCTAACAAAGACTGAAACATACCTTTTGTTAGAGAATACCAAGGGCTCCATCTTTCGTATTAATTTTAAGCTAAGTTTTCTACCAGTCAATGTTGTAAGCTTACACTTAGATGTCGCTATAAAAATCCTTAGATTTTGTATACCTTTCATGAACATTTCAGTGACGTGTAGTCCAGCAAACACAATTTCGATGGCTTATATTTACTGGTCTCATTTTTAAAACCTACCTCATTTTAAAATCTTATTCCCAATAAACACAGACGCGAGGATGATATCGAATTCGAGGCAAGTTCGCGAAAACAGATTTTCGCGAACGTAATTTCTCGGACTCGCCTCGAGTTCGCGGCAAGTTCGAGAAAATCAATTTTCGCTATGTTAATTTTTTCAATTTTTTTAAAGTTGTTTTGCACTAAAAAATGATTATAGTTCTGAAATTTTACATTTATACCTGAACTTGAAAAGCTTTTGTTATTCATGAAAGTTAAACTTTCTTTATAAAAATATTTTAATATTTTATACGGATTTAACCCATTGCCAGTAAACCAAACGCTGAACTTTTAATTTTTCGAAACGCCATTTATAAAAAAATCTGAACAAATTTTCGAATCGCCAACGATCAGAGAAATTAAAAATTCTCGAATCGCTAATGATAAAAAATTCGAATCGCCAGCGATCCGAGAATGAACAAATTCGAATTCGAGGCGAATCCGTTGTGTTTATTGGGTTCATAAAAAATAAAATAAATTTATAAAGCTGTTAAAATCGAAAATTTGTATGAAAATGTCACTTTATACAATTGTTAAAACTTATTTTATTTTTTATGAATAGCGGTCTTAAAATATTGTTCTAAGCTGAAAATTTGTCGTAAAAAACTATAAAAATAAAAAGAGTACGTGAATTTAATAAAAAATAAATAAAACGTAAAAAAAAGACATTTTAATAAATATGCTTGGAAAAAGCAGAATTTTTCAAGATTTCGCTAAGTATTATAGACGATTCTATCCCGGGATGGAGAGCAAAGGTATATAGAAGCCGATGGGATCCGTTCCAAATGGAGGAAGACGAATTTTATTGCTTTGATAAGGCAACAGTGGAATATTTTATAGCTATTGAGGAGTCTGTCAGTAATATGGGACTTCCAATCTCATACGACTTCGAAGTTCTGACTAAATTACAATTTTTAGGTCGAGATGCTCATCAGATTGACATACATACATAGGTTAGGTGGCACTAAATGCTTTCCGCAGACGAGCTTTCATGATCGGGTGGTGGAACATGCCTTCCATCATCTGCTATTGGGGATTCGGGTCGTACATCTTCTCCTTCAGCAATTTCACTGTTGCCGTTATATAGCAAGAAGGAGAAGTGGCCCCTCCACAACTTAAGTACGCTCTGGACGTCGTTACCAGATCGCCGTTATCATTCCGGCAAGAATTTGCCCTGGTCTTGAAACCATCAGTCATCCGCCTGACTTTTTGATAACATTTTCGGGCATAACTCCTACTCGCTCCCCACACTCACGCCTTTCAGACTACTTCTTTCGAAAGGGGTACCAAACGGTTATAAATGTAGATTAATCGCTTTCATCCCGAATGGGTACAAATCCAGATTCATTAAAGGTAGAAATTTTACAAAAATATTTAAGGTATTTAAAAAATTGTATAACGATAGGTAAAACAAATTGATCACCCTTTCTTTAAATAACAATGATGAATAATAATTTTTACTAAATCTTACCAAAAATATCCTTTGAAAAATTGTTTACATACGCTCACATAATGCATACTCAAAACTTACACACATTTTTTTATTTTAAATTATCAAAGAGATTTTTTTACAAAAGTGAAACATTGCACAATCTTTATTTAAATATGCATGAACATTTACATTTTTAAAGATTGTTATAAAAAAGAGCCTGGGCTAACAACTTTGAAAAATCTACATTTGTACCCGTTCGGGTATACAAATTGAACAATTAGTCCCTTCATAGGACATGCTAGAACAAATGCGATAAATTCACTCAATATAAAGGGATGTCAAATTGTATTAGTCGCATGCTCCCTTGCGATTGGTCCCGAACACGTCCCGGAATAATCGCATTTCTTGCAGGGTACAACCATCCATTACTTACACTTAATGCATGTACGATAAGCACCCTTACGATCCTTTCTTTCTCGTTTATTAATGCTTATCTCTACTTTTCAATTTATAATCTCTATTGGTTAAATTTATTGATTTCTAAATAGTTTAAAATAAATTGTTTTATGGGTTTAAATAAATTATGCTTGGCTAAGCTTGTTAGTATTTTAATTGGATGAACATTTTTTTTAATTATAAATAAACGATTAAAGCTAGCCATGTGCAGATGTATGTTTGTATGTATAACTGAACATAATTATAAGGAATTTTTCGCTTTCGCAGGATTTACAGACAGTAGGCCCACATCTTATAATAGAATGGTTCTCCGTCTGTTTCTACACGGCGGCGCATTCGACTGAAAGCCCGTATGTGATGCTGAGATTATATTATTATTATTTTTTTTAATAGCGGTCACATTTCGGAATACCCTGTCATTTCTGCCATGAAAAAGTTTCCCACAAAAAATCAGCTATCGATCGGAGTCTGTATAAAACATACCTAGGCCCACCCAATTCGTTGAGAAATATGTATATTCGCGCCAGTGTCCATTTCCTTCGTTTCACAACAGTTAAGTTAATAAATATAGATGGCGTGTTGGATGTAAGCATATTAGTTTAACTATAGTATACATATGTATACATATATGTACATATATGTGTACTATGTACAGCTGTGTATAAAAAGTCTATTATTGAATAGAATTAGTGTTGAGGATTGTACATCGACCTATTGATCTATTGTACCCTCTCATCAGTGGCGTAGCTAGAGAATTTTTCGGGGGGGGAGGGGGGGTCACAGCCAATGTAAAAAATTTACCAAAATTAAAATTACCAAAAAAAAAATACAATTTTTTTTACAAATGATAAAAATCGCTAGCTTAGAATGCAAATTGTGTAAGTCCTTTTTTAAAACTTTGTAGGAGAGACAAAAAACAAAAAAGAAAAAAAATTCGAAATGAAAAAAAAATTCTGTTCATATAAATATTTTGGACTTACACAATTTTTTTCGCTTTTTGGACTTACACAATTTGCGTATCACTGAATAACAACAAGTAGAAATATGGCAAGTATCTCAGACTTGTTTAGCGCGGTGCGTATTTGATTTTTCTAGCGTTCTACATAAAAATACACTTTTTCATAAAAGTGGACTTACACAGTTTGCACTCTAAGCTAGCGAAATGTTTTCAATAATATCCTTGGTTTCCAATAATTCTAAGTTTATAGTTTTAAGCTTTTAAAGTTGGGATATTTAAAAAAAAATTATCACTCTTTTTCATGTTAAAAATTGGTTTTGTTATGTTGCTCTGTCAGACTCAGTCAAATTAACCCTCGGACATGATATCTAGTACAATTAGTAGTTAGCCGACAAAAAATTACGTCGCACAAAGCAGCACTTCACTACTAGATGCAGGGTTTTTCATATGTACCTACAATAATTTTCTTTTTGTGCTTTATATTTAATTTTAATGTTTGTATTTCTAACGCATATCTTGGTTAATGTAGGTGATGCTCGAAAGTAACCCAGATATTTAGCAGCGATTATTGTTAACTTTTTAGGCAGTATTTTTAGTATTTCCAATTTTTCAAAGTTAAGGAAGTACTTATCATAAAAAGGGGCTAAGAATTATAAAGCTACATTTGTTAGAAGATTTTTGAGTATGCAATTTTGCAGCTCATTCAATTGTAATATAATAATATGCAACATTCAACTTTTTGAAAAATTTCATTGGCTTTTCGGAAATTTTAATTGGAACGGTCTCACGTACATATAACGCAAACACCCTACAGAAAAAAATTACTAAAATCGACGGAAATTTTTACAGCATTGAGAATAGCACTTTTTACACTAAAATTGGTTGGCTACATAACAGTACACTTAGAAATCTCCTCAAAATCTTCTGTAAATTCTGGCCGCGCTTTGAAATTTTTAATCCACTTTTAGAAATTTCTACGATTTTTCGGATTTTTCCATAAGCTTAGAAATCCTGCTTAAGGCGATTTTTATTGAAAAATTGTTTACATTTTTAAACGAAAATAAGAGAGTCAAATTTTCGACAGAACTGTTTGAAATAAATTTAAAAACTCTGGCGTATGATTTTTTTTTTTGAGTCACTGTATATATTTTTCAATAAAATCGACTTTTAACTAGAGCCCTAGACACCCGGGTATCGAGCAATTCGATCTGATCATTTTTGTTTGAAGCCCGTTTGTTGTTCAAATGCCCGTACAAACATTCGAGCATTGGAGCTTACAAACAAAAAAAATGTGTATCGGAAAAACAAAAATAAAAAAAACTACATATACCTAAAGAAAAAAAAAATAATAAACAAAAGAAAAAAACAAACTTCAAAATACCCGAATTGTTCAAATGCCCGTACAAACATACGGGTAATAACACTGGATCACAAAATGAAATTTTTTGTCTGTACTTTGGACGTGACTATCCTATCTATATGTAAAATCGGTCTCTGATTCCGAAAATCGGGTTCATTTTTAATTCTATGGGAAGGTTTTTGAGATATCGGCAATTTACCGTTATTTGGCCAATGGGTCCACTTAATCCAGTATATATCTTTAACACAGTGAGTTATCTTCCTTAGGGTGACACCAAACGAAAGAAAATTAAATTTCCTTTTTACGGTTCCTATAACATTTTTCTCTAACTCGTATAGTTTCTGAAATATTGACGATTAAATTTGAATTTTTTCGATTTTTTACGATTTTTTGAAGAAAAAATTGACTTTGTCAGACAATATCTTTAAAACCAATGTCTTCACCTTCGGTTTTACTCTTTTACGTGAAGCTCCATTCTATTGGGAAAAAGATAAGCTATCAACGAAGAAAATCCATGGTAAAATGGAAAAGTTATAGGCGATCAAGTAAATACAGCCAAGTCGCGCAGTGCCTCTGCACGGGTATATTCTATGCATGTTATACCCGTAAACGCGCTTGTATCTACTGCGCTGCCAATGTGCTGCTACTGCAGATGTGTAGGTATTGGTACAATATGCATAGAATGTACCCGTGCAGAGGCATTGCGCGACTTGGTTGTATTTACTTGATCGCCTATAACTTTTCCAGTTTACCATGGATTTTCTTCGTTGATAGCTTATTTTTTTGGAAATGGAATGGAGCTTCACGCAAAGGAGTAAAACCGAAGGTGAAATCATTGGTTTTAAAGATATTGCCTGACAAAGTAAATTTTTTCTTCAAAAAATCGTAAAAAATCGAAAAAATTCAAATTTAATCGTCAATATTTCAGAAACTATAAGAACTAGAGAAAAATGTTATAGGAGCCGTGAAAAGGAAATTTAATTTTCTTTCGTTTGGTGTGACCCTAAGGAAGATAACTCACTGTGTTAAAGAGATATACAGGATTAAGTGG
The DNA here is from genome assembly GCA_960531455.1 of Urophora cardui. Lineage (NCBI taxonomy): Eukaryota > Metazoa > Arthropoda > Insecta > Diptera > Tephritidae > Urophora > Urophora cardui. The sequence goes on along the minus strand of OY482673.1, from coordinate 106,632,306 downwards.
ACTCATTGGCCAAATAACGGTAAATTGCCGATATTTCAAAAACCTTCCCATAGAATTAAAAATGAACCCGATTTTCGGAATCAGCGACCGATTTTACATATAGAAAGGATGGTCGCGTTCAGAGTATTTTTTGGCTGTAGAGCAGTGTAATCAAACAAACAACTCTTCGAGCATTTGAACAACAACTGTTCGGGCTACTCGAAAATGTTCAAAAAAAAATCGAGAGCTCTACTTTTAACACAAATTATTAAAATTTTGCATTAAACAAGCAATTTGGAATAGATGTACACAATAAAATATTTCTACCTCTGTGCTACGGTTATAAATAATAATTTTCTTATATAATTTAGTTTTTTAATATTCCATTTTGACAGACATTAAGTAAAATCTCAAGTTCAGATACTCTTATACATTGCATATTTATTCCCATTGTAGTTTATACTAATATTATTTGATTAAGATGATAAGTAATTGAAAGAAAACTTGAAATTTAAATAATTGGCGCTACTTTTCTGTTATTAGCATGTTAATAACAGCAATACCGTATAATAATTTTAGCGTTTGTTGAGCCGTAGGGAAGTGCAGGAACCGTAGGAATTTTACCACAAAAGAGCGATTATAAGTACAAAGAATGTAAATTGTGATAAAATTCCTGCGGTTCTTGCACTTTCCTACGGCTCAACAAACGCTAGAATTATAAGTAATACTTCGTGAAAAAGCGCTAAATTTCGAATTACCAATTTCGAAAAATTACTATTCTCATTGATTTTTTCCTGAAAAAGAAATGTATGCTAATAAAGTCAAAGATGGTTTTATGGTCAAAACGAATCTTTCGGGGGGGGGGGGGGGGGGGTTTGTCCCCAAAACCTCCCCCCCGTTACTACGCCACTGCCTCTCATAATCCTGGCGCGCGGATTTAGAGATTGAATGTGTTCTTGTCCTGGCCAAGGCATGCCAAGAAACCTATTATATATGTATGTATGTACTTACATAAGAATACATATAACTATGTACGTATGTATGTATGTATGTACATTAGGATGGTCCAAAATTGTATGAAGAAAATAAAGTTCTCCCGAAATCGCGGAATAACCCACATTTCATTGAGCGTAATAAATAAAAGATCGTGTATTCAGTGAGCTCTCTTGAGAATAGGTTTGGTGGCAAACGATTCACGGGGGCCAAAACTTTATGAGATCATTCAATAGTAAAATATATTTATGTAGGTAAGTGCACTGTCAAAAGTTAAAAAAAAGTCCGTACGCCTAATTGAACTTTTCTTCCAACAAACTGAAGGAAGCATTTTTTCCGAGTCAATTTTGAAGAAAGTTATACTAAACTCACAGAAGCCTTTTAGTGTGGTTAGTCAACGACAGAAGCCCGTATATCTACCGTGTCAGCTGATCCGATCTATTCTATGGAAGTTGTATGTAAACGATTACTTACTCTGCGATGGATGGCGGTGACGCCCGTATCGCAGGATTCAAATGAGTTTTGATTACTTTTTGGTTGCTTGCTTTTCTGACAGGGTAGGAATATGATGTATTGTGTAACGATTTTTCGTCATCCCTTGTCAAATTTGGTTTCGATAACGAAAAAATACACTGAAGATGGCGCATATTAGCCGAAACTGGTTTGTCTCCAAGCCAAATCTGACAAAGGATGACAGAAAGTCGTTCCGCAATACATCGAGTTTTGATTTCTTATGTTGCGGTTTCGTAGGTGTGTGGTCTACACGTTCTCCACTAACCCAACTATTTGAGTTCTACCGTAGGATAGGAAAACAATGGTCTTAGCCAGTGTTTAAAAAACTGGCATAAGTTTCATTTCTGTTGATTTTGATTTTGATTCCGCTTTTAAAAATTCAGAAGTCGCGGTTAATCAATATGAAAAAATATGAAAATGGACGATTTTGCCTGATTTTGATTTTGCGCTGATTTCATATTGCTCAAAATCAAAAGCGGCCTGATTTCAAAATGAACGATTTTGCCTGATTTTGATTTTGCGCTGATTTCATATTGCTCAAAATCAAAAGCGACCTGATTTCAAAATGAACGATTTTGCCTGATTTTGATTTTGCGCTGATTTCATATTGCTCAAAATCAAAAGCAACCAAATATCAAAATTAGCGATTTTGCCTGATTTTCATTTTGTGCTAATTTTGATTTTGTGCTGATTTCATATTGCTAAAATGAAAAGCAGCCAAATATCAAAATTAGCGATTTTGCCTGATTTTCATTTTGTGCTGATTTCATTTTGCTAACATCAAAAGCAGCCAAATATCGAAATCAATGCTTTCACAGTTTTGTTATTTACGCTTACATGAACACATGTGTGTAGGTATGTACTAGGGATTCCAATCCCGGGATCCCGGGATCCCGAGATCCCGCCCTTTTTGACACCCCGAAAATCCTGGGATCGCTAGAATTTTATCCCGGGATTTTCGGGATTAGATAAAGAGAGAATATTCCGCTATTATAGCAAAGAAAAGTTATATTTTATATAATTTTTATTGGTCTCAGATCTATATACTAATAGCATTTCCTATTCTGAATGAAAATGTTGCATTATTACATTGCAGCATTATCAACATGTGTCCTGTGCCCTATTAAAGTGTTGAATTTTTCATGTGATGAATGAAACAAAAATAATGCAACCTTTTACTTGTGCTAAGAGCAGAAAATGTTGCCCGTAGTCGGGCCAGTTTTATATTTTGTCAATAGAACAAACATCCCCAAAAAAGTGTTGAGTCTGTGCGGAAGAGAACAAAAATATGTGACAGCAGGAAGAAAGTGCGACATTTTTGCTAGAATAAAAAAGTCGATTAGTTAAAGTAAGGATTAAAATTTTTGATTTTTTTTTTTAATAATAAAATTTTTTTGTATTGAAGTACGCGTTGTAAGGAAACGTACGTTAGGTATTTTTAAAGCTTTTAGTTTGTGGCAAAATTCATTCGATAATTTCTATTTCCTGATTTTTGGTCATTTATTTCTCAAATGTTTTTTGGAATTTTCGCACATGGAAAGTAAATAATGGAAGAAAATGGAAACAAAATTTTAATTAGACTTGATAGTCTTACAACACTGTACTAAAATTAAATACGCAGCTGCATACTCGGAATTCATATAAAAATTTTGCCGCCGATATTTATCTATTCAGAAGTTGCATTAATTTTCTGAATTTTTCGGCAAGCTTGGAAATATTCGCTTAAACAAAGTGCGTCGTTAAATTCTAAAAAAAATTTTATTGGAAATTATCAAATGATTGCAAGCCTTTTTATTAATATCCTAAAAGTACCAACTGCAAAGGCAAATATTTTGTTCACCAAATGTATGTAATTTTCGTTGTTGGTTGTGCTTTTTAAAGTAACTCCTAGGTATTATTAAATAATACGCATGATTTTACATTCCTATTTTATTTTGTTACTAATGAAATAATAAAAAATGGCAATAAAAATCAATTTTTTCTTTGCACTTTAAAGTTGTAGCGTTCCTCGAAATATATATTTACTTTTTTCAACCCCAAATGTGGGAAAATAATACTGGTCGAAAAATTTTTGTAACAGAAATAAAATTCTACGTTTCAAAAGGATTTCGTTGTAGTTTTTGAGACATTCATATCCAAAAAGGCGAAAAACGCCGTTTGTGGCCATATTCACTCCTCAATATTTTTAAAATTACTCACTTTCATTAAAAACTGATTACATCTATGGAAAGCACGATCATTTATTTTGAAGACAACGTAGATATCTGAATAAGATACCCGAAAAAGCAAAGCGCTGTTTTCAAGAGAAATGATCGTTCTTTCAATAGCTGCAATCATCTTTTAATGAAAGTAAGTAATTTAACAGACTGAGCAGTGAATATAGCAAAAAATTGCATTTTTCGTCTCTTTGGACATGAATATCTCAAAACCTACACGTATTACCGAAAATCCGACTTCAAATTCAGAATCAGCGCACCGAAATCCTTTAGAAAAGTAGAATTTTATTTGAGTTAGAAAATTTTTTGGAAATATTGCCGGCCTGTGGAATTAAAGTCCAAATCCCGGGATAAATTCCGGGATTCCGGGATTTAAATAATAAATCTCGAAAATCCCGGGATCGTAAAAATCGGAAAAATTGGAATCCCTAGTATGTACATAATTTCTTACCCTCAGTATTACGTTTATATACATACATATGTATGTACGAGTATGCGCATGTAAGCGTAAATAGCAAAACTGTGAAAGCATTGATTTTGATATTTGGCTGCTTTTGATTTTAGCAATATGAAATCAGCACAAAATCAAAATTAGCACAAAATGAAAAACAGGCAAAATCGCTAATTTTGATATTTGGCAGCTTTTCATTTTAGCAATATGAAATCAGCACAAAATCAAAATTAGCACAAAATGAAAATCAGGTAAAATCGTTCATTTTGAAATCAGGCCGCTTTTCATTTTGAGCAATATGAGATCAGCACAAAATCAAAATCAGGCAAAATGGTTCATTTTGAAATCAGGCCGCTTTTGATTTTGAGCAATATGAAATCAGCACAAAATCAAAATCAGGTAAAATTGTTCATTTTGAAAAGCGACAAATATCAAAATCAAATAAAATCAAACATTTCACGACTTTTGCTAATTCCGACTGCAGTTTTTTAAACACTGGTCTTAGCATTTAAAAAGAAGAAAAACGATGTAGGTACATAAATGGTGTATGCAGACTGTGTGCATGCGGTTTACATAAATTTAGCTACTTAAAACGAACTTGAAACTCTCAAAACGCATACGGGCATATTCAGCAATCATAGCCGACACTCCCTATTTACCACGAGTCATATGTACATACATACATATGTCACCCATTAAGTTGCGGTAACCTGATTTAAAATGTATTATTTCCTTACAAATTGCTTGAAATAAAAAATTAGCTATGGCCGCAATTTATACAAACGGTTACAAAACATAGCCATATGTAGGAACATATGTATGTATGTATGTATGTATGTATGTATGTATGTATGTATGTATGTACATGTAATTGTGTGCGAAGGATTGTGCCTGATTTTTTAAGCATGTGTGCGACCACCCATTAATTTTCTACTTAATTTTACACATTAAAATAGCGTAAAGAAAAGTGATAAGCAAAAAATAGAAAATGAAAACAAAAACGAACACATACACATCTCACAACGCACCCTTCCGCGTGCATCAAGTCGCAATTGGTATACATACCCTGCAAAAAGTTTTGCTTATTGTTGACAGATCAGGTTTAAAAAAGGAGTAAGCTGGCAGCGCTGCTTCTGTTATGCACTCACTCTGTCTGCTCCTAACTTTCTAATACTTTTCTATGCCTTACTTCGCATGGCGGATAAGCCTTTGAAATAAGGTGAGCTCTCAGAGAAAGAGTACTCCTTATGGGCTGATGACATCAACACAGGAAAATCAGCCTTATTTTAAGACTTACGCCATACATCTTTGCTACCCTTATAATTTTTAGGACTTATTCCATAAGCCTTTAAATCTGCTGTTTTAATTCTTAAATAAGGCTAAGATTTTTTCGTGAGTATGTACCTATGTAGATATAGCTTGAGCCAAAAGTACTGGGTCAGCAAAATGAACATCTTTATGAACATACAAAACTTCCCAGTACTCCATGAACCAGTTGCGACCTGTCGAGTGCTCCATATTTAACCACATTTCAGCAAAAATGTCAAATTAATATGGATATGCCATAGAATTGGAACATACTTATGTATACTCCATCGCCATATTGAGTACATAGTCCAGTTCTATAGTAAGAAACAGGTACATAAATTCATTAGACGGCCAAATACAAAAATAAGACGCTCTTAAAAGTGCTCTTATTTAGGCTACCGCGAACATGACTTGGCATAGAATTACATAAACGAATAGCATTAAGAAAGAATAGCCTCACAGAATTAAGATAATTATTTGAAATATAATTAAAACTAGTTACAATAAGGCCAGTTTACCGCGCAGATGTAGAGAAGGCTAGCTTGTCATACATATAGTTTGACGCTTATCAACCAAGAACCGACGATATGGAAATATACAGTTCCTTGTTTTTAACGCGCTGGTTTAGCTTCACGGGCATCTAATCTTATCATACTATTGAATCTAATTTTTCCCGGAAAGGTTTGTAAACAGGGATAAGGAAGCCAGGGCTCCCGTGTGGTATCACAATGGGCCACCTCGGCCTAAGTGTGTCCCCGCTTTCATGAATTGCGGGACAGCCACCTCAACCTAACCTAACCTTGTTTTTAGGTATTCTGAAATCTCACAATCTAATAACGGTGTTCTCCAGTCAGAGATATGTGTGCACAAATATTTGCAAGTGAATTTTGATAAAAGTTTGGCGTGTTGAAGAACGATATGACCCTTTAGCGAAAATTACTTCCGGGGTTCATTTGCTGGATTTCTCTAAAATATCAAATATAACCGAAGAATAAATTCTGACCCAAATCTGCTTGCTTGATTGTAATTCTTGGTGAACCCTGTATGTAGAGTATTATCTATGTATGCCCTGTAAAAATCATAGGATTATATGATCCATTTTGTGGTAGGTAGGAGTACTTTCAAAGTGATCATAAACATAGACCCAAGCAAGCGACTCGTTTATCTGCATCGGCTCGTAGTTAGCCGAACATTGCTACAAAAACCGAATGTATGTATATCGCGATAACGACGAAGCAAGTGCGTACATTTGTATGTATGTATGTATGTATGTATGTACATATGTATGCATGCTCGTTTGAACGTGCACGATCTAGTAATAAATAGACATTGAACGCAACACAACATGTTGGCGATTGCGCTAGAAAAATTTTATTATTTTATTTTTATTAAAGAAAAGCTTACTTGTATATGTATGTAATCCTAATAATCAAATTGAATTGGCAGTCGTTCAAATCTGTTCAGCGATTATTAAATTTCATAAATTTTAGTACCTACTCCATGGATTAATCCCATGTAGGTACTCCATGGATTAATCCCATGTAGTTACTCCTTGGATTACTCGGGTGTCATGCGGAAATCGGAGTATGTGATCCCTGCCTAGGACATCGCCATGTTAAATGGACCATATTTTTTATATGAAATGTGACAGGTTGAGGAGTACTCGGTTGGTCCACAGCGAGTACTCTATACACGCGTGCATGGAGTACTCGGCTTTTTTGCAGGGTGTGCTCCTACACACATTTCTACAAAATATGTGTAAAAACCACAAAACTTTGTTTGATGCGATGCTTCTTGCATCCTAAATAGCCCGCTTAATTTTAACACACGCCTTTCCCGTACAGTATATGTGTACATACATACATACATGCGAAGTTGGGTTGCGCGTTTGCTGCATTAAATCTCAACCGCACAGTTCATTCATATGCACATACATACATTTATTCATTCATACGGCGTTAAGTGCAGGGCGCATCCTTGCCGCAAGCACAGGCATAAACACAAACACAAACTAACTGGCGCAATAAAAGTTATACGCGAAAGGATAACAATGCATAAGCCACTTCACGGGAAAAACATCAGCTGTGCTCTAATTGACTGAGCAAAAACTCGCTCGTTCGCTTGCAAACACAAAAAAAAAACACTAACGTACACAGCGCGATTTTTGTTGTTATTTTTACGCCGCACGCTCGATGAGATTTCGGCTCATCTTCAATCGAAGTCGATGGTTTCACCTAAGGCTCGGTTCGTCCTTCACAATTACAAATAGCCAGGTTCGCATGTTTTGAGTTCATACGTGGGGAGAAGGAGGAAGCAGAGGGAACGAACCAGCCTGCCATTACGGCTACTCTTTAATTAGGGCGCATTCAACAAATTTAACAATCAAAGCTGCTTAAACTTCGGTAGCAGTGCATTTCACTGTGTGCCACAGCCGACAGATCAGGGGGTGGCACATACACATAAACACAGCCAAGCATCGTTTGCCAATAATTTGCTGAATGCACCCTTTCAAATCGCCAGAAAGTATGCTACTCGGTTAGTGGGCAAGGTACTCGCTATCTAACAACATAACCACCACCACCATCACGGCCACCACCAAAATTCTCGTTTGCTATTCATAATTCCCTTTTCAAAATTTTTGATTAATTCATAATTTCCCCCTGAATGCACCGCTGACAAAACACTCACATGCCAAACTTGCTAAGCGTTTGCCTTATGCTCTTCAGCATCATCATTTTTATACGTAGGTACTTAACTGAAATATTGACTTAAACCGACTCCTCGCAAGGCACAGTGGGGCGATTGGTGTCATAAGCACATGGAAAAATAAAATGTAAAAAACATCTTACGGGCCTGTCAGAATGAATACTTCTCCGGCAATCCGGCTCCGTTTAACTGATACCATTCTTCAATTTCATATATTTGGTACGGCAAAGTGGAAGTACTGAATGTGTCGTGATCGTCATTCAAATACATGTAATTATACTCTGTTATCAGTTAAACGGATTGCCGGATTGACGGAAAAGTATTAATTCTCACGGTTCTATTAGTCTCACTGGCGTCAAAAATTGTAATGTACAAATATAAACTTCTCCTAAAAGTCAATATTTCTTGAAATAAATTTATCGGACATTTTTTATAACAATTGTACATACATATGTATGTATGGATGAAGGCACTCCGGCCAAGAAAGTATTTCTATCGAAACCCGCTGAACGCAAAAGAAAAGGGAGATCTCCACTGCGTTCCTAGGCTAATTTCTAAAATATCAAGCTTGAAGTCGGCGTAAAACTTCCGGCGTTTGCAATAAGATATACATACATACATGATTTTTGTAGAAATTGCTAAATAAATTAAATTTGAAATTACGTACATATGTACATAAATAAAACATACCTACATACATCTAAACTTGTGTATCTATTCATAAAGAATTAATCCCGATTACTTGGTCCTTTTGCCACAGTTTGCAGTTTTTCGTTAAAATTATTATAATATATACGTACATATACATACATGCATATATATGTACCCTGCAAAAAAATTTGCGATGGATTCCGAAAGAGATTTGTCTCGGATTGTTCTCTTTCGGGAACTATCGGTCCACAATTAGTCCCCGATTGTTCCCGTACGGGTATAAATGTAGACTAATTGTAGACGAATACTTCCCGAACGGGTATGAATGTAGATTAATTGCTTTCATCGCAAACGGTTGCAAATCTAGATTGAGTAAATGTATAAATTTTACAAAATATTTAATGTATTAAAAAAATTTTATAACAATAGGGAAAACTAATTGAACATAATTTCTTTTAATAACAATGATGAATAATAATTTTAACAAAATATTACCAAATATATCCATTGAAAAATCAATTACAATTATGCACTCAAAACTAAGGATTGTTATGAAAAATAGCCTTAGCTAACATAAAATAGCCTCACATGTCTTTTACACTCGTATAATGCATTCTCAAAACTTAAAATATTTGGAGAAAATACTTAATTTTTTAAAAAGATTTCACTACAAGATGAAAGCTAATCGATTAAACTTGCTTCTAATATATATAAAAATTTATAATTTTTAGACATTTTTATAAAAAAAATAGCCTTGTCTTGCAACTTTAGATGAAAGCGATTGATCTACATTTGTGCCCGTTCGAGATAAATGCGATTGATCTACATTTGTACCCGTTCGGGATGAAAGCGATTGATCTACATTTTTACCCGTTCGGTACGTTAGTGATTAATCTACATTGGTACCCGATCGGGTATACAAGTTGAACAATTAGTCTCTTCATAGGACATTCTCTAACAAATGCGATCAATTCACTCCATATATGTAAAGGGATGTAAAATTGTATTAGTCGCATGCTCCCTTGCGATTGATCCCCGACACATCCCGAATTAATCGCATTTTTTGCAGGGTACATATATTATGTACATATATGTATGTGGGTATGGCAGTGATTGCCAACAGTTGGGCAATTTGAACCGGGTGCAGTGTTAAATTTCGCATGAAGGATTTAAACGAATTTACCTATGCGCCAATACCCTTTTTTTATTGCTCTCATATTCGCATTGTAGTTAGTTGATGCATTCAAAAAGTTTTGACGGATTAAGCAATAGCTGTGGCAGCAATACATATAAAGTAGCTTTAGTTTACAACCATCCATTTTTTTCTGCTGTTATTTTATTCTTTTCAGTATTAGCAGCGTACGAAGTACATACATACATATGTACATATAGCCTCACCGTCACCGCTTCTGTTGTTGAACGTCGAATTTGTGTGGCTTATCCGCCATTTTTTGTTGCTACACAATGGAGTTTCAAAATTATTATGAGGGGAAAAATTAAGTTATGAAAAAGTTATGCAAGCGCAAATCGAATAATTGCTCATAAGTGCTACTTCAACCTCGTCAGATGTGCGCCTCAATGAACATTCCAAACTTTCGATTAATGCGTTTTACTTCAAGATTATAATAATTTGAATAATAAATAGCCGAATCAATGAATGTAATGAAAGGAGTGAATTAAGTAAAGCGAATATATGTACATAAGTACTACATAAATTATTCGAAATATTTACATACAAATAGAAATACTTACATATGTAGGTACAAAACTACACGTCTATAAATGTACAAGTTTATTATGCCTTTCACTAAAATAAGAAGAAAAATCCACCAAACCTAATGTAGAAGTAGACACTTCTTCTGCCAGTTGCCCCAAACCAGAGTACAAGAACTGATGTGAAATGATCATCACACGGGCGCGAATATAACTACTACTCTGTTTTAAGTTGTTTCTCTCGCAAGTGCACCTGACTTTTGAAGTTAACTTCTTAGGCGGCGATACAGATATTTTATGGAGAGTGAAATTTTAAAAAGAAAATAGCACTTCTGTTGCACTGAAATAGCAAACAGGAAACAGCCGAAGGTCAAAACGTTTACCCGACTTTCCCCCAAATATTTTGGACCATATTGGTATCAAATAAAAGATATTGAACATGGCTTTGAAATAGAGATGTATTATATTATGATTCCCAGGTCGGGTGCCCAGATATGGGTCAAAATGTGGACCCGGATGACCACGGAATATTTCTGAGCAGTATTGGTATCAAATGAAAGGTGTTGAGCAGAGCTTTCACATAGAGGTGTACTGATTATGAGTTCTAGGTCGGGTCCCCAGATATGGACCCGGATAGCCCCGTTATGTTATGTCATGTCATGATGTGATGTCATGACATGATGTCATTATGTGATGTCATTATGTGATGTCATGATATGATGTCATGATTTGATGCCATGATATGATGTGATGATGTGATTCATGATGTGATGTCATGTCATGTCACATGTTACTTGTGTGACGAGCTGATATTCGCATCACTTTATTTATTTATTTATTTATTTATTTATTTATTTGAATGCAAAGGTAATCTAAGTGTACACAAGTACTTACAGACTACTCAGAAGATAATGTAAAATAATAATAAATTGAAATTGAAAATTCACATAGTTATATCTTTAATTAAAAGCTTAAATTTAGCTCTGGAAGTTGAAAAATCAACAGAAAAGGAATTAGCAAGGCTGTTGAATTCATTGAGTGCTCGGAAAATAGGTGCATTTGAAGCATATAATGTTCGCACATTTTCTGTATAAAAAATATTACTATTCCGGAGAGTTCGGTGGGGAGTATGGAAACAAATACGTTCCAACAGGTATGGCGCGTCCACCACACCATTTATAATATCGAAGATGAAAATGAGCGACAAGGATGTTCTTCTGCACTGAAGAGATTTTAAATTAATAAGCATAGACCTAGCTTGGTATGAGGGAAGAGGAACAGAGAAATTGAGATTCCTCAAAGCAAACCGAAGAAACGATTTTTGAACCCGTTCAATTCGATTAGTATTCTAATTTAGAACGAACTGGAGATGTGAACAATAATTTAAGAGTGTAGGGATCAGTGAATTCCTGGCTGAAACGGCGAATAAAAGCCAACATTGAGTAGGCCTTTGCAATTATATAGTTTATATGGCTGCTAAAAGTAAATTTAGAGTCAAAAACTACGCCTGAATCAGTAATTTCGGTGCAAGTCTTGAGTCTTGATTCATTAATGTAATAACATGTAGGAATAATAGAGCGCGATTTGGAGAAAGAGGTATGAAGACATTTACTAATATTTAGCTGTAAGCAATTGGTAGAGCACCAATCTGTGAGTTTGTTTAAGTCTGACTGGATTTTGAAAGAGTCGGCAGCACTAGAGATTGTTGTGTAAAGCTTCAGGTCATCAGCATATAGAAGAAAATTACAGCTTTTAAAGCAAGTAGAAATATCATTAATAACAAGTAAGGAAGCCTAAGTTCGAGTGGAATCGAACATTAGATACTCAGCTGTATGCTTTCATTGTTTGTTTGCGTTTGATGGAAACATGGTTTACTTTATATAAAGTGCCGCATAAAGTGGGCTTAGCCATGCCCATTTTCAAAATTTTTATCAGTCATCCAACTAAGCATATGAATATTATTCTTTGTGCAAAATTTCATTCCTTTTTGACTTCTAGTTACAAAGATGTTACGTTACAAATTCCCAAAGCGTGTTCCAGAAATATCTTTGCTAAAAAGTAGGCGTGGTCATAAACCGATTTCAATGAATTTCTGCGTGTCTATTAACACAAGTTATAAAAGTGTATAAACCAAGTTTCGTCATAATATCTCAATTATTTGTCGAGTTATAGGCTAAGAAATCTCGTATATCCCTTTGTGTAAAAAGAGGCGGTGCCACGCCCATTTTCCAAAATTTTTCTATTTGTTGTTTCCGGTCTATTGTAGAAATCATACCACAAAATTTCGATGAATTATCTTTACATTTGACAAAGATATCGCTTTAAATGTTTTTATTAGGCCACTTTATAATACCCATATATAAAAGTGGGTGTGGTCGTCAACCGATTTCGCTAAAATTTTCAACATGTATTACTACAAGTAATAAAAGTGTACACACCAAGTTTAGTCATTATATATAAATCATTTGTCGAGTTATTGGCTCAGAAATCTCGTATATTCCTGTTTATAAAAAGAGGCGGTGCCACGCCCATTTTCCAAAATTTTTGTGTTTTTCGTTTTATGTCCGCAGTTGGACTCCTGCTATAAAATTTCAATGATATATCTTTATATTTGACAGAGATATCGCTTAAAATGTTTTTATTAGGTCACTTTATAAGACCCATATATAAAAGTGGGCGTGGTCCTCAACCGATTTCGGAAATTTTTCGTCCAAATATTTGACTAAGTAAGTATATCACGCTTACCAAATTTCATCGATATATCTTCAACGGTTTCTGATTTATGACTCATAAAACTTTCAATGTTTGCCCCTTAATAAGTGGGCGTGGCACCGCCCATTTTCCAAAATTTTTGTGCTTTTTGTTTTATGTCCATAGTTCGACCCATGTGACAAAATTTCAATGATAGATCTTTATATTTGACAGAGATATGGCTTAAAATGTTTTTATTAGGTCACTTTATAATACAAATATATAAAAGTGGGCGTGGCCGTCAACCGATTTTAACTATTTTCCGTCCAAACGTTTGCCTAAGTAAGTAAATTACGCGTACCAAATTTTGTCGATATATCTTCAATGGTTACTGAGTTATGACATATAAAACTAGCAAGGTTTGACCCTTAATAAGTGGGCGTGGCACCGCCCATTTTCCAAAATGTCATCAAATTTCTTCCTAGGGGCCTGAGCTCAACACGTGGGTAAAATTTCATCGCTCCAGCTATATTAGTGGCTGAGATACCAAATTTCCGATTTTTTCTATATAGGAAAAGTGGGCGGGTCATGGTCCGATTTCGCCCATTTTCAATACCAACCGTCCCAGTCTCGATACCAACTTGCATTCCAAATTTCATCAAAATATCTCAATTTTTGCGCGAGACAAACGGACGGACGGACATGGCTCAATCGATTTCTCTTTTCACCCTGATCATTTTGATATATATAAGTCTATATCTATCTCGATTATTTCACTCTGTTACAATCCACCGTTATGTGATTAAAACTATAATACTCTGTGTACTAGTACAGCTGAGTATAAAAATTACGAATAACAACCACTTTTCATATTCATATTAATATTCGGTATTCTTATTGGGTATTCGCTTCCGTATTGGTTTTCGCATTGACCCATACACCAAATATGACACATGTACCAATAATCATTGGTCTACGCCATTCTTACTTTTATTTTTGACTTAAAAAATAAAAGTAAAATTTTAAAGAGTCACTTTTTGACTTTTTCGATAAAATCACATCGGATTGACTATCTGTGGCCCACGATCATCACATTGGTGTATATAAATATTAAAAATATTAACTCTTTTCTATTGACTTTTTGAGTTGAAATTTCAAAAATAACTCTTGTTTTCCATCCCTGGCATCAAAGGAAAGATATTGAGCAGGGCTTTTACATAGAGATTCACTGATTATGATTTCTGGATCGGGTCTCCAGGTATGGGTCAAAACGTGGACCCGGATTACTCCGAAATACTGCTGAGCAATACTGGTATGGAATTAAAGGTGTTGACCAGGGCTGAAACAGAGAGTTCTTCTCAGTATTATTCTTAAATAGACCAATGACCTATTTGAAATATACCATAATTTTCATTGATTCATTCGTTGTTATTCTTACAACACAGAAATACTCGTATGAGTGGTTTGTACTAAGGTAATGTAAGAAGTTAACTTCTATCACGTGTACTGGTGCTACACGCGTTTTTTTAATGAGTTGGGTTATGACGCATTGTTTGTGGGAAGCTTCCTATGACAGAAATAGATTCGTAGAGTGGCTACCCAATACCCCAGGTTTTAATTAATAAATTTTAATTTTGGTGTTCGTAGGGCTCGGTTCGATTTCGAGCAAACCACTAAGCCATATCGGCACTAACAATTTGTGTTAAAAAAAATAAAGAGCAGTCGCATTGTACAGTTGAAGATAACAGGGCTTTATTATTTTATTTGAACCTCTAGTTATTACAACCTGGCATTTCATATAGAGTCAGCTTGCTAATCTTAGTGCAATTTGTATCACGCCTGCCATGTTTATTACTGCAAAATTGTCGGGCGCAGCTGCCGTTAAAAAATATTATACATATTATAAAAGAAGCAGCGTGTGCAATAGCGGCAATGATCGAAAAATACTTTGAACTTCATAAATACAGAAATACATATGTACTTGTAGCAAGAGGCGTGAATAATAAAACGGGCATTATACAATTTCGTTTCAGGTTTTGTGTTATTGTTTGGATAGGATTCTCTAAATTCATTTAAAACCAATTTACGCATCGAATTTTTGGGAGACAATTTTTGTGGCAGACAAAACCAGCAAACGAATAGCAACACATTTATTGTTCATCGATTTTATTCACATTGTCGTATTGCTAGCCAATTGAATTTCTATACCGTATTCATGATGGGTTTCAAAACACACAGAAGATTCAGACCTTTTTAGTAAAGTGTAAGATCGAATTTTATCTGGTGTGAAAATCAATTTATCGCGGTGTCTGCCAGTGTAGGCGAACGGAAAAATATGAATTTCTAAATTGCATCTGTGATGAATGCTTTTGAAAATAAAATGACAAAATGAAAAGGGCACCGCTGTGAACTAAGCACAGCAGGAATGCTGATATTGTGTCTTCGACAAGTGGTTTCCCCACATCCACGGCAAGTGTATTTTTCAATTGCATATGTACTTTTGCCGAGGGCGTTTGCAGACACTTTGTCGGTTTTGTGTGCAATACTTCAATGCGTGTATTTCCAAGTAGTTCGCATCTTTAGATATGGGCGTATATTGTACAAATTTTTAACGATCTTACAGGCGCCACAGTTAATTTTTCGTCAATATGTGACAAGTGTACAGTGATGATAGAAATTGTGGAGGTTGCTTTAAGGAAAGACGAAAAATATTAATTTGATACGCCAACAAAAATATCATTTTATTTATGTAAAAAAATATATGTCGTGTTTGTTGAACCATAACGTAGAATCGCAAACTAACTTCGTTGCCGAAGCCGAAGAATGTAGAGAGACAAATATGTATGGAAATGTTAAAAAGAAATTATGACGGCTAAATGATGAAATCAGTTTCGAAATATGCTGAGCTTTGAAGGCAAACCCTCACCGAACGTTTGTCTTATTATCTAGTCGAAATTAGTACCAGCCAATCTATTAAAACACAACGAGCATGTTGGGAGACTGTGAATTGCAACTTTGATTTCTACAAATTTTTTAGCTTAGCTGTCATTCCTATATATATATATATATATTATCTACTTACATGTGTACAATAGGGTGGTCCTTAAAATCAAATTACCGATTTTGTTCGGTCTCACCCCTAGATCGGTAACAGCACAGTCAGACATATCACATATCGACGGCTGATAATAAGATCTCCCTATTTCAAAAATTGTTTCAAAAACGCCCTATTCCAAAAATTGTTTGGATAACGTCCTATTTCAGATTTTGCTTCAAAAACGCTCTATTTCGGACTTTGTTTCAATAATGTCCTATTTCAGACAATTATTCAAAAACGCCCTATTTCAGAGAAATATATATGGAATTTTCTTTGAAATGGGGCGTTTTTGAAGCAAAATCTGAAATAGGACGTTATTGAAACAATTTTTCACATAGGTCGATTTTGAAGCAAAATTTGAAATAGGACGATATTAAAACAATTTTTCAAATAGGGTGTTTTTGAAACAATTTTTGAAATAGGGCGATCTTATTCTCAGCCGTTGATATAAAGTTTGGTCCCGATCGGAGATGGATAATGTGGCATCTTCGACTATATGAGCATCGATCTACGGGGCGAGGTTCACGAAATATGATATACAATTTGTCTCCATACATTAGACCACCCTAGTGTACATACATATGTATAAAGCCATATCTATCCGCTCGAAGACCTTTTTATATTTAGTAGGCGAAGGCCGGTGGCTATTGGATAGTTATCATCAATACTGGTTTAGGGAGGTAGTTCATTCTATGGGATGCTGTTATAATATGAATTCGAAATGTTTTATCAAATGTTTTATCATTTCCTCCATTTAATAGTTTCAATTGGAATGAATATCTCGATTTAATTAAAAACTATTGCCCCAAATTTCCCATTTCTTTTTCATTACAGGCTGTGAGCGCGTCCAAGTGACCTCAATTGCCGATCGTTAAGTAATAAGAAGTTTTACACATACCTAAATAACATCAGTACATTCAACGAGCGTGCATGGTATAAGCTAGCATGCTGCAAGTTAAATAAAAAAAAATAAATGCCTCTGTTGAAAATAAAGTAAAAGAAAAACCTGATAAATACACAAATCTAAATTAAAAACGATCTGAAACTAATGCAGGGCTCATTTGCTCAAATAAAACTCGTATAAGCACGATGAAAAAGCGATTAATGCCCTTTTTTCTGCGTAAACCACACCCAGCCAAAGGCATCTGTTTGCATGTCCGTGGATGAGAGCTGTGGCTTGGGCTTCGCGCAAAGAAATTTTGCTTAAGTTAACAACTTACGAAGTACGTAATTACATACATATGTTTGTACGTATGAAAAATGTGTAGTGTGCGAGTGTTCGCTGTACACACGTAATGAGATGCTAATCTAATTTTCTTAGCTAAATGCGCCTGTGGAGCGCGCACTCACGCATGCGCATACAAATCACCATTGGCGCTGCTGTCTGCATACGGCCGCCTCGCAGTTGGTTGCTGCACCACAGCCTGCCTTTATAAATGTTTATGTTTTTTTTTTTTTTTTACCGACAACGGAAAAGGGAAATAAAATTTTATTAGAACTAACAGCAGCCACAGCGGCAACATTAAGATCAGCAATTACAAATCTTTCAGCTAACCGTCGCGTTGCGGTAAGCGCTCGAGAGTAAAATGAGCTTGAGAATACGATGAAATCACAGCCCCACATCGCGAAGACAAAAGCACAGCACATACGTACATACAAATATACATATGTAAGTACATAGCAGCAACCTTAGAATTTGTCACCTCCCCAGAAGTGGTTGCCACATACAACTCAGCTATCAACCGCCACTTACGGCCTTATTCCGGTGTGGTAACATAATTTACTTTACTGGTGAAATAAAGAATCTGGTACTTTAAACACTCTTTTCGTATTCTGGCAGCAGAAAATTAAGTTACCACCTCAATACGTGGTAACAATTTGTTACCATTTCAGCCCGATTCCATTCCGTTCGTATGGAAATGCTTTGACAGCGTTACCATTTGTGCCAGAATACCAATTGAAAAGATGGTAACAATTTTCAGCAACATAAATTACCAGTAAAGTAATTTTCCGGTAACGCTCGGAATAGCAGTGTTAGCAGCAGCAGCAGTCACTATCATCGGTGGCGCGTACGGCAGCCACAACTAAATTTTGCGTTGAGGAGTAGTTAGAAAAGTTGTGCATTGCATGCAACATTAGGGCCTGCGCCGCACCGTACAGCATCGTCAGGGAGTACCCTTTTTTAGGTAGATGAGTTTGTAGTAGAGACCATGATTCAATGATTCCATCGTGGTATAAACCATTTAAGTGCACATTTCTAGCCGTGCTACAAGAGACGCGTCGCCGATACAATTGCAGCGATAAGCCGCCCAACTGAAAACTGACTCGTTGAGAGGTGCGCGCCGGTGCTCATGCTTGAGTTAGCAAGAACTTGTGCGACTTTTACATACCTACACACCTACATGTGTACATTCATATACAGAAGCAGTTAATGTCGTTGCTCTAATATTTCTTCCTAGTATTATGGCCGTTGTTGCATTCATGCGCTCTCGTGTAAACGCGTAATTGCCATAAATGGTCTAATCTGGTATCGCACAGTTCGTCGTCCTCGTCATCGCGTATTTAGAGCTAGTCTTTCATGCCCTTCATTTAACCATTAGAAGTTTATACTAACCACAACCCAGGCGGTTGACGCCCGCGCACGAATAATGTGCATAGAATTGGGAATGAGTTTTTTTATGTTGTTCGATTCTTCTTTTATTTTAGTAGCGGTGAGTGGTTACAAAGCTGCATTGAGTCAAAAATTTGGTAAGCTGATGACAGTTGGAAATCATGCAATGTGTGCGAAGGCGGATACTTTTTGACACGTAGCGCAAGTTAGACATACATACATACATAGGCTGACGAAATTTATAATACAATGGCGCTATTATAACTCTGACGAGTTTTATGACCGAGCTTCTCTGCCAATTCGAGGAGTGCTCCTTTTGTTTTTCCTACTAATTGGGTGGGCCTACAGTTTTATGCCGGCTCCGAACGGCGAATGCATTTTTTGTGAGAAGTTTTTCATGGCAGAAATACACTCGCAGGGTATGCCGCCCACTGCCGAGAGGTGAGCGCTGCTCTTAAAAAACAAAATAATTGGATTTTTACTAATTAAAAAAATTTGTTTGGTGTTTGCTCGGACTGGGGTTTGAACCCGATACCTCTGGCATAGCAGGTGAGCACTCTACCCAATGCACCACAGCGGCCGCTACGATTCTGGTCAAGGTCATTAAAGAGCGCCAGCTGTTTCTGTTTCGTGCAGCATGGCGCCACTTGGGAATACCTAGGGAGTCAGCATCGCTGTCCACCTGATCTTCCCAAAGCAGTGGAGGTCTCCCCTTTCCTTTGCGTTCAGCGGGTTTCGATAGAAATGCTTTCTTGGCCGGAGCGCCTTCGTCCATTCTCACGACATGACTTGCCCAACGCAGCCGCTGGATCTTTATTCGCTGAACAATGTCGATGTCTGCGTAAAGCTCGTACAGCTCGTCGTTAAATCTCCGTCGATACTTGCTCTCTTCGACGCGCATAGGCCAATAAATCCTCCGAAGAACTTCCCTCTCGAATACTCCAAATGCCATCTCATCTGCTTTTGAAATTGTCCATGCTTCTGCGCCGTACATGAGGACTGGAACGATGAGCGTCCTGTAGAGTGTGATTTTTGTTTGTCGAGAGAGGACTTTAATTTTCAGCTGCCTACTTAGTCCAAAGTAACATTTATTGGCAAGCATGATTCTTGGTGTTAATGCTGGTTCCCAAATAGACGAAGTCCTTAACAGTTTCGATTTTGTAGCTGTCAACAGTGACGTGGCTGCCAAGGCGTGCTGTTTCTTTGTGTGATGACAGGAGGTACTTCGTCTTGTACTCGTTAAACGCCAAACCCATTTTCTGAGCCTCTTTATCTAGCTTGGAGAAAGCAGAACATACGGCGCTAGTGTTAGTGCCAATGATGTCGATATAAACGGAGTACGCGAGCAGTTGCACACCGCTACTTTTTTAATTTTTAAAAATTTTAAATTCCTGACGCCTACCTCTCAGTGATGCCAGATAATCTCCGCTAAAATTCCCACCGAAATTGGAAAAAAATCCCTAATTTCCCACATTTAACATAAAAAAATCCCACAAAATTCCCACCGCATTTAAATCATTTATTTCAGTAATATAAGAATATATAAGAGGCAAATACAGTTTTTTTTAATAGCTAAAAGTATCATTGTGCAAGTGGGTATGATTTTTGTTGATTTTAAAGTTGAAGAAATTGATATTTCTGGATTGAATGGCAACTCTTACTTTACTCATACTATTTAACATATCATCAGATAGTTTGTTTCGCTTTTTACATCTAACATCCGTTACAATTGAAAATATTCTTTCTGATTCAGCGTTTGAATGGGGAAGTTCCAAAACTTTTAGCTGTAATTCCCACGAAATTGCAAAAAGTCGGATTTTAAGAAATGTCTTGCAATTTTCAACACAAGTGTCTTAGGTTCTTGCCCTAGTGGGTGTATAAGTACATTTCGGCTTTGGAACAATGCGTTAAATTCATTGAAAAAGTTAAGAACGTACTTCAAAAATCTAAATAAGCCTTGTTTTGAATTCTTTCCAATTCTTCATAAATAGTTTCTGATGTTTTATGCTTATCTTCAAATGAGGCTTTTAAGTGGCTCCCAATTCTCCAAAATTCTTTCGCTGATTAACAATACAGTACGAATGTGCACAATGAAAAATAATAATAAATTATGTACCTAAGAGTGGCGATTATTAACACGCTTTTATTAGTTTCACCTGTATGAATGTATGTATGTATGTATTTATGTAAACAAGTTACGTATACGCAGTGTAGTTCACTTTATGTTTACTTGTACGCATGTTTGTAACACACTCCTTTTTGCATTGCATAAGTTAACGCGAAAGCGTGTGTATTCATACACTGAATGGGAGTTTTTCAGTGTGAGATGTGCTTATTTTAAGTTATACTATAAATTATACATACATATGTATGTAGGTATGTAAACAGTTCTTTAAACGAAAAATCCCTTTTTTTATATGGCCGAAAAAGAAATGTCCCTTTTATCCCTCTTTAAAAATTTTGCAGTGAAATATCCCTCAAAAAGGGAAATTTCCCTCAATCTGCCACCACTGCTACCTCTATTGATTGTATTTAAGTTGCATTTGATAGTTTTGGGCGTAAAGAAACCAACAACTGATTGAACAATTTTAAAAGCGATTATGTCTTCTATGTTCTAATTCTTTTTTTTTTGGAAGCTTTATTGCTTTCTGTAAGTAATATAATAATTTTTGTCGCACGTAGAGAAACCAATAAAAAACATTTATCTAACGATTAATCAAAAAGCTAACACGGTAGCTCACTTGCCGTCAAATATCATTAAATGCATAAATTACAAATGCAGAAAAATGTCAAACTTCGAAGTGCTGAGAATTGTGGCATTTCAAGCGGCTTATTTGATATTTTCATTTGTTTTTCGTTGTTCTTCTTTTCATGGACTTAGCTTGTTTTTTGGGTTTAATTTGGATCGGTGAACAAAATGTAAATTAAGTGCAAGAAATTAATAGTGTCTGAAAAAAGGTTGACATTTATCAGCAGATGTGACAAACTGAACGACGACAATAACCAACAGCGAAACAAATATACTATTTTTCATTTGTACTTACTAGAGGTTTGTAAGTTTATTTGTAAATATGTATGTACATATATACATATGTAGGTATACATAAGTAATTGAATATACATATATGTATACATATATACATACACATATGTATATGTATGTAGAGAGATAGAGGATGGAATTAGAAGTGAATCACATTAAAATAAACGCAATAAGAAACGTCAGGAAAGGTGATAAGGTCTATTCGGGGTCACACGAATCAGAAACATACAAACGCAATATATGTGCATACATATTCATATTTCCTTATTTGCATGACCAAAAAGTATTATAAGGTCAAGTTATTATAAGCTATGTATATCTTGGGACCGGGCCTTTTAGATATAATAGTTTTCGAAGGTTTTCAGATCTTACCTACATATGTATGTATGTGTGTATGCCATACAAGGAATGGAATTATCAAGTCTTTTTCAACGTACACCCAAAAAGGTAATTACTGAGATTATGGAAAATGTGAATGATTCGGCGCTAAAGACATATTTTCATTGGAGTTTAAGACTCCAATACAGAAATTTTCAGCATCAACGTTCCCAACTTGCAATACCACGTAATATGTACCTATGTAAGTATGTATGTATGTACATAAATGGATGTACGCATACATAACCTCAAACAAATCAAATGAACAACTGCTGCAATAAAAAAAAATATATATTTTTAAAATCATCATATAACGCCTATTGAGTTTTTTAAGTAGCATTCGACAGTTTCTTTGATGATGGTTATCTTTCAGTTTTGTTATGCACATAGAAGATTTCAAAGACAATCAACTCAGGATCAAGATTTTGATTTGGGTAGCGCAGTTGCCAACACATATTTGCCACATGTTCGCCTTTGCCACGATGCAGAGACCGTTTGGTGCTTTAATATCCTAATGTTCTTCCATTTCTTGACTGTCATTGTGTATTTTCATATACTCTTTTTCTAGAGTGATCCTCTGTTAGAAATAACCAATCCAATTATGATGCTAATACGCGCATCCATTCCCTTATTCGTTAAGATCACAACCGCAATTGTCTGTCCGCCCTCATAATTGCTTCTACATACAGACATACGTAGGTATGTACATATTTATCCCTGCAAAATTCCGAGTACTCCATTCGGTAATCCATGGAGTGCTCACTATGGACCAACCGAGTACTCCATAACTTGCCACATTTCATACAAAAAATATGGTCCATTTAACATTGCATGTCATTGCAATGGCGTATATACTCCAGTCCCGCATTACAATCAAATTAATCCATGGAGTAACGACATTGGAGTAATTGATGGAGTACCTAAGATAACTACATATGTATGTATACGAGTACACGTGATTCGTCGTCATCGCGATAAACGTTTGGTTTTCGTTGTTATGTTCGGCTAACTACGAGTCGATGCAGATGCATGAATCGGTAGTTTGGCTATTTTAATGATGACTTTGAAAGTACTCTATAACCTACCACAAATGGACCACATAATACAATGAATTTTGCAGTGATGTATCTACATATACATATGTACCTACCCAGCAAACACAGTCTCTAACGTTAGAAATTTTGTCGAGATTACCTTAGATAACTAGTGTAATTCTCTATATATTCTCAAATCGATAACTAGGGTTGAAAACTACACTAGAATTCGATTAGCGAGTGATTAGAGAAGGAGCCAAATCTCACGACTTTTATCAATTCTCAATAAATTTCTGTGATATATTGAATATACATACATATATTGAAATTAGATACTAAAAAATGGTAAAGTTAATATTACCGTAGTACAATTTTTCCATTAAAAAGTACAAGAAGTACCTTTAATTTAAATAATAAGACTGAGTTTTGTTTAAATTTCGGCTCTTATAAATGTGGTAAACATATACATGTCAATATATATAATCATATGCAATTTAGGTACATATTGCGTTAATAAAATCTACACAATGAAAAAATCATGTAAAAGGAGACAAAGCTTTGTTTTTCATTTCAATTGGAAGTATTTGCAAATTCTGATTAGAATCTCATTAGAGAAGTACATTAGAATTCGATTCGAGAATTATAATTTTCTCGATTTGAGAATTAGGTACCCTTTTGTTTGAGAACGCTATGATTCCCGATAGATTTTCGAGTCGTCCTCTAACGTTAGAGGTTTGAGAATGAGGCTAGTTCTCGAGTCATTCTCAAATCGATAACTAACCTCAGTGTTTGTTGGGTACATACATATGTATAGCATAACTGCCGGTACGTGATGTGTTTGAGTCTGTATTTGATTTTTTTCACTTTTCGATTTCCAATTATTTGAATAAACAAAACCTGCAAAAAGTGCTTGATGCAAAAGAATTCTTTTTACGTAACCATCACCTTTGTGTCCGCTGTCGAATTCTTTTGCTTGCCTTTTTCCTTTCCGTCGGCTCGTTCTTTCGTCCCCACCGCACTCGTAGTCCCTTTTTAATTTCGATTTATGTACCTGCGGATATTCGCTGTTGCTTGATTCAGATGTGTTACCTTCATTCGCGCTCGAGATTCCAGCAATGCATTGACACTGTTACCGTTCACGATTTTTTATACCCAGTAGTCTAAATAAATATGTAAGAAATATACCTTCTTGCATGTGTCGACGATCCAATATCGATTTTTTAGCGTAAAAAGTTTCAGTAGAAATATGTACGACTGCAAAATTCCGGTTTGCAAATCAGGAATGAAAAATCATTGAATACTGTGTATAAAATAGTTACATATTTCGTCACTTCCAAATATAATTTTTTCGTAGGTACTTTTTTCATCTGCTATTTTTGAACCTTTCTCTAACGCATGATTAGGCATTTTTGTGTCTTGCCGGCGTTGACAGTTGACAGCCAAGGCAACGCGATCTGACATTTGCTGGCGGTGACTTTTGTGTATTTACGAATATTTGTGTGGCATGTATGTATGTACATATGAATGTAGCATGTGTGTACGTGTATGTTCGCGCATAAATGCGTCCCTGTGAACATTGCCGATTACCATCTGTACTCTGCTTTTCCCTTACATAAAAAAATATATGTAAATGTGTATATGACCTCTTAAAGGATCGTCTTCAATCCACGTTTGAAATGAAATTGTCAATTGTTTTGGCAGCCTTTTATTTTTATACTCAGCTGTACTAGTACACAGAGTATTATAGTTTTAATCACATAACGGTGGATTGTAACAGAATGAAATAATCGAGATAGATATAGACTTATATATATCAAAATGATCAGGGTGAAAAGAGAAATCGATTGAGCCATGTCCGTCCGTCCGTCCGTCCGTCCGTCCGTCCGTCCGTCCGTCCGTCTGTCCGTCCGTCCGTCCGTCCGTCCGTCTGTAAACACTCTAACTCGCGCAAAAATTGAGATATTTTGATGAAATTTGGAACGCAAGTTGGTATCGAGACTGGGACGGTTGGTATTGAAAATGGGCGAAATCGGACCATGACCACGCCCACTTTTCCTATATAGAAAAAATCGGAAATTTGGTATCTCAGCCACTAATATAGCTAGAGTTTTAAAATTTTACCCACGTATTGAGCTCGGGCCCTTATGAAGAAATTTGATGAAGTTTTGGAAAATGGGCGGTGCCACGCCCACTTATTAAGGGTCAAACATTGAAAGTTTTATATGTCATAACTCAGAAACCGTTGAAGATATATCGATGAAATTTGGTACGCGTAATTTGCTTACATAGACAAATGTTTTGACGAAAAATTATCAAAATCGGTTTACGGCCACGCCCACTTTTATATATGTGTATTATAAAGTGACCTAATAAAACCATTTTAAGCGATATCTCTGTCAAATATAAAGATCTATCATTGAAATTTTGTCGCATGAGTCCAACTATGGACATAAAACAAAAAACACAAAAATTTTGGAATATGGGCGGTGCCACGCCCACTTATTAAGGGGCAGACATTGAAAGTTTTATGAGTCATAACTCAGAAACCGTTGAAGATATATCGATGAAATTCGGTACGCGTAATATAATTACTTAGTCAAATGTTTTGGCGAAAAATTATCAAAATCGGTTGACGGCCACGCCCACTTTTATATATAGGAAATATAAGGGGGCCTAATAAAAACATTTTAAGCGATATCTCTGTCAAATATAAAGATCAATCACTGAGATTTTGTGGCAGGAGTCCAACTATGGACATAAAACAAAAACTATAAAAATTTTGGAAAATGGGCGGTGCCACGCCCACTTATTAAGGAGCGAATATTGAAAGTTTAATAAGCCATAACTCAGAAACCGTTAAAGATATATCGATGAAATCTGGTACGCGTGATATATTTACTTAGCCAAATGTGTGGACGAAAAATTACCAAAATCGGTTGACGACCGCGCCCACTTTTATATATGTGTATTATAAAGTGACCTAATAAAACCATTTTAAGCGATATCTATGTGAAATATAAAGATAATTCATTGAAATTTTGTGACATGAGTTTTACAATAGACCGGAAACAAAAAATAAAAAAGTTTGGAAAATGGGCGTGGCACCGCCTCTTTTTAGACAAAGGGATATATGAGATTTCTTAGCCTTTAACTCGACAAATAATTGAGATATTATGACGAAACTTGGTTTATACACTTTTATAACATGTGTTAATAGACACGCAAAAATGTATTGAAATCGGTTTATGACCACGCCTACTTTTTAACAAAGATATTTCTGGAACACCCTTTTGGAATTTGTAACGTGAAGTCTTTGTAACTAAAAGTCATAGAGGGATGAAATTTTGCACTAACAATAATATTTGTATGCTTATTTGGATGATTGATATAAATTTTGAAAATGGGCGTGGCTGCGCCCTGTTTATGCAGCACTCGTTTCATATAAAATACACCCTATATCGAACAAACGCAAACAAACAATGAAAGCATACAGCTGAGTATCTAATGTTCGATTGCACTCGAACTTAGGCTTCCTTACTTGTTTTTTTTGATATACTCAAGCTAGAAATCCACATAGATTTTTAAGGCCGCTATGATTGAAAAGTTAAACCGCTTCTAAAAGCATGAATCCTCCCCAACCAGAGTCTAACATATGTATCTGTTTCTTAAGTGTATTGAATTAGCCAAAATCGGTTGTGTTCAACAATCAGCGAGAGGCAATATTGGTTAATTCGGTGTGTCGCAATATGAAATTTGATTAATATTTGGTACATATGTACATACATATGTATGTATCGTCAAATTCGTAGGTGATTTTGATTGACATTTTTGCGCTACTGGCGGCAAATTGGATAAGATAAAGGGGGAATTTGTATGACATGTGCACATACAAGCGTACACATCTCCTTATTCGTATTCCCACTATTATGTGTACAAAGTAGATTTCTTAGTTGAATAGCGTGAAAAAACATAGCTTCAACTAAGTTATAAGAAACTACTGCCTATAGGATAGAGATAAGTTATTTCAGCTCAGGACATATGCAAATATGTACATAAATATGTATGTATGTATATACAAAAGAAATCAGTTTATGTCGCAAAATTTTGTTAGGCTCTTAAAGGCGGATTCATCGTTCGAGATCAGAACTAAAGTTGAATTTCAGTTAACTAATAAAAATAGTTCTGAACTCGAACGATGAATCCGCCTTAAATGTATTGTTTTACTTTTCTTTGGGTTTCAGATATATGTAGCTAGAGGAATCTGCTTTTTATCTATTTATACATACATACAAGAGCTTGCCATTTTAGACAAGATGTCACCACCCGAGTCAAGTTTGGCCCTAATAAAAAGTAAGTTCTCTTTATCTTACTGAATTTCTGGCTGATGAAAGTACCTATAAAAGAAATTGCATTTGCTAACGAGGTTGTTTTGACATAAAAAAACAGAAACTAAATAAACAAATAAAAACCGTATGAAAGATATTCACACAGCCAAATTAAATTTGTACTTCCTTAAATTAGTGGTGTTGTTGCAATAATAAACGCACTTAATACTTATTTCTTACCATTTTATCATCGACTTATTGAGTATAGTAAAATGTAAATACCGTTACAGCGCTGTAATAAACTAGTATTTGGGTTTACTTGGCCCTGTGGTAGGTGAGTAAGAAGCAGGAGAGAATGAAATAATGCTCGTAAGAAAATTACAGCACTAAAGTAGAATTTGGATTTTTTTTCGTCGTAATGTTAACATCAAAATCAACATCAGTAACAGCAGATCAATTAAGTGCCTCAAATCAAATAAATTACATTTGAGTTACTGCGAATGGAGATGTACATATATACATACAATACAATACATACATACCTACATATTATGTATGTGTGTAGTTGCAGAAAATTTTACTCACGTACAACCCTGCAAAAATCATTGGATTATATGATCCATTTGTGATAGGTTGGAGTACTTTCACTGGGGCACAGTGCAACTGCTGCGACCAAATTTGTAGGTATAAAACTTCCGGCTTATTTCGTGGATGAAATGATTGGATGTGTGCCAATTTTACTAAACCATCTAAATTTAAAGAATGTATTTAACAAAAAACTCTCTGTATAAATTAAACTTAATTCACGTCAAAACGTTTGAAATCGAAAGAAACAAATAGTACCTATTATGAAAGGGGAGAAATAAATACAATGAAAATAAATAAATGTGAACCCATACAAACGTATTTATAAATTTATTACTCTACCTCACTTTTGCTTACAAAAGAGTTTTTAGTGTTACCTTAATTTCGTGTATTTTTTTTAAGGATCAAACCAAAAAGATTTGGACCAAAAACAGTGCATTCGGCTAACAAATCAACTTGAAAGATGCATTCTTGCATTGAATTATATGTGTATATCTTTTTTGCTTCTCACTCAAAGCCAACAAAAAATTAAGTTCATGGAATGACCGTCATAGTAGTTTTCTGTGTATCTTTTCGTGCGCATCTCGACGAGTCTCAATAAATTATTGTCGAAATGTTTCATTCCAAAAAAAAAAGAAAAAAAAAAACAGAAAAAACTGGAGGAAAAAGGTAAAACCAACAACGCCTCAGGCTGTCAGCAAACAACCACGAAATTTTTATGGAACAACGCATAAAAAAGGTACTTACATACTTATATGTATTATATGTACATTTGTAGGTAGGTTCATACATACAGAAGAATCAATGGCTCCAGTTTGCTAAGTGTACAGGTAGGCTGGTAGCGTAAATTTGATTGCAGTTATTAAAAGTCAGCGATTGGCATTCGATATACAAATAATCATAAATTGCTTACAAATACAATTAATAAATTTAATATGTACGAAGGTGAGTTCTCGGTTCGTATATTTGTATTTATGCATTCATTCTTGTATAAACATTTACATACATATATGTATGTATGAAGTGACTGGAAGCGCACTGGGCGCACTGACAATATGAGTCTCATAAATGAATCTGTAGGTATATGCATATAATTTGTCGAAATGAGAAGTTACAGTTGTGTGCTGGAAATTTTTCATGGTGATATGCATAATAAGATCAGTGCAAATAATATCTACCATTTGACAATATTTCCCACACTTTTGCGAAATAAAATCAGTGGACGAAATAAAGTAAATGAACATTTGAAAAAATAAGTAATTGACCTAATTTCCTAATTCAAATAGACATAGGGCCAAGAATGCTGTGGTTCTGTGGAGAAATATTGTGATTCGGTCCATGGATTTTACTCCAGAAAGAGAATTCATCTGACTGAGGGTTATGGTTGTATACCGAAGAAAGACCTTCTGCGGCAAGTTTCCTGCGGTAACTCGTTCTTGCGGTATAGAAACAATGAACCAGAGGCCTTTTGCGTAGAACACCTGTCTACGCTCTACAAAAATCGACTACTGCTTTCGCTTCATTTGCTCTTGAAATGAATGAGCGGTGCTGATCAAGAGGCATCAGCAATGAAATCGACATTAAGATAAGATGAGATAACCTGAAATATATTTGGTAAATATTAGCCGTTTTTTTTCTGGTAAGTAAGTTGGATAAAACACTAGCTAGCTTAGCGAATAACATGGAAAGCAGCAACAAAAACTAAGCTAGTTCAGTTGGCTAAGAGAGTTGAGTTGAAAGCGTTTAGCGCTTTGTCGACCTGCACCATTGTGTATAATTACAAGTGGCCCACCTAATCGATAATTCGATTAAAAAAAGTCGATATGTTAGCGGCCAATGTCAAAATCGGGCACAGACAAGCATGGCGGCGATTTATGGAGGTACAGTGTACCTGGTACACTTTGGTATGGCGGCCGGATGTGGTTGTTTTAAGAAAAGGGACCATAATGATATGGTCGTAGCAATCAAAACTGAAACGCAATTCCGCAATTAGGAATTGAAAAAAACAATTCATAACTCCGAAAAGAAATAAAGGCTGAATTCCTAAATACGCAATTCCCGGATAGGGCGTAAACGCCAGCTATTGCACGAATAATTGTGCAAGAATGTAAAATCAACAACCTACAAAACAGAAGGAAGAAGAGCGACTTCTGTTGCTTTCACCATCGTCATTGGGCCATAAAAACAACTTTAAAATCAGCTGCTCTCAGCTGTTCGGCCCTCTTTGATACACATCCCAGATTCAAGTCACTTGTAATGGTACACAATTACCTGAACAGCAATGTTGCAAAGCAAAAGAATGAAGCTATTGCGAATAGCATTTAATAAATGCTTAATTAAATACCATTTTGTGTATTTTTTATAGAGCTATTGGCCAGTTTTATTTAAGAAAAATTGAACAATTTTTTTTTTGGTGGAAGTTATGTATCCATTTCGGAGATCACCACATCTCTTCGTCAGACTTCTTAGGCGGCCTCACCGAGGATCGAACCCGCGTCGGTCGATTGGTAATCTAATGACATCCCACTAGGCTACCAACTGTATGAAAATATATGTTTCAATTAACGTATTTTATGCAAAATTTATTAATCTAATTTTTTATTTTTCTCGTTCATAACATTTAATTTTGATAGCTGACAGCAGTGTTGCCAATAAGCAAGCAAGTATGTAGTTGTTTAGCAAGTTGAAGCGTTTTTTTTTCAAGGTCGACTGCAAGAAAAATATTGCAAAATTTCCTCTACCTACATACGAGTATCGTCGATGATACTGCAATACGTTTCATGTCACTTTTCACTTCTTCCTGAAGAAACCTAAATTACGTTTTTAATATCACAGGCCGACAGAATTTCAACAAATTTTTGTAACAGAAATACAATTTTACGTTTCTAAAGTACTTCGGTGTGCTAAATCTGAATCTGAAGACAGATTTCCGATTGTAAGTGTATTTTTTGAGGTATTCATATCCTAAGACATGATCAATAACTTTTAAAGTATGTACTTACTTTCATTAAGAGCTAATTAAAGCTATTGGAAGCATTTTAGAATTTTATTTCTGTTAAAAAAAAATTTGTCCATCAGTGTATTTGGCCAATAACATAAATTTTGCTTTTTTTATACATATACATACATACTTCTACTACTTATCAGAATATAAAGTAAAATATATATACATACATAAAGATTTCTCTCCCTCCTGAAAAATTTTGTCATAGCGACATATGTATGTAGCACGGCTTGCAGTATCACCGACGATATGCATGTCAAGAAGAGAACAGCACTGTTACAGAAATACTGCAGCAACAACATTATGTCCATTACATAACAAAGGACTTAAGACGTACATAAAGGATGCAGAATCAATACACATATTTAAGCATATGTTTACAAACAGATGACAACAAAACGAGGTTTACTAAAAAGACTGCGGTCGGAGATAAAAATAAAAGACAATAGATACCAAGTATAACTTCCAAGTAAACGTATGACAAAAGCGAGGTTAAACAAACGTTTTGTGATGTGAGGATTAATATTTCTTATTTTCCTTCAAAACCGCAGGACACTGCCAAGAATTAAGCTGCAGGCCAAACATAAAAACAGGCGATCGTAAAGAAGGATCTTGGTATAATGAGCACACACACACACAGATATGTATGTATGTAGATATGTACATTTGTATATCATACATTAAGATTTTGGAAATTGGGAAAAATTTGAAAAAAATACATACATACATACGTTTGTGGGTGAGCAAAGGCAGACAGCGAATAAAAATTTATGGCTTTGCTCATTAAACAACTTCGTTGAAATGTGTGCGGGGAATTTCTGTGGCATACACACACACAAAAATGAGCTGCCATGAGCATATGTCGCATTAAAACGTATGCACATTTGTTAACCAATGTGTGAGCTCAATAGTTGATTTGTACGGGGCGTTATACATAACATACATACATTCACTTTGATCGGCAACGAACATGGAAAAACGCTTAGATCATATGTAGCTAAGAGATCTTCTTTGCTGACATCTGAAACCACAAAAAAAAACCAATTACCATGGCAATTTAATGAGCAGATGCAGGAAAATAGCTACTAAAAATATTTGAAATTATTACAGCAGCAGTTGGCTGTTGACAGCAATCCTGCCGTCGGTCACATGCATTTCTAGGACACACATAATTTTTAAGATGATTTCATGGAAAATAGGCGAATAGCCAAATGTTTTGAAATATAATTTTGTTGCGCAGTTAAAGCGTATCCTTTGTTTTCAGCGCCATTGAAAGGTAATATCAATAAATGATTAGCAGGATTTCGAGGAACTCATGAATTTACGGTGGCTGTTATTAAATTGCTGAAATTGTGCTGCTGATGGTTAAAGAAAATATTAAAATATGTTACTATTCCTTACATTAGGTCTAATTTTTCATTGTATTATGGCCTGACATATGGTCCTTTATTTTACTTATTGGTTCGTAGACCTCTTGTATAGACCATAACCTTAAATTTAAAGAGTTGTCTCTTATCATTGCTTACCGTATCAGAGACTGAATTAAGGCAAATGAAATTTATACATACATACATATTTACATATTTTTCCATTTTGTGAAGGATGGCCTAACGCTATATTCAGAGCTTAGATAGTTTATTACACTACGTCTGAGTATGATTCTCAATTCAACTCTAGTAACGGAAGAGTCCTTCATGAAATTGACATAATCATTAAAATAAATATCACGAATTAAATTTCCGTACTATAACCCTTAAATGCATGGCGTACCATATATGGTACGAGCATTTATTTCTTAATATATATGACAAATTAATATGTATAACATAGCAGGATAATTTAAGTTGGAGCTATAAAATCTAGCTTTTATTTGAATAGTGTCGAAGCTTGCTGAGTTTCATATTCAGTTGACAGTGGGCAGTTCAATTGGTCAAACCAAAATTTTGAGAAATATTCTAAATGTGATATTCATTCGTCAATAAAACCTAGTTTATTTTATTTTATGGTATATAAATATTACAGATGAGTATATTGGTCCTTTTTATATACATATAAAGTAAACTGTGATTAAATACTATCGTTTCTTATGTTTTGTTGCCTTTTTGCGTATGTACCATATATGGTACTTCATGCATCTAAGCCAAATATTTTACCCAGCGCTTGCTGTTTTACATGTAATTTGTGTGCGGATATGGATCACATAATGATTGAAGGAAAGAGGCATAATACAGAGAATGCAGAAATTGTGCTATCTAATGATTTTGAGGTATGTAGATATACCCAAATATAGAAATGGGTCCATTTATAAAGGGTAATTCACGCATGAATTAGATGAACTAATAAATGAAACACCAAAACCGCTTCATATTAGAAATCAAGCCGGAAACGAGTATGCACTATTGGATGAAGATTATAAATTTTTCTTCTTAATTGCGCGTAAACATCTAGGCAATTTTAGCCGAGATCAATAAAGCGCGCCAGTCGTTTCTGTTTCGTGATACCGTGCCAATTGGAAATACCAAGGGAGGACGAGTCAGTCTTCACCTGATCTTCCCAGTGAAGTGGAGGTCTCCCTCTTCTTCTGCGTTTAGCGGGTTTCGATAGAAATACTTTCTGGGTTTGAGCACTTTCATCCATTCACAGACATGACCTGCCCAACGCAGCCGTTGGATTTTTTTTGCTGAACAATATACAGCTCGTCATTACATCTCCGTCGGTACTCGCCTTGCTAACGCGCAAAGGTCAATAAATCTTCCGAAGAACTTTTCTCTCGAATACTCCAAGTACCATCTCATTTGATTTTGACATTGTCCATGCTTCTGAGCCGTACATGAGGACTGGAACAATAAGAGTCTTGCAGAGCGTGATTTTTGTTCGTGGAGGGAGGACTTTTCTTTTCAAATGCTTACTTAATCCAAAGCAGCATTTATTCGTTAGAATGATTAGTTGGATTTTCGTGCTTACATTATTTTTAGAGTTAACGCTGGTTCCCAAACAGACTAAACCCGTTATACCGTTCAATATTTCGAATTGGTAACTGTCAACCGTGAAGTGGCTGCCAAGACATAATTGAGCTGACTCTCTATGTGATGACAGGAGGTGCTTCGCTTTGTCGTCGTTAACCGCCAAACCCATTTTCTTAGATTTATATTTGGAACGATTTTCCGTCATCCCTTGTCAATTTTGCTGTTGAGATTTTCATAGCCTCTTTGTCCAGCTTGGAGAAGACAGAACGAACAGCACGAGTGTTAGTGCGTATGATGTCAATATCATCGACGTACACACGCAGTTGCACACTCTTGTAATACAAGATGCTTCCATGTGTTTAAGTTCTGCAGCTCGAATTATCTTTTCCAGCATCAAGTTGAAGAAATCACACATCGGAGAGGTCCTTTCGAGCCGTTCGAGGCCAAACGATGTTTTACACAAGGTGAATGACGCAGCTGGTGGTGTTAGTCAACGTCATTTGGCATATTCATATAAGTTTTGCAGGGTAGCCATCTCATTTTAATTAACTAACAGAAATTTGCCTACAAAAATTATATTGGTCTCAATGCATAGTGTACCATATATGGTACAATTAGAAAAACACCAAAATTCAGCTTTTCCTGGAAAACCGCGCATTTAATCGAAAAATTAGTGTCTATTTCGTGTTTAGTAGGTAATTTTACGTAGGGGGCGTCACGTGTCAATATTGGGGGCTGACCTCATGCATTTAAGGGATAAATTAACACATTAACAAATTTTTACTGAACTGCAAGGAATTTTTTCACAAAAGAAAACAATAACAGATTTTTTTCATTTTGAAGTTAAAAACGTTCACCAAATTTAAATTTAAAAAAAATCATCCTTTCGAACACTTCCCTAAAGAGCTTTTTCGATCTCCTTTTTCACTCCATGTTATAAAAATTGCGTCGTGGGTTTATTTTGGCAGTCCTTTCCACTTCTTTCTTGTTTCTTTTTTGGTGTTTGCTTTTCCGACAGGGTAGGAATGCGATGTACTGTGGAATGGCTTTCCGTCATCCCTTGTCAAGTTTGATTTGGTTATAAACCGGTTTCGGCTATGTGCCATCTTCTGTTTCTTGTTTTGTTCCGGAACGATGGCAAATAGCCGAAACCGGTTTATAACCAAATCAAACTTGACAAGGGATGACGGAAATTCGTTCCTTTTCACTTCTCCTTAAAACTTAATGTGTATTCATTTAATTATGTATATATGCTATTTAGAGCTAAATTGTCTAAATTATTTCTGTTTTCTTTCTTAGTATTGTGGATTAATATGTATATCTTCTGCCTAACCTTACATACATAGTTTGCCTTAAAAGTTTACAGTCATTTCATTCATTTTTTGGATTAGAGTTATTAGCGGATTATGCATTTCGTTGAGATACAACGCCCTCGTTATGAATCATTTTGTCTTGCAAACTTTAGGACAACCAGAAGCCAGTATTGCTGTCTAAATACCCCTATTTAGCATATCCTTAAACCACCACTTGCTAAAAATTCAAAATTTTCTTCGAAAAAAAAAATCAAATACATAATTTCCTTATCGTAAGTTGAAAAATCTTGGATCGCATGCATATGCAGGTGTATTTGTATAGGTATTCCTGTAAATGGAAGCGTTTGGCAAAGAAGGCAATGATTTTAGTGGCCGATCGCATGAACGGGGTGGTGCCCACGTTATGCTTGCGTCCACGCCTCTCCACTCATATATGAAGACACGCCGAATAATAATAAAACAAAAAAAAATTTTTTTATGAAAAGGTACTTACTTACATATAAGCATGATCCCTCACATGTATCTACATGGAATGTATATACATACATACATACATACATACATACATACAAATTCTTTAGCTCATTGCGCGTACGCATGTACGACCTCGTTTCTTCTTCAGCTTACTAAGTAGGTATCTAACTAATGAACCTACCAACCAGCAGCGGCTACTACGTCAGAGCCAGCCAGCAAGCATAGTGCGATTCGAAAGGCCACCAGTCAGCCACTTTGGCCACCACAGCCGCCACAGCAGTCCGCTGTGCGCCGATCGCATCAATTTCAAAGGATACGTTTCGCTTGTTTCCGCAATTTATGTGCATACACGCCTCCGGCGACAAAATGTTGTGTTGGTGCAGCCGCCGCTGTGATGCTTGTAGATTGGTAGCATCTTCTTTGTTTCATTCTTCGAGCGCTTTCGGAATTCAACTTCTTATCATTGGCGAGTTGTTTGACTGCTTTGTTTTTTTCCATTCTTTCTTTACTTTTACTTCTATATCCTTTTGTTTACAGCCTTTGCTACTTACTTCGACGTCCTGCGGCTAGTTTTCGTCTGAAGTCAAATATTTATAACTGTTGTGCAGGCATTAGTTGCGGAGGTATAATTTGTTGTAACATGATGCAGCTTAATTCGCTTAGGTACTGACTTGTTGTGGGGTGAACTAAAGAGATTGGAGGACAGGCTCTCCTCAAAGTCTGTGCGTTAACGCCGATGTAGGATCACCTTTGAAAAATAACAAAAAATCGTTCGAGTCTATAAGTAATACCATGGACTAAGTAGGCAGTTGGCAATAAAGTCCCTCTAGCAAAAATTACGTTCTACAAATCACTCATATCTGCCTTAATATACGACGCGGAATCATGGATGATGTACACCTGCATGTTGAACTATTCGAGAGAAAGTTTATTTGGAAGATTTAAGAACATTTGTGCATTTACGTAAGCGAGTATCAAAAGAGATTTAATGATTTGCGTAAATGAATTCGAAAAACAGCAAATTTTTCAGCCCAGTCGCTCCTTGTTGTCCTATCGCTCCTTTTCGTCCTATCGCTCCTCTTCGTCCTATCGCTCCTCTTTCTCCTATCGCTTACCGGTGCACCGCGGTGGTAGCAGAATAAAAGAGAAGATCGGGTGTAGAATGACTTGGCTTCTCTTGATGTTTCTAATTATCGTAAATCAAAAACGATTGGCGTTCTTTATTAGCAAAAATCGTATAGGCGTTTCGCGCTCATTAACTATGTAAAAGCAAAACTCATAAGCCAAAACAAATCAATTTCGAATATCTTGATAATAGTGCATTGCTTTGAAATTTAGGTGAACACACGCTGTTTTCAAAAAATTTATGTATGTACGCCTGATTGTCTAAAAGAAGTTTTTCGATTACGAGGTTATGCTACGAGTATAAAATAATAAATGATTCGTCTGTGAAAGTCTTTAGTTTCGGTATACGTGTGTACTTACATATGTACATATGTTAGACCTTAACATACCTTTAAGCAGGGTTGCAGCTCCAGTTACTATTTTGACTCCTTGTCACTCTCAACAATAAACGAATTGATGGCTATCGCCGCCACGGAGCAAATCAAAACTATCGATCGACATTCAATACGTAGCCTTTTTTCGAATCATTTTTGCCATTCCGGGAAAGATGTTATTGTAAAAATTATGATGTTGTTGTTGAGTGACTCCATTATTCGATTTGAGCCTGCACCCTTGCCTTTAAGCATATTTAAAATTTTAGCTAGAATTTGCAATATTTCCAAAAAAAAAAAACATTTCTGGAAAATGCAAATGCGAGACCATATTTACATATATGTACATATGTATGAATGTATGTGCGTATTTTTTATTATCCTTCCGTTCCCTCCTCAAAGACTAAATCGAAATTGCTCGCCTTATACTTCATACCCTTAAGAATTGTGGGTTTTCATTTTGTGTGACATTGTGTGGTTTTGTTATTTGATATTTTCGGTGTTCAGGGAAAACAAAAAAAAAAAAATTTAATCCTTTCACTATCCTACATACACATATGGTAATACCTTATGGGTGGACCACTGAAGATGGATTTTCTTTGTTACCGTCACACGTATGCACGAGGTGTTGCCTTGCCTTTGAAAGGACTATAAGGTAGAGAAATTAGGTCCGAAACTAGGTAAAAAACTGTATTTGAATCGAGGGATGAAAATTTACACATATACATACATACATACATACATACACACATAAAAACATACATACATACGCTTCAATCCACTATTGAAAATCGATGTACATAAATAGGGAGTTTTGACCATTCTGTTGGCTTTTTGGAAATTTTATGTGATGTTTGACCAATATAAAATTTTCAACAGAATTGCTCCACTTCTGTTAATCTGTTCTATTTACTTCACTAAATGCCTAATCAGAAAAAAATCGCTACTAGGGACCAAATATAATTTCTCTTAAAATCATGAGAACAGCACCAAATCTGCTGTAAAGGTTATTTTTGATTAACGATGTTACCACATTAACAACACCACATTACCACATTACATTGACATACATATGTACATATATATGTATGTAAATCGATATGTTTTATACTAACCAAAGCTTTAAACTTTTAGACTAGTACCTATTTACATCATTAACACTTAACTTTCTGAATTTTTATGCCTTTTGCCACGTGATAGCTACTAAATAGAATGGGTCAAAAAAGGAACTTGTGAAAAGTTTAAACATACAAAAAAGAAAAAAAAAAACCAAACAAGTAAGAACCCAAGTGTAATAAATGACATTAACAGCTGTTATTTTTGTTAACAAAGCAATATTAAGTGCCAAATGGACTAGGATAAAATAGACAAATATGTTTTAATGTATTTACATAGCAGTCAAACCCAAAACACTGCGTACAACAAAACAATGATAGCTGCAATATTTCACATTGTCAATTTTGACATTTAGAACTTTCGGACAGTCGAGCGTACAACAAAAACATTCGAATTCAACCTTGAGTCCCAAAAAAGCAACAAAGTCACACGCGAATGTTGGTAAGTACAGAATATTAATGCGATAGTTTAGAATGTGAATATGTGTAATATATCTACATACTATGTATGATTCACTACACCCAAAATATGGTTTTGTTTAGTTTATGTACACATGAAACAACGCAAAATGCAACCACAAAATTTAACCTCACAATCAAAACAAAATAAACATGAATGGACATAAAATTTTGACAAAACGTGTCTCTTTATTTGGGTGGCTGTTGTGTTTCGTTGAGCAAACAACGAAAAACAAACAAGGAATAGTATAATAAGTGCACAAACAGACATACCATCATACATATGTATATATGTACACAATTTCTATCCGTGAAAGTGAAAACTAAAAGCGAAAATTCGTAATAAAAGAGGTGAGCACAGG
The DNA here is from genome assembly GCA_960531455.1 of Urophora cardui. NCBI lineage: Eukaryota > Metazoa > Arthropoda > Insecta > Diptera > Tephritidae > Urophora > Urophora cardui. The sequence goes on along the minus strand of OY482673.1, from coordinate 106,592,823 downwards.
ATCAATGCTCGCTGTGAAACAAAGTCCACGATAGCGCCAAACCAGCGTATAATGACCACATAAGCCTGGACTTATGCGTACTTAAGTGATATTCCAAACAAGACATGCTCTAATTTATGTGTATTGTGCGTGTGGCGATGATGAGCCAACGATCCAACGAGTCAAATAACTGAGCGACTAAACTGACTATATTACCCAATAAATATTTTTCTTAATTCTTAGCATTAGAAGCATTTAAGTACTAAGCTAATTCTCAAATCTCAAATGGAAGTTATCAAATACATCCCAAAAAACAGCTGATACCTGATTTTTAGAATGGCATTTTGAGCTGATCATGATTTTCTCAACGTATAGATAACTTCATAACCAACATTGAAGAAACATTTGAGAATGTACGCTGAAAGGCGTTTTTAAAATTTAATACATTCTATTTTAATGACATTTATATATTATTTGTCTAATTTTTGTATTACGTATCATATTTCATACCTTTCTAAGTCTGTAAGAATTTGTTTCATAGACATAAATAAATAAATAATAATTAACAATTAAAAAATTAAGATTTTTTCAAAGGTTTTTGATTTTTTGTCTGATGTTTATTGGGTATTTATTAACAAGGGTTGTGTGAAAAGTCTATTAAGAAAATAATTGTGTCAAATAAGCCTTATATTTCATGCCTGAATTTGGTATTAAAATTTTATATTCCAGCCAACTACGTAAGCGGAAACTTGATTCGCTAGGGAAACATCTCGCTAAATAACCCGTCTCCACGTGGCTGATCGTTATTCAGTTTAAGAGCGCTTTCACATTACTCGGTGCGGTATCGGATCGACATTTTTGGTTTTTACCGAAAGTATACCGAAACATTACCGACCACATGTATTTCAATTGGCACTTTCACATTAGTGTTGCATACATGAAATCGGAGCGGATTAATTTCGGTATACCGCAGCGCGGTAAGACCGGTCAGTAAAATTTGAGGAATTACTGCATACATTTTTGCGGCGTAATAAATGAAGAAGAACAAAGTCAGTAAAAACTCGTTTCGGCTATAAATGTAGCAAGTTATAATGTCTTCGTCTTCGCTAGAAGACATTATTGTTATTATTGGGTGATTTGTTGAAGTTACAAATTTTGTTTTGCAAATTTCGACCGAAAGTATTCCCACAAGTGTGAAAAACACAGCAACGCGGAATCGTTTCGGTAAGCTGTAGGGGTGAGTAATGACACGATTTTTTGGGAGTTGACACATAGGCACTGACTCACTATAAAGAGTCGACTCACTGAGTTGGCACGATTGTGCTACAACACGTTTGTGTTACAGCACGATTGTGCTACAGCACATATTACTTTCGTGCTATTAGCTGAGTTCCCGTGGCAGTGATCGAGATCCGGATACAAATTTTGCAAGCAAATGCGACAACAATTTTGTGATCCTGGTATTTATCTGGATCAACACAACCTATTACAATCTATGCGGATCCGAAATCGATACAGATAAACGGCAGGATCACAGAATTCTTGTTGCATTTGCATGCAAACTTCTTATCCGGATCTGGATCACTGCCACGGGAACTCGCCTATTGTCAACCAAAAAGTGTTACTGTGTGCCATGATCCAATTACCAGGTCGGTCCATGGTACATACACACAAACATGCCGTGAGCTGAATGTCAAACGGAATGTCAAAACTGAAAGGAGAACGAAATAATTTGACATTCAGCTCACGAGCGAATGATGGAGAAACTCAGAGAACGAAGAATTTGACCAATAGTAAACACGAATGTATGTATAGAATATGCAGAAGCAGAGAAATTGGATAGCTGTTGAAGAAAAAGAAGAAGTCAGCTGATCTGAAGAGCCGACCTGTATTGGTGGATCCTGCTGTGTGCTATCAGAGACTGTGTCAGTGAAAGAGTCGCTCCGATGATGAATTGATATTTGTACGCGAATGGGATATAAATCAATAATATAATTGAAGTGATAGGTGTGGGTGGGCAAATATACGGAAAATTAATTAATTAATTAATGTCGTTTTTTGTTGTTGATTATTGCTTTAGACCTATGTAGCTCTGAGATATAGGGTATTTAGGGATTTTTGAGATGTTCATTAAGTACACATATTGGGCTATCTGATGGATAAATAAAATATACATATGTGTGCCAATATAAACTTAGTTGATAATATCAATTACAATATTTCAAATGAATGTATCTTTTTATATATGCACATACATACGATAATGGGTTAAAGTCCAAAAGTTGGGAAAAATCATCTAGTTTCTGAATATCATAACCAAATTTACCAAAATTAAGGGGAACAACCGAAAAAACCCCAAAATAAGTGTCCATACAAAAACGGGTTAGTGTCCGAAAGTTAGTACAATTCATGCAGAATACACCTACATACACCAAATTTGCCTAAATCGCCTGGAATAAATGAAAAAATGCATAAATAGGTGACCATCCCAATACCAAAAACCACCAAAATACACCAAGTGCCATATAAAGTAAGCATGCACAAGATGACGCTAAATAAGAGGCGAAATCGAACGTGCCAGCGGAGTCGAGTATGCTACTGAGTTGACGTGCTATAAACGTGCCAACGGAGTCAAGTGTGCTACTGAGTTATCATTTTATCGTGAGGTGAGCTTGAGCGTGCAGCTCACTGATGGGAGTTGACACAGAGTCATGACTCAGTGCTGAGTTACCCAAGCCTAGTAAGCTGGAAATACCGAGCAAAAAATGTCGATCCGATGTCGTACCGAGTAATATGAAAAGGCCCTAAGATTTATCTTTCTTGTTCTTCTTAAATGTTTGTATGTTTGCTTATTTTTGCGTTTTTGTTTTGGGCTGTGTGAGATTTCGATAGATTTTCGATAAAAAATTAGAGAAGGCATCGACAGCATCGCGTCTGGCAAGAAGATTGAGAACGAAACAAGTGTTTCATTCTTCACTCGCTCTCAGAAATTTGTATGGAAATTAGCGAGTTTCGGCACTGGTTTCCGTGTCGAACCATGATTGAGAGAGCGAATGCAGAAAAAAAGAGCGAAACACGTTATGTGGAGACATAGTATAAGTTGACAATTGATACTTGGGCTATGCCAAAAATTCCATATACAAAAAGCACAGAATTGTTGAATCGCCCTTGTACGTGATATGCCACCGATCTAGCTGCTACATTCATTGTTCATACAAAATAGAAAATACACACATATTAAAAACTATTCAATGTCATGCCGAACGTTGTACTGCACCACGCAGAACGCAATGTAGATAAAGCAAAAAATAAGTTGCACGAAAATTTTCCAACAACGTTTCCCCCTTTTTCAGGTTCAGTGGAAATAAAATTTAATGAAGGATCCGTTGGAATTACGCGTGTAAATTTGCTGAGCTATCAACAAAGGCCAGCACCGCTTTTATATTTGAATGAAAATTAAAGATTCCAAAGGAAGCAAATGTGCGTACGCTCATATTCACGCAAACAAAGGTTTTCTGGGGTTCCAAATAGTACCTATATAGAATAGTTTACATACATATATATATGCACTGTATTAAACACCCCCCGCTGAACGTGCTGCATTATTCGTAATTTTTATTCAGCATTGGCCAATGGCCGAACAATTGACCCTTCATTTAATGCAGTGGGGTTTCGTAGCTAGTTGGTTGAAAGTGCATGTTTCGAAAATTTGACTTTTCGCTTTTGTTTTTTCGTTCGACACACTTCGTTAAATAATAGTCGTGGGTGTGTTAGCCTAAAAGTGCCATCATTGAAGTTAATAAATCTTTTTAATCAGTTGTTCGGTTACTTTCACACTTTTTGCGCCGGCATTCATTCACAAACCAACTCCATATAATAGACCAAAACAGCCCATTTCAAAACATAAACAATTCCGTTGAGTTTTAGTCAGGTTGTAAGAATCCGGAGAGCTGATTTTTGAGCATAAGTAAATTTGAAAAATTTGGTAATGTGTGAGAATTTTGCTCAGAAGTGGGCAGCAGGCTGACAGGCTGGCAGGGTATGCAGCTTTGCTAATTTGCATAATTTCACATGTAATCAGCAATTCAATCAAATATTACCAAAATTGTAAATAAAGGAAGTAAAATCGATTCTGTCTTTCGCTGTGCTGTAGACTTTATACCTTTCACGACTGAAATAATAAGAAATCTAGGTAACTGAAGAACTGCAGATATACATAATAATAATATAATATAATACAATGGCGCTATTATAACTCTGACGAGTTTTATGGCCGAGCTTCTCTCCCAATTTGAGGTGTGCTCCTTTTTGTTTTTCCTACTAATTGGGTGGACCTACAGTTTTATGCCGGCTCCGAACGGCGAATGAATTTTTTGTGAGAAGCTTTTTCATGGCAGAAATACTCTCGGAGGGTATGCCGCCCACTGCCGAGAGGTGACCGCTGCTCTTAAAAAACCCAATAATTGGATTTTTACTAATTACAAAAATTGTTTTGGTGTTTTGCTCGGACTGTGGTTTGAACCCGAGACCTCTGGCATAGCAGGCGAGCACTCTACCCACTGCACCACAGCGGCCACAAATGCAGATATTCATATGTACATACATAGATTGCGGTCAAACAGACAAGACGGATACAGACAGACATTGCTCAGTAGTTTTTTCTGATTCTGGTCCCATCTGTATATATCTATCTAACTCTTCTCCTTCTGGAACTAACAAACATCGTGCTTCGAACCAAAACTAAAGCATAATTTGATTTTCATGAATGGCATAGAAATAACAGTTAAAATAATATTCATATGTACTCCAGAGCCTCAAAAGTCATAGAAGAGCCGCAGTCTAATTTATATTTTAGAGCTGTAAAAGATACAAATACACATTACGCATCTGTTGAAGTTCACAGTTATACATGTTAATAAAATGTATATAATATGGATGTAAGTTTATAGCTATGTATGTATGTATGTATGCATCTACACATTTAAGTTTTCTCCAAATCTAATCTTGGAAATCAACTAAAAATACTTTGACAAGATCAGGTGTTTTCTTTAGCTTTAGGCTATTTTAATGCTTATCCATATAAATTTACATATGTACATACATACATACATACAACGTATGTATACCCAGTTGTGGTAACTTGAATATTAAATTAGTACCTATTCGCCTACTTCAAAAATTCGAAGCCCAAAAAAAATTTAGCATGTAGTTTGGCTAAATCTGAAGCTGTGTCTTTTATATTTTATGTAAATTTTTTAACCGAAAGAAAATAATATATTTTTTTTTAATATAATTCGTGTTTGTATATTTATGTATGTATGCATGTACGTCAATAACACTGTGCCACATACGATTCAAATAGTAAAAAAATGAACTTCTATCAAAAACCAACAAGTTATAACTTCTTGAAGTTGAAATTTTCTGGATACCGAACTGAAAAAACGAAGATATGAAAAAAATTATTAATTTAGTCGTGTCTTATGAGATATAAGAAAACATAATTTCCATATGAGAACCCATGTATTTTCTTTTTGGATTTTTGTAGCACGTTTTAATTTACGAAAGAGAATCGACATCAATGATTTTTACGAATGCTTTTTGTACTTGTATAGTGACTGTTAAATTCCGTGCACAGCTGGGTATTCATCTTACGTCCACTCGAATATAAATTTTATTACCTACATGTTTTTTATACGATGCTTAAAGATTGGCATACACTTGTCACTGTTACGGCTTTTATTAAAAACAAAATATATTATCGCGCTGACTATTTACCATGTTCTTTTTCCACTTTTATTTGTACTTCAAAGTTTATTAGCTCTAAAACAAGACTGTAGTATGGGCATTAATGTTACATCTATTTTATAAATAGTTACCCATGTTGTGGTTGGTACTTTTTATAGCTAAAAAATACAAAAATCTGTTTTCATCGGCTTGCGAGTTGTTAATGGTCGCAAAACAATGGAAATGCCGAGAAAGGCATACCCCCTGCAAGAACTGTGCAGGTCATTTGACCGGTCATATGACCGGCAGGCATGACCAAAAGTTTTGGGATATTTCCTATCACATTCTTAAGGGCATCGGTAACTTTTGTGACCGTTTCATTCATCACGTTCCCGTATGTGTATTTTCAAATTCCATTCTATCCTTATCTATCTCATTGGTTTTGAACTTGGCTAGACACACATACGAGTGCAAATGTGTTGGTAATATTATATTTTTTTAATAGTGTTAGTACTTTCGGTCACACAATTCTAGCAGGGCCGCTTTTGGCCAGAGTACCAATTTTTGTCGCACTCATCCGTATGTTTTCGTTCTCAGACATTTTCGGAATGACATTTGTATTTTATACTTAAACTAGCTGTACCCGGCCAAGCTTTGCTTTGGACCACTTCCTATTATAGGTACTTGAAGCGAAAAACGGCACACTTTAAAATATGTTGGAAGTATCTAGAAACCGAAATTACCTCGGGCTGCAGAGCTCAGCACAATTCAGATAAGTTTAAAAAAAGTGAGGGAAAAAATTGATATTTTCAAAAGTTTGCCTTCTTCATGTTCTTATCCCATTATTCTTCGTATTATTCTCCAACTCCCTTTCCCTCTACTTTTCTCTTTCTCTTTCTCTTTCTTTTTTTCTTTCCCTTTCCATTTATCTTTAATTTCATTTCTGTTTCCTTTTTCCTTTCCCGTCACATTTCCGCTTCCCTATCTCTATCGCTCTCTCTTACCTCTCCTTTTCTGTCTTTCTCCTTTTTATTCTCCCTCTTATTCTTTCTCTAATTCCCTGTCTTACTGTCTCCCTCCCCATCCTCTTCATTCCATTTTTATTATATTCTCCCTCTCCTTTTCCGTCCCTTTGCCTTTCCCAGTCTCACTACTCTTCCCCTTCCCTAGGGAACTGGGTTTAGCATAACATACCATGCATTCCACTTCTCATTCCATACCATCATTGCTTAAAAACATTCCGTGGCGTCCGAATCGTCTCTTTTACCCATAATTGGGTATCGGGACTAAGAATCACTATGAAAATATCTCTATATAGCAGACCCGGTCAACACCTTTCATTTTATATCAGGATTGCTCAGAAGCATCCCGGGCTCATCCGGGTCCACTTATCGACCCACATCTGGGAACTTGACCTAGGAACGATAATGGCTACGGTATCTAGAGACTTGACCAAGAAATCGTAATGGGAACGGCTCTACTTTAGAGTCCGCTCAACACTTTCATTTGGTACCAATATCCCTAAGATATATCCCGGTGTTATCCGGGTCCATATCTTGGGATCCCACCTAGGAATCGTCATGCGCCGTGATTAAATAACAATATCGCTGAGACCTACATCTGGGGACCTGACCTAGGAATCATAAAGAGATATGTACATAAAATTTGCACTTATAGAAATTCGGACCACTTCCTCTTTTTTTGTCAATCGTTTGTATAGAATCGGAGCACTGTGCGCCGTTTGACTATTTAAATTTAACTCTTTTAAGTAGTACTGTCTCCGAACATTGAGCTTTACAGTTTTGTAGTTTTTTTTTTCGAAGTTTATCTATTATTTGTCAACAATTTTTGTTGATTTGAATAAATTTATGTAAATTTTATTGCAACTTAGACGTGTGAAACAAAAGACATAATTGTTTCTACAAGTTCATACATTTTTCAATCGTTTGATTTATTTTGAACGTTCATTATTATTTTAATTAAATGAAGTATCAACTGTTAGTTTGTCGTATTATTCAGAAGATTAGGAAAATAGTAGTAGGTTCAAAAATGCATTCTGTGATTTGCGGCAAGTTGGCGCTTTCTCCTTGCTAGCTTTCCCTGGATGTTACTGTGACTTGGGACGTTTAGGTCGCACCGTTTTGGTTGTTTGTTTCCATACATTTCATCTCCATAAAATTTAAGAGGTACATAACTGCTTGTGGGTTTCTTTGAAAAATATAATTTTATTAGAAATTCAATACTAGCTATACATACATTCATACATATATTTGCTACAACAAAAAACACAACAATTTCACACTATATTTTTGTTACAAATTTCCATATAATTTTTTACCATTTGCCTCTTCATCACTAATATGTAGTATGTATGCACTTAAATATATTATCTATTTAGTCAAAAAGCAATAAAATTTGCATTTAACATGCTTCTACTCTAAGAAATTTACATTTAGCTATAAAATTGTCACAAAGAAAAATAACATTGACTGCGAATAACATTTAAATAAGGCATAACCATCATTCAATATTTCAATAAGCAAGAAGCGGCAACAATTGCCAAATAAATTTATAGCATAATTTTTAATGAGACATGAGTCCGCGACGAAACTTGTTTGAAAATGAGTTCATAATTGATAATACACTGAATACCTACATGGTTTTCAAGAAGATGACGCTTAAACTAATGCACATTCGATCGAGTTTAGCAACAAAATCAATAAACAACATCAATTTTCATAAAACAAAGACAAATCACCAATGGAAGCTGAGCATAACAAAAAATTTAAATTTTGGTACATTGCTCAGCCGGCATATTTAGAGGTAATTTAAAAGTGAAGAAATATTAGATTCATTAGAAAACATGGAAAAATTTGCATAAAATCAAATGTCATAAATATTCTTACTTGATCGCAAAAGGTACGATGATAAATTAATTTAGATGTGATAAGTGAAGGAAACATTGAAATGTTGGTCGATGGGGTGAACAATAAATTGCATTATATAACAGCCGTGGATAAATAATGCGTTTCTTAATATACTTTTTTAGTATACGTACATACATATGTACATACGTAGGTACATGCGTTTAACCTTAATTTATCACCTCAAAATTTAAGCAATACTTATCCCAGAATTTTATGCTCACTGTAATTTTACTTATGTATGTATGTATATATAAGACCTGATTAGCCTTGTTTGTTGTAGTTGTTACTATGTATGTATTTACTAAATTTTATTCCGCACTATCTCAATGGAAGCCAGAGCGAACTCTCTACATTTGAACAAATTTTTTTCGCACTTCTCAAATCGATCAAATTCCTTTTTGGCGGCAAATTTTTATTCCTTCAAAAGTGGTAATGTGTTTCTTTTAGCTTTATTTACTGTTATCTCCTCTGTCCTTTTCTCCGCGTAAACCAGATGTGGTAGAGGTGTTTGGTGAAGCTTCATTATATATTTAAATTTTGTAAATGATGAACGAATTTATCATAAATAAATTTTAGGTATTTCTTTAAAAAAAAAAAAAAAAAAAAAAATACAGTCGATCTTGGCAAACAACTTTGAGGATATGAGAATAATTGTATTTTGGAAACATGACTATAAAACCAACTTTTAATTCTTCGATTATTTTAATTTTCTTGTCCAAAATTTAGGTCTGGTTCACGTAAAAAACTGATAAAATAAAAAAGCGTTCTTACTTACACATTCCCTTTTGAGGCTTTTTTAAGTAGTATATTATCATGAGATTGATAAAGCTACTCAACGTTCGTGAAAATTATTCAGCATAAAATTTCAGTACTTAGGTCTCTTCAGAAAAAAATATTTGCAAAATGAACCTGAAAGACCACAGGAAGCGAAAAACTTATATTCCTTGGAATATTACATGTGTTTTATTTCAGGTTGTACTGAATCGATCGAAATAATTCCTTTGCAAAAGTTTAATGTTTTTTGACGACGTTTAAATGTAAAAAAAAGGTGTTATAAACTAAGTACTGGGTGGAGGTGACCCCAATGGCGCTCATAGGGTCAATACATTTATAAAGTAGAAACCCTCTTCTCAAGCCAAAGAGATTGGTGTATCAAGCTTAGGGATAGGACCATAAATACAGAAGATATGCAAAAAAAAAAGGAATTTTAGCGACATCTTGCGGCGTCCAAAAAAACTTTTCCAGAAATGTTTTCGAAAAAGAAATCCTATAGGGGGAAGGGGGCGGACGGCGACCTTTTTTTACGATACGCTCTAATGTACATACATATCGCATCCAAAATCATAAAGCGACACAACTCTATCTATCTATTTATTTATGTCATGAGAGATTTATCTTCACAGATAAATTTTCTACAATTAACACTCAAGAAAAGATAAATATGTATTTCAACTCAATCCACTTATCAGATAACAATAGATATCTGCACAGATAATTCAAAAAGTATTTTTTAACCACTCAGATAAAGTATCTACAAAGAGCATGCCCTTGTTTCTTCTCAAATTATTCACTCAACACTCAGATACTCGTGCAATCAAACCGGTCTGGTATGTGAGAGTAAAATTTTTTTGCAATGAGAGTGATCATTCGAAATATACTCGATCTGATCATTCGAAATATACTCAATGTTATACTCATGTACTCTGAGTACTTGCTAACTATGCTCAAATGTACATATTTATGAACGCATATACCCTCCAAAAAATCTACGCCTTATTTCAGGTTTATTCCAGAAGATATAAAGGATTAAATGTTGCATTCTAAGCGAACAAAAGTTGTAGATAAGGGCCAGGGTTTAAAATAAGATTGATTTTCCTGTGTTGATATCGTCAGGCTGCAAGGACTACAATATGAGAAAAACCTTATCCGCCGTAGGAATAAGGTTTTGATAATACGCAATTTTTGACGCTCACCACGCATTGTGCTCTCTTTGCCCAAGTTTGGTCATAAAACTCAATTCCCTCTCTCTCTGTTTAAGATATGAGCGCATACCAGAAAATTATGTATGAAAACGTTTGGTGCAGATCGAATGAGCGTATAACAGCAAGGAACGCTGCCAGCGTATGTAATTTCGCTGCTAGCGTTATCCGTATATCGGCGTATTGCTTAGCGACCTTTTTGTAGGGTACACACCTCCATAAATCAGTTAAAATACAATATATATACGTGGCCTGGCTTGTGATTGTGAAAATATTGCATCGGTTGATGATGGAATTGCTGGATAGCTTAGCTCGGTCAGTTTGTTGCATCGTTGCATTGGTTGCATGAATATTTCATCTGCTAACAAGTTGCTATCTTGGCATTTAATTAGACACTATCGCAAGGCAGGTAAAAAGGCGGTGACGGCATCTACTCACAAGCGCGTACATAAATACATATGTACATATGTATGCATGTCCGTATGTAGTAAGTACCCTCACGGAAAAAAAAAATTAGTTCCAAAAATAAATATATTAAAAAGTGATTTATATTCAACTAATTTTAAAGTAGTTTTAAACAAATGCAGCGCGGGACAGTTTCTTGTAAATGTACATATTTATATGTAAACACATGATTTCAGATCTAAGTATGCCAAGATTGTTTTTTCCTTTTTTTGGTTACCGTTTTTCAGCTTCACTTCCCATTAAACACGGAAAGCGAAATTCTCAAACGGAGAAAATATTGTTTCATATTTATCATTTGAAAATTAACATAAATTCAATTGTTTCTCAAATATTGTTTATCAACTTGAGAACAATTTGCGAAATTTGAGGAAAATTTGTTCCCATTTTTACCATTTCTTGAATTTCGACATCAAATGCAGGATAAGTTATTTATATTAAACTACAAGTAAAGTAGTTGAAAAGAAACTCAAGATAAAGTTATTTATTTTAAACTACTAGTAAAGTAGTTGAAAACAAATGCAGGATAGGGCAATTGACTGCTTGCTATGACATCGCCGTGTTAAAAAAGTCAGTTCATTGCAAAGGAAAAAGTCACATTTTCAATTAGTTGTTATTGAAAATAAAGTAGTTTATAAAGTGGTTTAAAATTAATTAAATTTCCTACAGGGTAGAGTTGTGCATTTATGCATTGGCTCACACTTGTACGAACTACATACATACATATGTACATATGTAGGTACATTTGTATGTTTATACTTACGTAAATGTTATGCTTCTTTCACTTTGTTGCATTCTACGAACTCAATATTTTCTAATTGCTTTCTTTGTTTTTTTTTTTGTTGCTGGTCGATTGACTGATGTTGGGCTATAGGTAATAATGTTGTGTGCATTTTTCAAATATGTACCTAAAAAATATGATTAAAAATTAATTTATTTAATCAGTCATTAAAAAAGAAAATAATAATAATAATAATAATACAATGGCGCTATTATAACTCTGACGAGTTTTATGGCCGAGCTTCTCTCCCAATTCGAGGTGTGCTCCTTTTTGTTTTTCCTACTAATTGGGTGGACCTACAGTTTTATGCCGGCTCCGAACGGCGAATGCATTTTTTGTGAGAAGCTTTTTCATGGCAGAAATACTCTCGGAGGGTATGCGCCCACTGCCGAGAGGTGACCGCTGCTCTTAAAAAACCCAATAATTGGATTTTTACTAATTAGAAAAATTTGTTTGGCTCGGACCGTGGTTTGAACCCGAGACCTCTGGCATAGCAGGCGAGCACTCTACCCACTGCACCACAGCGGCCAAAAAGAAAATAAAAGAAAATAAATATTAGCTGCTCAGCTCCTCCACACCTCTGGGTCCGCCCGTTCCAAGTTTTCTCCTTGTCGAGCAATAGTAAATATGTATGTATATATGTACATATGTATGTAAATGTACCTAATATGAATATATACACATGCAGGCATGTAGTAATTATGTATGTATGTTTAGTTCGGCCCCCAATCAACCCACCTATTAGTTTTGTTGGCAACAAGTGTCGTCATATATTCATATGTACATACATATGTACATATAACAAATGTGTATGAGAACATGTGCATGCACAATACAAAAAATCAAATTGTTTAAAAACATATTAACTTTCGAAAGCTGCGGCTAATCGCCCAACAAAATAAAACAAGCACAAAAAGCAATAAGAACAATAACTCAACCATAAAATAAAATAAAAACAAGTAAGGAAGCCTAAGTTCGAGTGGAATCGAACATTAGATACTCAGCTGTATGCTTTTATTGTTTGTTTGCGTTTAATGGAAACACGTTGTACTTTATATAAAGTGAGTGCTACATAAAGTGGGCGTAGCCACGCCCATTTTCCAAAATTTTTATCAGTTATCCAACTAAGTATATGAATATTATTATTTGTGCAAAATTTCATTCCTTTACGAGTTCTAGTTACAAAGATGTCACGTTACAAATTCCCAAACTGTGTTCCAGAAATATCTTTGTTAAAAAGTAGGCGTGGTCATAAATCGATTTCAATAAATTTTTGCGTGTCTATTACCACAAGTGATAAAAGTGTACACACCAAGTTTCGTCATAATATCTCAATTATTTGTCGAGTTATGGGCTAAGAAATCTCGTATATTCCTGCTTCTAAAAGGAGGCGGTGCCTCGCCCATTTTCCAAAATTTTTGTGTTTTTTGTTTTATGTCCATAGTTGGACTCCTGCCATAAAATTTCAATGATATATCTTTATATTTGACAGAGATATCGCTTAAAATGTTTTTATTAGGCCACTTTATAATACCCATATATAAAAGTGGGCGTGGTCGTCAAACGATTTTGGCAATTTTTCGTCCAAACATTTGCCTAAGTAAGTATATCACGCCTACCAAATTTCATCGATATGTCTTCAACGGTTTCTGAGTTATGACTCATAAAACTTTCAATGTTTGCCCCTTAATAAGTGGGCGTGGCACTGCCCATTTTCCAAAATTTCATCAAATTTCTTCTTAGGGGCCTGAGCTCAACACGTGGGTAAAATTTCATCGCTCCAGCTATATTAGAAACTGAGATACCAAATTTCCGATTTTTTCTATATAGGAAAAGTGGGCGTGGTCATGGTCCGATTTCGCCCATTTACAATACCAACCGTCCCAGTCTCGATACCAACTTGCGTTTCAAATTTCATCGAAATATCTCAATTTTTGCACGAGTTAGAGTGTTTACAGACGGACGGACAGACGGACAGACGGACGGACGGACGGACATGGCTCAATCGATTTCTCTTTTAACCCTGATCATTTTGATATATATAAGTCTATATCTATCGCGATTATTTCATTCTGTTACAATCCACCGTTATGTGATTAAAACTATAATACTCTGTGTACTAGTACGGCTGAGTATAAAAGAACACAAAAAAGTACCTACTAAGCAGATGACAACATTCCACACAAAAACAAAGCGGCGATAATAAATTTTTGAACTGTCAAAAAACAGACCAGCAAAACCACAACAAAAGGAAGATGTAGTCAACAATTACAAGACAGTTTTTACAAACATTCAAACAGACATACATATGTACACATTTGTTCGCTTAAGCAGACAAGTGAATGTTGGGGCGTGAAAAGCAAGACATTCAATTTGGAATGAAACATTAATTTTCCAACAAAAAATAGGTGAGACAATTAAAAACTTGATTGTATTTAGCATTGGAAGTTATTTTGGGAGGCATGCAGACATACATACATAAATACATATGTATGTACCTACATCAAGGGAAAAAACTTTATAAAATCAAGGAAAATGTGCTCAAAATGGGCATAAACGTATTTAAAAGTAATGTGCATACAGTAAATAAGAACATATTTATTTAAAAAATTTTTCTTTGTAAAATTGTAAAATCAACATTTTAATTTTAAATTTAAAAAGGTTTGTTCTTATTTTAAGCACTACGGGATTTTGAATCTAAAACTTTCGTTTTTATTCCATTCATTTGTATTTTTAATTTAAATATGTTTTTTTTTTAAATCTAAAATAAAATTATATTTAAAAATTTTTTTTCTTAAATTCATTAAAAAAAAATTTATTTTAGTTTATTAATTTTACTAAATGCTGTTTTTCTGTGAGTGTACATAGGTACATTTATAGGAAACTTATGTATATATCAGGCGCGGATCCAGGATTTCGGCAAGGGGGGGGTTTTGAAAATTTCTTTTTTTGGAAGATGTTTTTTAAGGGCAGACGCTGCACATAAGTAGATTTTACGAATTTATGCGGCCAAAATTGAAAATTTTAAAATTGGTGCAAATACAAAATCCAAAATCGCTCTGCGTTTATAATAGACCGGGCGATAAAAAACCGGTCTTCTCGGCTTTTATAGACAACGGGGGTGTCTCTGCCGCTAGTCGAAACTTATTATTCTCCCACTTTTTCGATTTTTTATTTTTTACGTATTTTAAGTAAACCATTTTTAAACGTCAATATTTTCAGTTTTAAGAGAGTTATCAAAGTAAACATCATGGATTCGAGTTCTTCAGGTAAATATCATTATTTATTGAAGAAATCGTCAACCTAGCATAATAAAAGACCCACCATTTTGAAACTTTTAAGCATATTGGCCTTTCTTGAAAAAATATTGTTAATTTTTTAATTCAAAAGCATTTTAGTTATATTATCGCCTCCCGTCAATTTCTCTACGGAAAAATGCAAAGCCAGAAATTATCAACAATGGGTCGTATTAATAAAAACGAAGCAAATACTTTTACTCAAGATTTTAGAAATTTGACATCAATTTGTATGAACCAAATTTCAAAATTTGAGTAAAAGGTCTCAAATTTTAAGTAAAAGCAAATGCTCAGCTTTTATTAATATGACCGAGTGGATTAAAAATTGGCCTATTTGGAAAATTACCTGCTTTCGTATTTTTAGTATTTCCAATTTTTCAAAGTCAAGGAAATACTTATCATAAAAAGGGGCTAGGAATCCTAAAGCTACATTTTTTAGAAGAGTTTTGAGTATGCAATTTTGCAGCTCATTCAATTTTAATATAACAATATGCAACATTCAACTTGAAAATCTAGCTATGTGCGCTGGTGAAAATATGGACTAATACCACCTACTATTATTATTCTATATACTAGTTGCGCCATTTCCCGCACCTTAAAAACACCAAATTCAAAACACTCCAAATTGACAATATGTATGTCATCACATAAAGTGCAGGAGATTTCAATTGAAGTTCTAAATAACATGTATAACGTATGTATGTATATTTTTGCATTGGTACGTGGGAATGAGTATCGTATGGTATTGGTGGCAAATTGATCCTCAATTTCACTTACCCTTGCATTTAAAGCCAAAATAAATAAGAATATATGTATGTAGTACTTTTTGGTTATATTTATATTTTTAATAGAATTTTTACTTTATTGAAGTTCTTGTGTTTATATACTCAAATTTTTAAAAGATTAATTTAAACAAGTATTGCGAAATGCCTCTGAAAAAGGCAATTTCTCCAACGATTCAGACATTTCTAACCAAATTAATTCTGCACAATCCCGATAAAAGTAGGGATAAGAAAGAAAAGAAAATAAATTTGCGATTTGGCAATTTGCATTTGACAAATTTGATTTTATGCGCGTGCGTCCAAAGGTACCTACATGAACTTTTTTCGCATGTAGGTACATATTTTGGATGTTATGTGGTCCAAACATTGCTTTTGGAATTATAGAGTTTTCCTTGATCAGTTTGGGAAATTTGGGCGCAGAATCTATAAAGGCATTAATTTGGGATCTATGATCAACCACAAGGGGGGGTTTGAACCCCCAAACCCCCCCCCCCCCCCCCCCGTGGATCCGCCACTGGTATATATATACATATATATATATATACATATGTACATACATATATGCTCTACGGGTTCCGTCGTTTGATTTAGGGCCGCCCGTGAAAATAAAGACTGTTTGTGGTTCGGGGCTATTCAACCACATGCATATGTACGCGGTTCCAAAATTCTGTTTGATGTCTAAAAAGCCGTATCTAATGTCCAGTGCTTTGTCCATTCAGGGTGTGGAAAAAAGAGACCCACTCCCCGACCCTCTCCGGTCGGGACCAAAACTTATATGCGGTATTTTTGAGTACAGCAGTATCGATTATGGGTATTAGATTAAAAAAATTAAAAATAAATTTTTTGAGCCTTCATATGGTAATTTGAGTCTTGACCCCTGTGCGACATCAATCTCTGATCTGAACCAAAACTTATATGTGGTATCGACTGTGATGCTACCGATACAGGGGGTAAGACCGAAGAAAATCGCTAATTTCATTTAGAGGACCACCCTAATGTACATATCTAGTATCTATACCATCGAATAAGTTTCAGTGCATGACCAAATGGTCTTTCAGATATTCATTTCTGAATTTAAGGAGTAGAATCGACATCCTCTACCGTGCACTCATACTGCTGTAACGAAATCCTTCACCAATAAAGTACCTGAGAAAGTCTAATATTAATTTACTTCCAATGTAGTCATATTTTATTTTATGCAACATTCATGCCTCTTGTTATTATTTCAATGTGTTATTGTTGTATGCATAATTGTTTTTTGAATACAAATCATGTGTTATCCATGTTCTAAATTTGTTTGTTATTTTTCTGCACGTAAAACGTACATGTGCACATTAGACTGGGTTGTTCCCCGTACGAAATAAAAAAGTTGTAAAAGTCCGCCCCTAAATTTGAAGCTTATGTTGAGAGGGTTAACCGTAGACCTACGTTCGGGTCGAAAACGATGTGTGATTTAAGTGGGTATAACTAAGTAAGTAGTGAAATTAGAAGTCTTAAAGTTTTTGACTTTTAATTATTATTTGAAATGAAGGAAATAAAATAAAAATCGTAACGCTAAACATTATCTATGGTTTGGGCCTGAAAAAATACTCCATAATCCTACGCCTCGGGTCGTTTTCGACCAGAACTGAATTTGCCTTATATTTTACCGAAGATGGAAAAAAGTAATGGTACTGGAGAAACCACTACAAGAAGCTTTGACAATCTGGAAATGATTAATGGAGACTCCCAAGAGAGAAGTTCAAAGCTGTAACAGCTGGACCCATCCAAAAAGGGATACGGTAGCACTATTGTTTGCCTGAAAAATAAGCAAAAAAAAATTTTTTCTGATCACGCGAAATTCCGCCTAAGTGGTTTTTTTCTTGTAACTTTGTTATTTAAGATCAGATTTTTAAAATTGATACGTCATTATTTTCGTATTTCGAAGCTCTATATTTTCTTCTAATGTCCTTTTGAACTCTGAAGTCAAATAACAAAGTTACAATAAAAAAAAAAACAATTTCGGCGGTATTTTGCGGGATCAGAAAAAAATAAAAATTTTGTCTTTAATCCTCTCAATATTAGCTTCAAATTTAGGGTCTGACTTTTAAAACTTTACATATACTGAATTGCTTAAAAAAATTAGTTTAATAGCAGCTACGTTAAATATTCGTCGTGACGTAATTTCTTTGTTTATTAATTTAGTAAAACCGTTTCAAGGCAACATTGTCATGAATTTTGAAGCACTTTCCTTTGGTAAAACAAAGAGGATAATTCATGGACATACAAATAAGTTAGCTGACCCAACTATGTGAAAACGACTTCAGAGCTCAAAAGGACATTAGAAGAAAGTGTAGAGCTTCAAAATACGAAAATAATGACTTATCAATTTTAAAAATCGGATGATAAATAACAAAGTTACAATACAAAAATGGTATTCGGCGGTATTTTGCGTGATCAAAAAAAAATTTTTGAAGTTAACTTCTTAGGCGGCGATACAGAGTTTTTATGGAGAGTGAAACTTGAAATTTGATGCAACGGAAGTTGCCCCCGGAAATAGCAGCCATTTTAGTTGATTTTTAATTTTGTGTCTGGTCTGGAAGCTAGGGGAGGTAGGTTCGAATCAAGGCAGGCGCCTGATTTTTTTTAATTTTTTTTATTTTTTTGTTTTTATTTTATTTATTTTAATAATAAATATTGGTTAAAAAAAAAAAAAAGCACGCTTTAATCTTAAAATCGCACTAAAAATTGAGAAATAATTTAATATAAAAACAAAACGATGAACGAAAATATAACAGGGCCGTGCGCACGGGGGGTTTTGGGGGTTAACTCCCCCCCCCCCCCCCATGACCAAATCTAAGTTACAATGATTTTGCAAAAATTTTCAAAATACAATTTATAAATTTTGCATTGAATTTTGACTCATAATTTTTGACAATATTAGTTACAATAATTTTACGGAAGAAGAATTGATAAGAGTTGCAAAAAATAAGTTCGGCACTTTGAATTGCACTTGGAGCTTTCCGAAATTACAAAGTTGTGTAGCATATGTTCGTTTGGCATTTTTAAAAAAATTGTACTGATAACAAAAAAATGTTCATTTTGTGAAAACAGTGAGCAGTTTCAATTAACAAGTACTGTAAACAGTACACGGAAAGAAATTTGTATACTTGAATCAAGGAAAATGCTTTCTTGAACTCAATTTAGAAAATTTTTAGGGAAAAAAGAAAAATTGACTTAATTATTACTGGAAATAAGAAATTGAGTTTTCCAAAAATAAGACAATTATTTTCTTATTTAAGAACACTAACAAAATCTATAGAAAAAAATGTTGAAAAAAAATGTTTAAATAAATAAGAACATCTTTTCTTAAATTTACTTAAATGAAGAAAATCTTTTTGCTAATATCAAGAAGAATTTAAGAAAATTGTGTTTCGACGAGTTGGAACAACAAAATACAGCAAAAAAAAATGTAAAATGAATAAGAAAACGTTTTATTGAGCGAAGTAAAATTTTTCTTGCTGAATTTGCATTTCCAAAGTTACATGTATTTTTTTTCATTTGCCATCCGCTTTGCAAATTTCTGAATATTTTTGCAATTCTCAGATTGTAAGTGAAGCATTTGGTATAAGGAGTTCACTATTTGCATCTTCATTTATATTAAATAAAATGTTGTCATTTCAATAAACAAGTCCTAGGAAAATACTAGTTGACAAATTATGGTTTTCTAATCCCTCATGATTAGTTTTCATTTTCCTTATTTTTTACGTTTTTAATATTTTTAGAAAATATTTGCTTAATTTAATATTTTCTTATGCCTCATTTTTTCTGCATCGCTCTCTAAATCTTGGTTAGACACGCAAACCAGTGCCGAAACTCGCTACATAAAAATTTCTGAGAGCGAGTGAAGAATGAAACACTTGTTTCGTTCTCAATCCTCTTGCCAAACGCGATGATATCGATGCCTTCTCTAATTTTGTATCGAAATCTCACACAGACCAAAACAAAAACGCAAAAATAAGCCAACATACAAATATTTAAGAATAACAAGAAAGAGAAATGTTAAACTGAATAACGATCAGCCCCGTAGAGACGGGTTATTTAGCGAGATGTTTCGCTAGATGTTTCGCCGGCGAATCAAGTTATGTGGAGACGGACGTTTAGTTTCCACCCAAACAAGTGAAGCATGTTAGTCTTCCACGCAGAGAACTGAATCATGCTAGTCTTCCATGCGAACAACGAAGTATGCTAGTCTTCCACGCAGAGAACTGAAGCATGCTAGTCTTCCACGCGAACAACGAAGTCTGTTAGTCTTCCACGCGAACAACGAAGTGTGTTAGTCTTCCACGCGAACAACGAACCGTGCTAGTCTTCGTTGGGAGCGACGATATGTGGTATAGATCGAAATATTATTACTATACTACGATGTGTGTCTCTCGCATTACTTACTTAAGCTCGTATAAGAAAAGTTTTACTTGCAACAAAAAAATAATTTCTTAATTTATTTCAAAAAACAAGAAAAAAACACTTACTCTCAGTAAATTATTTCTTATTTATTTAAAATCCAATTTTACTTGAAGCAAGAAAATGTTTTCTTATTTATTTAAAATCCAATTTCACTTGAAGCAGGAAAATTTTTACTTATTTATTTAAAATCCAATTTTCTTGGATTTTCTTGATATTAAGAAATTATTTTCTAAGTTCAAAATCAAGTCTAATTTTTCTTGTCTCGGCATCGATTCTAGTAAAAAATTCTTTCCGTGTACTATTCAGGACCTGGTTAACTAGGTTTTGATGTATCATAATGAGTTTCAGAAAAGTTAGAGAACATTTAAATTTATGGTGTATGGGTCTGGATATCTGCCCCCCCCCCCAAGGCTAATTCCTGCGCACGGCCCTGAAAATATAAGTACGTATTTAAGGAAAAGCATTAGGTGCTCAGTATGTCAAAAAAATTTAAAATCGGTATTTTTTACTAATACATATTTTTATTTTAAATTCCCAGCAGGGTTTTTCCATATTTTGGTAATGGCTTGAACTTGTATTCAATGAAATAACGCATTACAAATAGCTAATAAACACTCCTTCGCTTACTTTGCTCATTACTTGTAATGCGACAGTTTTAAAATTATTATTTTTCGCTTACTGGTAATGCAGAAAATAATCGAAAAGGTTGGAGTACTGCCGTTATTTTTTTGCAAACGCTTTGCTTGGATTTTAATTTTTCTAAATAGCAGTTTTGTAAAGCAAATTACCCTCATTCTCGTTTATTTTGCCAGTTTTCATTATAAAACTGTAGTGGTTAGTCGCGTTATTCCATCGTTAAAAATTTTTTAAATAAGCCAATAGCTGTGCAAATACATAGTGTAATAATTATTATTCAAATAGTGTTTTTTTTTAAATACATTTTGCAAATAATGCTTTGATTCTTTATTCATTCTGTATGCTATTTGTTTTCGGCATAAATTGCTAACTCAAAGTTTTAAAATTATTTTTTCGCTTACCGGTATTGCATAAAATAAGCGAAAAGGTTTGGAACACTGCCGATATATTTTGCAAAGCCTACATTGATTTAAATTTTTGTAATTAGCAATTTTGTAAAGCAATTTACCCTCACTCTCGTTTATTTTGCCTGTTTTTTATATAATACATTATAGATTACTATACTGGATTGTGTGATATATGCAATTACTTATACCAGTGAAAGAACTTATTACTTGTAACAGCTTACTTTTCCCAATATTAGTAGCGATTATATAAAGCATTATTGTCTACAATATTGTAAGACAATACCGCCAATGACATGCCTATATTAAAGTAATGCAATCCGTATTCGAAAGTGTAAGCGATGAATCAAGATTTCTCGATGATTTTACCCATTACATGTAAGAGAAAGCCCTGCTGGGTTCTTTTAGAGATTTGTATGTACATGTATGTATGTACATATGTATACGTGTAAGTACATAAGAAATTCTAACCAGAACAGCGCTGTGGTGAAATTAGCGAGGTGAGAATGTTAATAACACAAGAAGAAATTAGAGTATCTACACCGTTTGACACAACTCACGTAACTAGCGCGGTAGCTCAGCTGTAAGATGCTAGGCTTCCGATACAAATGAAGCTGGTTCAAGTCCAGGTCGAGTCAGTTTTTTTGTTGCTTTTTTTTTATTAAACAATTTTCTTTGTCATTTTTTATTAAATAAAAATGCCACCCGAATATCGGGGATTACATACTAGTTAATTATTAAAATAAAAACGATCAAACAACCAATATAAAAACCAATCGGATGAGCTTGCCGATAACAAAATCTAATAACAAGAACAAGCATCGCCTTTTCTATAAATAGAATTTGTACAAACAAAAACACACAACCACATGTATGTACATGCGATAGTTTTCATTGTAATATCCCTGCAAAAAATGTGCGATTAATCCCGATATACATTGATTTGTCACTGATTAATCGCATTTTTTGCAGGGATGTATTTGCAAATTCGTTTCTCATATGATATATGAAACTTGTTACTTGTTGCTTTCGAGCGAATATAAATTGATGTAAGAAGTTAACTTCTATCACGTGTACTGTGCTACACGCGGGTTTTTTTTGTGTCTCTTAACCCTCTCAACATAAGCCTCAAATTTAGGGGCGGACTTTTACAACTTTTTTTTTCGACCCTATCTAATGTACATACATATATATGTACTTATGTATGAAAGCAACAAATCACCTGGGCTTTTCCTGCAACAGTTGTTTTGCTTTTCCGTTCATTCTCTTTCACATCTTTCAGGTTGTTTGTTTACGTTTTCTTCAATGCATACAAATATCCAATTGATTAAAGCAAACACACTTACCTAATGTTGCATTTTGGAAAAGTTTATTTGAATTTATGCATGATTTACTTTCATTGCTGTTCTAACTTCTAATTGTTTACAGTGCAGTGTAGGAGTATATTTCCTTTTGATTCAGTGATCATGTACAGTGTGTTTCAAAATCATTGTATTTTAGCTTACCTATACGTTCACATTTTAGTTAATGTCATTATTAGGGCAGGAATTTCATGTACTAAAAAATAAAAAATATGCGAATACTTTTTGGTTGCTTGTTTTTCCGACAGGGTATGAATATGATGTATTGTGGAACGATCCTCCGTCATCCCTTGTCAAGTTTGGTTTGGAGACAAACCGGTTTCGGCTAATATGCGCCATCTTCAGTGTCTTTTTTCGTTCTGAGTTATTTTGTGTAAGTTCGATAGTACTTATAGTAACTAACTTCCATCGTTTGGTCACGTAGGTACTTCGTGTTCGTGCATTCGTGCGTTCGGGCGACGTGCATGCGTGTGTGCGTGCGAGTCTGCGCGTTTAGGTATGTAAATCTATTTTTGTATCCTCATTAAACAGGCAGGTAAAAGTCCGTTATTGTCCTCTTGTGTGTTGTTTTGTTTATGTCGGTTTTAGGTTTTCCGTCCTCTTTTCGGTATAATAGCTTAAGCGGTTCAAATAATGTATCTGATGCGGTGTTTATTTGTTCATTTATTATTTTACCTACGAATGTCTTCTGTTTGTATATCTCCATATTTTCTAATACGTTAAGTCGTTTTCCCTTGTGTTGTATGGAATACGTCAACGTTGTATGGATACCTCAACGGCCAACACAAAAATATAAAATTCACCATGGATGCAGAAAAAAATGGAAAAATCAACTACTTAGACCTCACAATTAAAATAAACTTTTTGAGCGAAATCCGTTACATAAAATTTTTTACCTCCTACACTTGGCGCATTTTGCCCCAGGATGGATAAACATGCATAGTTTGAAAGTGCAATATCTCAGTGAAGAAACAATATATTTGGGCAAACTAAGTGGTAATTGAAAGACTGAAATACATACTTTAAGCAGCTATTCTTAACTTTTTGATTGATGGAAAAATGTTGATCCTACACTATGTCAAAATTAGCGCAGAAACAGCAATTTTTGCATCTTAATCATATTTAGGCCAGGATATCTCGGAAACTAGATCTACCACAAGCAAGTATATGTTATATTCGGAATCAGAAGAAGATTCTACTTTAGAAAAGTGTTACTTTATTGTTCTTAGTCAAAAATTGTGGTATTTGGATATTTTCATTTTGCGTTTAAACGAGTGGAAACTGTTTAGAAATATGCTTTTTTTCAACAAAACCGCAACAGCGAAATCCAACTTTTTATACATTATTAAACGTGTTTAAAGTGACAAACAAAATGAAAAAGAAAGTAAAGCGATAACGATAAAATTACTGGTTGAATTTCAAAGAGTATGGGTTGCTATACTTAAAACAATTCTACATAAACTTCAATCGAAAATGGGCAAGCTCAAAATTGATTTTAGAGGCATGCTCTAGGAGAATTTTTTTCATAGAATTTAATGCAGAATCCGAATTTGCTAGGAACACTATGGCTTAGAAAATTGACCCAGCCTAATATATATATACTAGCTGGACCCGTGCGCATCTTGCGCAAAAAATAATAAAACATACGGCGCCAGTCGATATAGTTTCTGCTCTCACGCCCATTTTAAAAAACTTATATTTATTTGGTTTTATGTCTACAGTGGAACTTATGGAATTTTCATTGAATTACTTATGTATATGTTTGACAAACATATCGCATAATATGTTCTATTATACCTACATATATATATGCATGTGTATTATATTTTTATATATTTTACATATATTTTTATATATACATATGTACATACGTGGTCCCTGCCGACTTGGGTAATTTTTTTTTCCACACGTTTGCCTTGGCAAGCAAATCAGTAATCCAAGCTTACTCGATTTATCTGTTACAGTTCTTGAGTTTTTACTTATAAATCTTTGAAAATTTGCTCCTCTTGGCCCATTTTTCAAAATTTCAGCACGTTTCCTCATAACGGCATAACGTCATTTCATCACTCGGGCTTTATTAGTGACTGAATTATCATGTTTTACGTGGTTTTCGAAATACACACATATGCCTTATTTTCAACCCCAACTTTCTCTGTTCCCATTAGAATCTGTGTACCAAATTTCATTAAAATATTTATATTTTTGCGCAAGTTAGAGTGTATACGGCCGGACGGACGGACATGGTTCAATCATTTTTCATTCTGATCGTTTTGATATACTCGTATATATTAAGGTGGAGTGAAACATTTTTTTTGGAAACTCAATTTGTTCCAAAGCCAGAATGGCACCCTTCTAGCCCAGAAATAAGCCTGTAAAATTTTATTGACCTACTCGCATGTTTGGAGGTGCCCCCAGCCCCACAAAGTTGAAAAAAATAGCACGATCTGGTACAAATGTGAAATTTCTAAAATTATGAAATCAAAAAAACGAAGTATGAGGATTGATAAACAGCCTAAGTTGAGTATTAAAGTGAATTTTTTTTTTTTTGGAAGCAATAGCAACAAAAGTTATTAAAGGTCAAAATTTATATTATGCATTTTTTAAATTGCAATTACTTAAAAACTACTTAACCGATTTCGAATATTTGTATACCATTGGATAGGTATTTTGATTCCCTTTAATTTGATATACATTTTATGTGGGTTCCATAACACTCCCCGCTGCGGGGGTCAACCCCCCTTTTACCCCCCTTACTTTTCATATAAAGTACCACGCCCAATAAAACACCGTTTCGCGTGCATAGCTAATTAATAACTTTAAAACGATGCCTTACTTATTAATTTTGGTAAATTATGTGAGCAGAAAAAGGGATATTTATAAAACACCAATTAGAAATAATATATATGACTAGCCGGACCCGTGCGCATCTTGCGCAAAAAATAACAAAACATACGTGGCGCCAGTCGGTATGGTTTGTGCTGCCACGCCCATTTTAAAAAACTTATTATTTATTTGGTATAGTGGACCTTATGGAACTTTCAATGAATTACCTAGATATATGTTTGACAAAGATATCGCATAAAATGTTTTTATTATTCCTATATAGGTATGTGCAATATATTTTTATATATTTTATATATATTTTTATGTGCGTATGTGGTTCTTGCCGACTTGGGTAATTTTTTTCCACACGTTTGCCTTGGCTTAATCGATTTATCTGCTACAGTTCCTGAGTTTTGACTTATAAATCTTTGAAAATTTGCTCCTCTTGACCCATTTTTCAAAATTTCAGCACGTTTCCTCATAACTGCATAACGTCATTTCATCACTCGGGCTTTATTAGTGACTGAATTATCATGTTTTACGTGCTTTTCGAAATACACACATATGCCTTATTTTCAACCCCAATTTTCTCTGTTCCCATTAGAATCTGTGTACCAAATTTCATTAAAATATTTCTATTTTTTCGCAAGTTAGAGTGTATACGGCCGGACGGACGGACATGGTTCAATCATTTTTTTTTCTGATTCGTTTTGATATACTCGTATATATTAAGGTGGAGTGAAAAAATTTTTTTTGGAAACTCAATTTGTTCCAAAGCCAGAACGGCACCTTTCTAGCCCAGAAATAAGCCTGTAAAATTTTATTGACCTACTCGCATGTTTGGAGGTGCCCCCAGCCCCACAAAGTTGAAAAAAATAGCACGATCTGATACAAATGTGAAATTTCTAAAATTATGAAATCAAAAAAACGAAGTATGAGGATTGATAAACAGGCTAAGTTGAGTATAAAAGTGAATTTTTTTTTTGGAAACAACAACAACAAAAGTTATTAAAGGTCAAAGTTTATATTATGCATTTTTTAAATTGCAATTACTTAAAAACTATTGAACAGATTTCAAATATTTTTATACCATTCGATAGGTATTTTGAATCCCTTTAGTTTGATATACATTTTATTTGGGTTCCATAACACTCCCCGCTGCGGGGGTAAACCCCCCTTTTACCTACCTTACTTTTCATATAAAGTACCACGCCCAATAAAACACCGTTTCGCATGCATAGCTAATTAATACCTTTAAAACGATGCCTTACTTATTAATTTTGGTTAATTATGTGAGCAGAAAAAGGGATATTTATAAAACACCAATTAGAAATAATATATATGATATAGATACATAAATTCAGTCTTGAACATTTCATAATTTGCAAAGGTTAATCCTTATTCAACGATTCATTAGCGTACACAATGAAATATTTTTTCATATTCTCAAAAAGAAAACTTTGCCGATTCGGTCGAAAAAAGCTCTTATACATAGAAAACGAGCGTTCTACATCCACAGAGGTAATAGGAGCATGTTTGAAAACGGCTCTTTGTCGACAGGTATGCACCGTATCGAAAATACTAATAATAGCCGTGTTCACACGAAACTCTATCCGTCGTCAGATGGCTGTTATGCATTAGTTTCGTTTGTATAAAACTGTCAACTAGCAAATTACAAAAATAGGCAATATGATGCGAAATATGTAATAAAAAAATGCAAACAACGCAAAATATGTAAAAATATGCATATATGACCAAAATATGCAAAATATGCAAAAACATTTGAATGCCATTTTTAAGACAATTTCGCGATTCGCAAAGATTGTTTATATATTTGGATCTACCTAAATCTAAGAAAAACATGTATTTGCATAGATTTCCATGCCCTAGTTATTATAGCTGTGCAGCGCGAAATCTTCTCTGAAAAACTACTATTTGTATTGGAGAAATGCTGCTCGGAGTGTCAAGTATTTGTCTAAAAAAATTTAATTGGCAGAATCCAACTCGTTGTCGACATGTTTACACGGGTCGTGGAACAATATTTTCTTTGCTGGGCTGGACTTTGCACTGCAATTAATTTCTGAAAATAATAATGGAAGCGGTCACAATCATGAGGGTTTAGGTGAAATTTTTTGAAAATATAAGTTATACCCATATTTGTATAGTAAAATATATCTAGTGTTTAAGTATTTGGTGACAAAGAGATCCAAGTCATTTCGGAGATTGTAGTGCCATTTATTGGCCGGGCAAGAAACATTTCCAATGCATTTACCCAGAATTTACAATAAGTAATCAACTTTAATCCTAATTATCTCAAAACAATATCAGACCTACATAAATTTCTTTGATTCTAACCCCTTCAGGTAAAGTATAAAATATAAGCTACAAATAAGCTACCGTTTTGAGGACCGTTTTTTAAAAACGCTAATCGCCCCAAATAGGATACATGGTGCAAAAATTGTATGTGCTCGTTACCAACAATAATCAAAACATACTAAAATACAATTATGGATTTAATTTATGTAATTCATTTGCTTTTATTAGCTTACAAAATTGACTACCGAAATTTTGCATACTGCCAAAGTAGAAGGTTATGCACAGTTTATGAATTTTCTTTATGTAAAATGTGTAAAAATGTGTTTACCTATATGTATATGTACATATGTACATACATATGTGCCAAAATACATACATACATATGTATCAAAATAGTCCGCACTGAAAGTTTTGTATTCACAAAAATGCATCTGCAGATTTGTTTATTGTTTTATCTATTCGTAAGTAAATGCGTGCACTATTAGTTCATTCCTGTTTACAAAGGTAAATTGAATTGTGAATACTAAATAGGTATGTATGTACATAGGTACACTGTATAAAGTTTAAATCTATTTTTTATAATTGCACAGACATTGAATTTGTGTACATATGTATGTATGTAGATATTTTTATATTTATATGTAGGTACATATGCTATGTAAAAGATTGTTGACTGGAATGGATTTTATTAAGATAAATGCGGGCTGGAATTTACGTAAGAGTACCTGTACACATACTATGTATGAACACATTCTTTTTAGTTAACAAGCCTTGTACCTAAACGATGTGGGTGGTAACAAGATGGAAATGAAGGGCAGTTGGTGTACTAAATCGGTTATAGATGTACATGTATGGATATAAGTACATACATACATACATATATATGAATTTTAAATGATAAATTTCATATATTATTTTCTAAGTAAAAAATATAAACCTACCTATGTTTGATTATGGCGGGTTCGATTTTATTTCAGGCTGAAAATGTTTAACAATGCTAATTATTAAGGATTTGCGATTATTTTAAGGAGAAACAGTTAGGTGATTCACAAAGTGTCATAAAGTCATATGTCATATTAAAATATTGTACGGAAATAGTTATAAAAGACTTTTCCGAAGCCCTGTGAAGAAGTAAACAAAAACAGATGATCAAATACGACGACCCAAAAACATATCGTGCAGAGTTGTATTTATTTAGTACACATATAGCATAGAATGCAACCACAGAATATTATGACTTATGACGATATGACGCAATATGACAGGTTGTGAATCCCCTAAGTATGACTACCACACTTATATGTAATACGTATGTGTGTCTGTGTCACATTTTTCTACAGCTTATGAGTACCTAGTATATCGAAGATAAAAGTTCCTCTATTAAGCGTTCGAAAATATCACATTCTCACAACAATGGACTATTAAAACCGGCAGATGTTCCCAAAAAGCTCATCTGCTTACAAAAAATAATTTGCGAATGGATTTTATAAGAGTGTATGAGTGCGATTAGAGTAAAATAGTTATTTTAGGATCCAAAGAACAGCGAAATTTCGTAAGAAGGTGGGCTAATACAACCCTAAATATAGTCCGAATAACGGTAAAACAAAGAGAAACTTCTAAGTACATATACATACATACATATATCTTGTATTGGACGCATATTCTAAATAATAAAAGAGTTTCATGTGGTATATGTCTTATGTTAATTTATGTGTAAACTATGTATGTAGGTATATAATAGAATTTATTTGTCTTAAACCACAGATCGATTTTTTATTCGATTTTTTTTATTGGAGGCAGTGTGCTTATATTTGTGAAGAACATAAGGTAGGTACATATGTATGTTTAATGTATTGTAAATAAACACAAATATTTATGCGTACGCCCAACGAACTATGTATATAAAAGCGAAATGCTTCTAAAAATTTATATCAAGCAATATTGATAAACAATATTTCATTGCCCTTTTATGATTAATTTCAATTGTCGTAAATTATTTAAGCACTTAAGTACATATTTACATACATACATATATGAAGCAAAAGAAAATTTATCATAAATTGCAGTGGGTAGAGTGCTCGCCTGCTATGCCAGAGGTCTCGGGTTCAAACCACGGTCCGAGCAAAACACCAAAACAATTTTTCTAATTAGTAAAAATCCAATTATTGGGTTTTTTTAAGAGCAGCGGTCACCTCTCGGCAGTGGGCGGCATACCCTCCGAGAGTATTTCTGCCATGAAAAAGCTTCTCACAAAAAATGCATTCGCCGTTCGGAGCCGGCATAAAACTGTAGGTCCACCCAATTAGTAGGAAAAACAAAAAGGAGCACACCTCGAATTTGGAGAGAAGCTCGGCCATAAAACTCGTCAGAGTTATAATAGCGCCATTGTATTATATTATTATTATTATAAATTGCCACCAAAAATGTTGCAATCAAACCAATTTCGCCACCATTTAAATTGTTGACTTATGAGTTTTTAATATGATTGATTACGCCAAGTTTAATAACCCATACACTGGCAAAAAGTTTGACAATTAAAGCTGCAAAAATAACTGTGAGAAATGATCGCATATCCAGTGATATCGTAGGTACCTATAAGTATGGCCCTGCAGTGGGTTAACTCTCCGTCAGACACTTATTTCGATTGTCACATTCGGTACACTTGGGTCTGGCTGGACCCACATACAAATTGTATGAAAATGAAAGTGTGTGTGCGTGTGATGTTGAAACACTTCCAAAGTATGCAATCGATTTTTATGAAATTTTCACAGTGGGTTCAAGTGGTCACTCCGCATAAGATGTGGTTTGAAAAAGTTGCCGGTTCCCGGAATTTTGGCCCAAATGTGGACCCGAATGGCTCCGGAATGTACTTGGGAAATATTGGTATCAAATGAAAGGTGCTAATCAGGGCTTGAATATAGGTTATTTTTAATGAGATATCTATGCTGGGTCAAAACGTGTATTCGCTAACCTCGGAATATTTGTAAGCGATACGAGTAGTAATACATAGAGATAGGAATAGTCACATAGATAGATGGAGGCATGTTTGTCGTACCGAAATGGCCTCGGAATGTTGTAGTGAATTTGCGCGTAAATATAGGTGGTGGTGTGGTGCAGTGGGTAGAGTGCTCGCCTGCTATGCCAGAGGTCTCGGGTTCAAACCACGGTCAGAGCCAAAACAATTTTTCTAATTAGTAAAAATCCAATTATTGGGTTTTTTAAGAGCAGCGGCCACCTCTCGGCAGTGGGCGGCATACCCTCCGAGTGTATTTCTGCCATGAAAAAGCTTCTCACAAAAAATGCATTCGCCGTTCGGAGCCGGCATAAAACTGAAGGTCCACCCAATTAGTAGGAAAAAGAAATAGGAACACACCTCGAATTGGGAGAGAAGCTCGGCCATAAAACTCGTCAGAGTTATAATAGCGCCATTGTATTATTATTATATTATTATATTATAGGAATTTTGTACAGAATTTCTGAATGTTAGCTTATTTATATTATTATATTCAAATTTTTATTAAGCTTTTTCAACTTCCTCAGCAGCCCCCTTACGTCCCAAATCATTAGCTAATGCAGCTGCTAGCCGTTCATAAAATTCACTATCAAAGCTCCTTCTATGTGGTCTAAAATTGCATATCAAATCAATTTCATCACTCAAAATTTTCTTGGTAAAAATAGTAAAAATAAAAAAATAATGTGTATTTTATGAATTATATTTGCACTTAATTTATCAAATAACCACAAAATCAGAACTGAAAAATATAAACTAAAAGGCAAATATCTATTGCCCCGATAATTCATAAATTTAAAAGAAAAATATGCAAACGATTCCACTCCTTCATATTAGGTAAACAATATAGGAATACTCTGAAAAAAAAACGTTGTAAATACAAAGACTTTTGCAGTTAAATTAACAACTTTCCGCAGTTGAAATGTGCCCAACAACGCTCCGTTGTTGTTTCAAAGATGCGAGCGTTTTTGATTCAAATAC
Organism: Urophora cardui; assembly: GCA_960531455.1. NCBI lineage: Eukaryota > Metazoa > Arthropoda > Insecta > Diptera > Tephritidae > Urophora > Urophora cardui. The sequence continues at coordinate 106,560,916 of OY482673.1, read as the reverse complement.
TTTTCGTATTTAAGTTAACAACGGAAACTATTGAATGAAATACTTTTACATTTAAGTTAACAGTGTTTGCTTTTGAATTAACAGCAAAAATTTTTAGTCCAAAAGCGAGCACCGTTGGTTTAAATACTTTTCGTATTTAAGCCAACAATTTTTGCTTTTGAACTAACAGCAAAAGTTTTTGGTCCAAAAACGGGCACCATTGAAGCAAATACTTACGCTTTTAAGTTAACATCAAAAAAATTGTAAACAATAGTAATTTTTTTTTTAATATAATAGATATTATTTTAGTAGGAAAAACAAAAAGGAGCACACCTCGAATTGGGAGAGAAGCTCGGCCATAAAACTCGTCAGAGTTATAATAGCGCCATTGTATTATATTATATTATATTATTATTAAGATATTATTTTATTTTATTTAATTTTTTTTATATTATATATATGTTTACATAGTAATATTAATACTAAGGCCCGGTTTCACAAAACAAACTTTTTCCATTCAGTGATGGTCATTTGATACATCATTTGAACAACGCGATTGATGAAAAGAGACACGGACACAAAGGTTTTCATCACATTTTTCACACCGGCCATATAAAAATATGGAAACTTGTAGGCAGTGTGTGACAGAATTATCCATCAATCGTGCGCCTCAAATGATATATCAAATGACTATCACTGTCTGCAGTGCTTTTTACACAAAAACAGAAACACATAAACTCAACTTATTTTTTTTTATTATTTCATAACACATTCTTTATTGTTTTCGCCACATTTGTAGGTTTGCGGAATTTTATCCTGTCGGCGATGAGTTCTTTTTTATTTAATATTTCGTCGATGTCGTGGGAGTGCATCATTGCAAGCAGTTCAATATTTTTGATACCGCATTCATTGAACTGCATCAATGCACCTGTACATAACTCCCACGGCAAGAATAACTTGATTATTTTCTCATCGCCGACAAGGTTTACCAGATTTGGCTCGTTCGATTGCTCGCTATCGGAAAAACGGGATAATCAAACATATTTAACCTGAAAATACAAAATAAATTTTTCAACGTATATATGTATGTACATATAATTTTAATATATTATAATAATATATAAATAATATCATTATTGTGACTTACCTTTATTTGCAATTATATATTGCATATATGTATGTACATATATACATATATTTTTCCCGAAAATTTAAATTAATTGAACGAGTTTGAAAAAAACAATTTTCTATTTTTTATTTACTTCAAAATTTTTCAACAGCAAGGGAGTTCTTGAATCAAAAACGCCCGTCTTTGAATTAACTATGGAAAGTTGTTGAATCAAAAACTTTACCGTTAAAACAAATACTTTTGCTGTTGAATCAAAGACGGAGATTCAACAACGGAAAGTTGTTGAGTTAACTACGGGTATTTTTTTCAGAGTACTAGGGTATACCCGTCCCGCTTCGCTGCGCTGAACCCTCCCTCTGTCTACATATAGGTACATATGACTAGTATCTCTCCCTCTAAAAAAACATTTGGGGCCCTCGGATCCACGTTTTCATCTATATCTTGTGAACCAGGTTAGAAAACCCAATAAAAATAACTCTATTTTCAAGCTCAGATTATTACCTTTCATTTGACACCAATATTGACCAAGTACATTCCGGGGCCATTTGGGTCCACATTTGGGCCGAAATTCCGGAAAGCGTCCACTCTTAAAAAATTATCTATTACTCTATATTCAAGCCCTGATTAGTACCTTTCATTTGACACCAGTATTGTCTAAGTACATTCCGGGGCCATTTGGGTCCACATTTGGGCCGAAATTCCGGGAAGTGTCCAATTTTTCAAACCACATCTTATGCGAAGAGACCACATGAACCCACTGTGAAAATTTCATAAAAATCTATAGGATACTTTGGAAGTTCTTAAGCAAAATCCGTACACACACTTTCATTTCCATACAATTTGTATGTGGGTCCAGCCAGACCCAAGTGTACCGAATATGATGTGTTAGTCAACATATCGGTATAACTAGCTTAGTATATGAGATACCAACCTACCTTTTTTACAGGTCTTTAGAAAATTAAATTTTAGTAAGCTACCTGAAATTTCAAGCATCTAGCTTAATTTATAGTACTCTTTTTCGTAGTTTGAAAATGAAAAAGGTCTGGCTGGAACCAAGTGTCAGACGGAGGGTTAAAGTTATATTTGCTGTGTCTTTTTCGCCTATAAATATGTGCATCTGCGTTTTCCGATAAAAACGCGAATCCGTTATCTAGGCCATAGCGTCACGACTGGTACAATACTAGTATTAAACGAACTGGTCTAACTCTTTCCTCTGTAAGTACCTCCTCTTGAACCAGAATATTGCCTCAATAACTGGCGTTGGCCTTGGGGACAGTTGCTTTCTACACTGGCTCATGCTGTCGCTGCAAAGTGACTAATAAAATGTCAATTTGTCACTCGATAGCAATTAAAGCTGTGCACAAGCATAACGAATGCATGGTGGCTACTTTTATGATCGTCGTAGATGTTTCATTTAACACAGATGACATATGTACATAAATATTGCTCGCTTACTTCAATAGTATCATAACTTAAAAACCCTGATTTATCGGATAGCCATTTTAAGTGAAACCAATTCGACGCTTCCAAACAATATTGTACTAAGTCTGAAAACTGTGTTTTGCAGGGAAAGCTCTCAAAGTTTAAATTCGATATGAAACTTCAGCTGTGCGCTAAGTATATTTTCGCTTGTAACTTCTATTTGGATTGAAAGGTCAATACCAAAACTCGTTACCTTCTAAGTTTGGGTATGCTTTATATAAAACCGTAAGAAAATTAACAATTTGGTACGTTGTTTTTCATGGCAAGCTTTCAATGTTTGTATTCTGTAAAAATCTCGAGTTGTATTATATATACACTTTTGCTTATAACTTTTATTTGATTGTCCGATTGGTACCAAAATTTATAAAAATACTTGAAAACGCCAAAAACGAGAAAACGTACTAATGTCTCAGACACACATGTGGTATGAATATTATAATATCAATACTATGATTTGGCTTTACTATGAAAATTTTCAATTAAACTACAATATGAGAGTGACACACATGTGGTATAGATCGCAATATTTCTATTATACTACGATGTGTGTCTCTAGCATTAGTCGACTTATATGAACCAAATATTAAAATTTTAGTAAAACGTCAGAAATCTTAAGCAATAGCAAATTTTTGGCCTTTATTAATATTTTGACCATATGTATTTTGTTTCTTATTAGTTTTTTATAAAAATGACCTCCCTGAATTGTGGAAGGAAAAAAAAAAAATTGATTCCGGTGAATTTTTTTAGATTTTTGAGTTATGATACATTAAAAATAGGTGAGCGATAAGTACAGATGTATATAGGTACATATAAATACTTACTAATGTGTACGTATGGACTCAGCTTTGAAGCTCAAACACTTACTAAATGATATTCACCCAACAACATTTATTATTTGACACTTTGCCAGTCATGTGTATATTTAGTTATCCTCTAGTATAATTGACAAGGCCTGAGTATTGGAAGTGAGGTAGTAAATTGGGAGTCCATTTTCATTTCAAATTTTTTATTCGATTCAAAAAATTATTTTGAATAAAAAATCTATTTCAAATATTTGATTCGAATCAAGAATTTATTTAAAATCAAGATTCAAAAAATATTTTTGGTTCTTTTGAGAAATGAATCACAAATCAAATTTATCTTTGATTTGAAAATAGTTTGAATCACGAACCAAAGGTCATTTTTGATTCTTTTGTGAAACGAATTACAAATAAAGTCTCTTTTATTTGAAAATCACGAATCAAAGGGTATTTTTGATTCTTTTGTGAAATGAATAACAAATAAAAAATAGCTTTTATTTGAAAGTATCTTCAATCACGAATCAAGCTGCTTCTTAATTTGAAAGTTGATTTGAAATCAAAGTCGATTCGAAATCACGCAACTCTGATGAGCACCTTCCTTTCCTGAGGAACCGGAAACATATGTACATTTGGTATGGCATCGCTGTGTTAATTTCCATGCACGAATTCAACTATCAAATACACTTTTTCGCTTTACTAATTCGGTTTCAAGGCCTTGCCATATTCTACTGGGTAAGTAGACAGTTATAGTAAATATATTTATGCACATATATACCTAGAGATATAATCGTAATGGTTATTGTTGGTATATCATGTGTTCTTGCATGTGGGTAAACTAAAGGAAACATTGTTACACATCAAAAGTCAGTATTAAACAATTAATTGCAATTCCTCCACAAATCTTCTTAGGAGCAAGAGTAAGGCAGCTGAAGCCCCTGATACTCGGACTTCGAACTCATTGCATTCAATGTAGTTATGTAAGTATATTTTACTTTTAAAGACGTAAGGAGTGTGTGACCGCATTCGGCCGTACTCAATGTATTTATCAGCTGACTTTTTATTCTGGTGGCGCAACCAGCACGTTCTTTATAACAACTTAAATCAATCTAAGTGTTTTTAAATAACAATATGTGTAACAAATAAAGCTTAACGAGCCCTTAAACAATCGAAAACAAAATAACTTTAACATACATACATATATTTGTACATTAGGGCGGTCTTTAAAAATCAAATTAACGATTGTCTTCGGTCTCACACCCTACATCGGTAACAGCTCATTCAAAGATATCACATATAAATTTTGGTCCCGATCGGTGATAATTAAGGTGTGTCGCATAGGTAGGGTTGCCAGACGTACTGATTTGATCAGTACAATACTGATCTTTCTTGCCCCGTACTGATGGTTTTAAAAACCTTAAGAAATACTGATTTTTTGGATTTTGTACTGATTTGTACTGATTTTTAGCCGACACTCAAAAAATTAATTTTTATCACCCTGCACTGTTTTTAATTTTCCAACTGTTTTCATTTGACGTTTGTAATGCCGTGGGTATGCTTACGATAATACTCGAAGAGCAACGTGTAATTATTGTTGTGCACTCCGACGAGTGAGAGAATTTTCGGACTCTCACATCGATCCAATTTGCTTCGTGAAACAAACACCCAGCACGCCGAGGCTTCGGGGTAATAATGTGTTATGATGTGTATGTGCGCTCTAATCATCGATTTAACAACCTCTGACCGATGACGAAAATGTGTCCGAATTTCATCGGTGTTTTGCTGGTAAGCATAACCACGGCATAACCATGAAACAATTAGGAAGGAGGAAGGAACGCGAACGTTAAATATCATAGAAACATGATTGACAGTTAACGATACAGAAACAAAAACAAAATGCCAGTAATAAAGACAAATTTCTCCGCATATATTGTTTTTTTTTTTTGTTGGAAGGCAATGTACTGATTTTTTCGGGAAAAGTATCTGGCAACCCTACGCATAGGGGTCATATACATATGTTAATATTAACTTTGACCCCCGTGCGGCACCCCCTAACCGTTTCCGATCGGGACACAAACTTATATGTGGGGGTGAGGTTGAAGAAATATGATATACAATTTGTTTGCATGCATTTGGGGACCACCCTAATGAACATATGAATATGATTATTGTACGTAAATATCTCTGTGGCGAACTAACAAAGATGAGCAAAGGCCATTTACTAGTGATGAGCGATATATCGCAAACGGTGATTTTTTCACTGTGAATAAAAAATCGCAAATCGCAATTGCGATCACTTTTTCAAAATAGCAGTCCACTACTTATTGGGAACTGCTATCGATGTACCAAGTAAGCAGTTCACCTATGTGAATCGCAATCGCAAAAGCATTATAAATTTCTTTTTGTTTATACTTTTAAGCAGACCACATACGTATATTGAAATATAAAAAAAAAAAATTATTGAATTTACAATTTATCTTTGAAAAATGTTTACAAACAGCGAAATTACTGCGGAATACGTTGTTATTGCTATCATTTTGTTAACATAAAATGAAGACAGGTTATATCGCTCAGAAAACGCTAAAATAATCTCTACCGGTAACTGATGATTTTATAGCAGTCCATGCAATCACAATAGCAGTTTAAAATCGCAGTGATTTAAAAATAGCAATCACCGAAATCACAGATATCGAAAAATCGCAGTTTCTCTCATCTCTACCATTTACTTAGTTAAAATATACATTTTAACAATAAATAGCTAAAGCAAAATCAGAGATGGCAAAGTTCGGATGGAATCGAAATTTCTATACTTCTATGTAATTCGAAGTATGTAGAACTCATCTCTCCCAAATCTCCCCATTCTTTGCTATCAATTGCGGCGACCTACAGTGAGTCTGGCAGCTATTTTTTTGTTTGAAAAAAATAAACCCAATAAGTAATTGGATTTTAATTAATTATAAAAATTTATTATTTTAATTTGGTATTGGTCCGGAGTCCTTTCGAACACAGCACCTCTGGCATGGCAGGCGAAAGATCTACTCACTACCTACACCATAGCAGCACTACCAAGATTTATAGACAATTCTGTAAATAAGCAACGATACATATGTACATTAGGCATATAACTTTTTTACAATTTTTGCAAATACGAAAAACGGCATACCATAGTCGAATAGAGCATAAAAAAGTATGAACCCCATAATTTTTTTTTGCGAAATTGCAAAAAAATTTCCGCGCAAAACGAAATTACTTTTTTATCAGAACTGCTGAAAAAAACAAAAAGTTTTGTACAGTGTACACTTTTTCTTCATAATAATAGATATTTATTTAACTAATAATCTTCCTATTATTCCAAAAGCCTTTTAATGGACCTAAGGGATGTTCCCCACCCACCCCAAACTAATTTTTCTTCAGAAAATTCTGATTCAATATAATAATAACACAGCTGTGCGCGGAACGTTTTTGAACCGAAATCACCTAAAAAAGTGATATTCATTACTTGTACAATATTTGCCACCACGTCGTGGTATGCCAAATTTTTCGTCAAAATTTGTTATATGCCTAATGTACATACATACATACATATAACGCGAATAACAATCAACTAATTGTCAAGCATAGCAAATTAACTTTATTGTGAATTAGTAATTGATTTAAGGCGAAATATTAAATAGCAAGGTAGCTGGTCGCTTGGGTGGTGTCTGCCACAATGCCAATAAAATACGCCGACGCGATTTGAAGGTAATGAGAAAGCAAAACTTATGCAATAAATGTGGGGAGGGCGATGGCTTCATGGGACGTGCTGCATTTGAGGCTTGTCAATGCTTTGCCAATTACTTGCAGATATAAAATTAAAAACTTGCGGGCGAGAAATAGTGGAGGAGATCGCGAAGGCGAATTTGGCAATGTAGGAACAAAAATAGTCGGCAAAATTTTCAGACAAAACTGCAGAGAAAAGTTCAAGGAAACGTCACCAGCGAGAAAACTTAAGTTTTAATTTCTTTAAGATTTTTTTTTTTTGCAAAGAAATACTGAAAAGTTTTCGTCGCCATGGAAAATTTCCGTGAGTTTTCAAAGTAAGTATCTATAATTGGCTGGGAAAAATTAACGCTTGATTGACAAGTGCAACGAGGTAGTGGAGAGGCGTTGGCGGAAAAGCAGACGCGAAAATCAACAGGGCAGAATGCGACCGAAGGTGACAGTTGCCAATTGAAATTGAAAAGGTTTTGCTCGGTTCATTTTTTTGTTTTCGTTAAATAATAAGTCAGTAGCAGATTGTTAATGAAAATGACAGAGGTTGTGTACCCAAAGACTTATTGGTCGATTTTGAGATATGTGTGTATGTATGTATGTATGTACATACATGAATATATGTGGGTAAGTAAATGTTGGCTTATTGTAGGTGGCAAAGCATGTTCATGAAGTCGCTCAAATGACGCTTACGACTTTTACACGCACAATTGCTTTTGACAAAAGAAAAAAAGTTAATTGCATTTAGTTTCAAAGTTATTAACGCAAGTTGTGGGTTGGCAGTGAGAAAGCGAAAAGTTATCTTAATTATCATAAATAATTTTTCATGGCCGGCAAGTTTTACTTTGTGAGAATCGAAACAAGTTAAAAGCTCGGATAATATTGAATGGTACTTATATATACCCAGCAGGAGGTTTCAAATATATACATACCTATTTACACATATGCATGCATGTACATACGTATGTACATATATTCATACATGGCAGGTAAAAGGCATTTTTCGAGTACACAATTAATTTGTTTGAGTGAGGCAATATTCCGATTGTAAAAAATAAAGCTTTCTCTCTTATAAGAATTTGCATTATTAAGTAATATTTTTGTTGGTTTAGGTAATTTTATTTTCTGAACAAATATATGTACATACATATGTATCTCAATACATACATATATTTAAGTTAGATGTATATTTAAAAGACTTCACATATATAACTTTTTATGATATTTATAAAAAAAAATTATATATAAATTTATTAATATTTTATTTATGTATATAATAATGTTTCAGTGAAGCAAGTGCGGGTATACATTTTCAAATTGTTAAGAATAACTTTCCAAATGAAGCAAAAGTAAATTATCTAACGAAATCAAATGCAACGCAAACAAAAATTAAAAATTGTAATTTCTTAAATTGTCAATATTTTTTTTATCAAGACTTTAAAAAATGTAAATGGGCATAATTTGGTGTTCATTGAAAATTAATTAGGCGCGTGCAAATAAACTACATACAAACATACAAGTGAACAATTTATTAAATACAAAAGTGTATTTTTACGCTTAATTTCACTTTACGAACTTTTTATTTAAAAGGTAGGCTAGCGAATTTCTTTAGCAACGACAATTAAGATGCTTTGTTGTACAACAATTGTGCTTATGAAGTGACACAACAATAATTTAAAACTTCTCCAATAGAACACACACATTTGACAGCCCGAAAAAAGTGCATTAAAAGTGAAAATTTTTGTCAGATTAGAAAAGCCTGCTAAATATGTACAATAGAACTATAGTGGCGGCTACTATCGAAAGTCGGTGTTTTGAGTAAATTTTCCCAAAATGTGTAAAAAAATTTTCAAACAAATTCATTACCATGGTTATTTGTATGAGAATTCAACTTTTCAAAGTTAAAGAAATTAAAATTTAAAAACAAGGACAATTTGGGAATGAAATGGCGCTTAAGAATTTTTTCCTTATTTTGATGTATAAATTTCATATAGTACTGAATCCATGGTAGCGCATTTTTTATAAACATTTTTATGTGTAGTTTTTTATAACAATAAAATAAATTAAAAAATAAAATGAAATGAAATAAAATAAAATTAAATTAAATTAAAAGGAAGCCTAAGTTCGACTGGAATCGAACATTAGATACTCAGCTGTATGCTTTCATTGTTTGTTTGCGTCTGATAGAATCACGGTATATTTTATATAAAGCGAGTGCCGCATAAAGTGGGCGTAGCTACGCCCATTTTCAACATTTTTATCAGTCATTCAACTAAGCATATGAATATTATTCTTTGTGCTAAATTTCATTCCTTTTTGACTTCTAGTTACAACGATGTCACGTTACAAATTCCCAAAGGGTGTTCCAGAAATATCTTTGTTAAAAAGTAGGCGTGGTCACAAACCGATTTCAAAAAATTTTTGCGTGTCTATTAACACAAGTTATAAAAGTGTATAAACCAAGTTTCGTCATAATATCTCAATTATTTGTCGAGTTATGGGCTCCGAAATCTCGTAGATTCCTTTGTCTAAAAAGGGGCGGTGCCACGCCCATTTTCCAAAATTTTTCTATTTTTTGTTTCCGGTCTATTGTAGAACTCATGACACAAAATTTCAATGAATTATCTTTATATTTGGCAGAGATATCGCTTAAAATGTTTTTATTAGGTCACTTTATAATACCCATATATAAAAGTGGGCGTGGTCGTCAACCGATTTCGACAATTTTTCGTCCAAACATTGGCCTGGGTAAGTAAATCAAGCGTGAAAAATTTCATCGATATATCTGCTACGGTTTCTGAGTTATGGCTTGTACAACTTTCAATGTTTGGCCCTTAATAAGTGGGCGTGGCACCGCCCATTTTCCAAATTTCATCAAATTTCTTCCTAGGGGCCTGAGCTCTACACGTGGGTGAAATTTTGTCATCCCAGCTCCATTAGTGACTGAGATACCAAATTTCCGATTTTTACTATATAGGGGAGGTGGGCGTGGTCATGGTCCGATTTCACCCATTTTCAATACCAACCGTCCCAGTCTCGATACCAACTTGCATTCCAAATTTCATCAAAATATTTCAATTTTTGCGCGAGTTATCGTGCGTACAGGCGGACAGACGGACGGACATGGCTCAATCGATTTCTCTTTTCACCCTGATCATTTTGATATATATAAGTCTATATCTATCTCGATTATTTCGTTCTGTTACAATCCACCGCTAGGAAATCAAAACTATAATACTCTGTGTACTAGTACAGCTGAGTATAAAAATAAAATAATATTAATTTAATTCAAAAAATTAAAATAAAATAAAATTGGAAAAATAAAACAAAATGAGATTAAAAAAATAAAATAAAAAATTAAATAAAATAAAATAAAATTTAGTTTATAAAATAAAATAAAATTAAATTAAATTAAAGATAACAAGTAAGGAAGCCTAAGTTCGAGTGGAATCGAACATTAGATACTCAGCTGTATGCGTTCATTGTTTGTTTGCGTTTGATGAAAACACGGTGTATTTTATATAAAGCGAGTGCTGCATAAAGTGGGCGTAGCCACGCCCATTTTCAACATTTTTATCAGTCATCCAACTAAGCATATGAATATTATTCTTTGTGCAAAATTTCATTCCATTATGACTTCTAATTATAAAGATGTCACGTTACAAATTCCCAAAGGGTGTTCCAGAAATATCTTTGTTAAAAAGTAGGCGTGGTCATAAACCGATTTGAATAACTTTTTGCGTGTCTATTAGCACAAGTTAGAAAAGTGTATAAACCAAGTTTCGTGTTAATATCTCAATTATTTGTCGAGTTATGGGCTCCGAAATTTCGTATATTCCTTTGTCTAAAAAGAGGCGGTGCCACGCCCATTTTCCAAATTTTTCTATTTTTTGTTTCCGGTCTATTGTGGAACTCATGCCACAAAATTTGAATGAATTATCTTTATATTTGACAAAGATATCGCTTAAAATATTTTTATTAGGCCCCTTTATAGTTCCCATATATAAAAGTGGGCGTGGTCGCCAACCGATTTCGCTAAAATTTTGAACATGTATTACCACAGCTAATAAAAGTGTACACACCAAGTTTCGTCATTATATTTAAATTATTTGTCGAGTTATGGGCTCAGAAATCTCGTATATTCCTGCTTCTAAAAAGAGGCAGTGCCACGCCCATTTTCCAAAATTTTCGTGCTTTTCGTTTTATATCCGCAGTTGGACTCCTGCCATAAAATTTCAATGATATACCTTTATATTTGACAGAGATATCGCTTAAAATGTTTTTATTAGGCCACTTTATAATACCCATATATAAAAGTGGGCGTGGTCGTTAACCGATTTTGGCAATTTTGCGTCCAAACATTTGCCTAAGTAAGTATATCACGCCTACCAAATTTCATCGATATATCTTCAACGGTTTCTGAGTTATGACATATAAAACTTTCAATGTTTGGCCCTTAATAAGTGGGCGTGGCACCGCCCATTTTTCAAAATCTCACCAAATTTCTTCATAAGGGCCTGAGCTCCACACGTGGGTGAAATTTTATCACTCTAGCTCTATTAGTGACTGAGATACAAAATTTCCGATTTTTACTATATAGGGGAAGTGGGCGTGGTCATAGTCCGATTTCGCCCATTTTCAATACCGTCCGTTCCAGTCTTGATACCAACTCGCATTCCAAATTTCATCAAAATATTTCAATTTTTGCGCGAGTTATCGTGCGTACAGACAGACAGACGGACAGACGGACAGACGGACGGACATGGCTCAATCGATTTCTTTTTTCACCCTGATCAATTTGATATATATAAGTCAATATCTATCTCGATTATTTTATGGTGTTACAATCCACCGTTATGTGATTAAAACTATAATACTCTGTGTACTAGTACAGCTGAGTATAAAAATAATATCAAATGAAATAAGAGAAAATAAAATAAAATTAAGTAAAATAAATTAAGATAAAATAAAATAAAATGAAATAAGATAAAATAAACAAGTAAGGAAGCCTAAGTTCGAGTGGAATCGAACATTAGATACTCAGCTGTATGCTTTCATTGTTTGTTTGCGTTTGTTCGATATAGGGTGTATTTTATATAAAGCGAGTGCCGCATAAAGTGGGCGTAGCCACGCCCATTTTCAACATTTTTATCAGTCATCCAACTAAGAATATGAATATTATTCTTTGTGCAAAATTTCATTCCTTTATGACTTCTAGTTACAAAGAAGTCTTGTTACAAATTCCCAAAGGGTGTTCCAGAAATATCTTTGTTAAAAAGTAGGCGTGGTCATAAACCGATTTCAATAAATTTTTGCGTGTCTATTAACACAAGTTATAAAAGTGGATAAACCAAGTTTCGTCACAATATCTCAATTATTTGTCGAGTTGTGGGCTCTGAAATCTCGTTGATTCCTTTGTCTGAAAAGAGGCGGTGCCACGCCCATTTTCCGAAATTTTTCTATTTTTTGTTTCCGATCTATTGTAGAACTCATGCCACAAAATTTCAATGAATTATCTTTATATTTGACAAAGATATCGCTTAAAATGTTTTTATTAGGCCACTTTATGATACCCATATATAAAAGTGGGCGTGGTCGTCAACCGATTTCGCTAAAATTTCGAACATGTATTACTACAAGTAGTGAAAGTGTATAGACCAAGTTTCGTCATAATATATCGATTATTTGTCGAGTTATGGGCTCAGAAATCTCGTATATTCCTGCTTCTAAAAGGAGGCGGTGCCACGCCCATTTTCCAAAATTTTTGTATTTTTTGTTTTATGTCCATAGTTGGACACCTTCCATAAAATTTCAATGATATATCTTTATATTTGACAGAGATATCGCTTAAAATGCTTTTATTAGGCCACTTTATAATACCCATATATAAAAGTGGGCGTGGTCGTCAACCGATTTTGGCAATTTTTCGTCCAAACATTTGCCTAAGTAAGTATATCACGCCTACCAAATTTCATCGATATATCTTCAACGGTTTCTGAGTTACGACTCATAAAACTTTCAATGTTTGCCCCTTAATAAGTGGGCGTGGCACCGCCCATTTTCCAAAATTTCACCATATTTCTTCATAAGGGCCTGAGCTCAATACGTGTGTGAAATTTTATCACTCTAGCTCTATTAGTGACCGAGATACAAAATTTCCGATTTTTACTATATAGGGGAGGTGGGCGTGGTCATGGTCCGATTTCGCCCATTTTCAATACCATCCGTTCCTGTCTTGATACCAACTTACATTTCAAATTTCATCAAAATATCTCAATTTTTGCGCGAGTTATCGTGCTCACAGACGGACAGACGGACAGACGGACAGACGGACAGACGGACAGACGGACAGACGGACAGACGGACGGACATGGCTCAATCGATTTCTCTTTTCACCCTGATCATTTTGATATATATAAGTCTATATCTATCTCGATTATTTTATTCTGTTACAATCCACCGTTAGGAAATCAAAACTATAATACTCTGTGTACTAGTACAGCTGAGTATAAAAAAATTAAATTAAAGTAAATTAAAAGAAATAAAATAAAATAAAATAAAATAAAATAAAATAAAATAAAATAAATAGTGAAATAAAATAAAAAAATTCAATGAAATGAAATAAGATAAAAAAAAAATTAAATTAAATTAAAATAAATTAAAAAAATTAAATAAGAAAATAGAATGAAATAAAATAAAATTAAATAAAAGAAAAGAAAAAACATTCAATGAAATAAAATAATATAAAATTAAATAAAATAAAAAAATATATAATTAAATTATATTAAACTAAATTAAAATGAATCAAAAAAAGCAAAGTAAAATAAAAAAAAACCACTTCGAAATAGTTTGAACAAATTAAAGTTTAATTCACGTTTAACATTTTGTGCAAAAGAAATTAAAAAAGTGAGAACTTTAAGGGTTTATTGCCAGAAAACGGTAGATTTCCACGCAGATATTTGTAAAAATTGATTGTAAGTGTGATGTAAAATGTTATTCTCTTTCATTTGGTCCTAAGGACTTGCTTGTACGTGAATTTAATTTTTTTGAGTTAATCTCAAAAATGGCCATAAATCATCGCATTGTGCGACGCTAACCGCCAGAAAATCTTTAGGGAAATCTTCCAAATTGCACTCTATGCAAGTTCTTGGAAAAATATATGGTGTTCAAAAATATATGGTGTACTCGTACATATGCTAACTGATTCAGCTTTTCTGAGCTTAGAGTGACTAGATAATTTGTTGATATGTATGTAATTGCATGAAAGTCTCTTTCAAAAAATCTATTTTATTCTACATAGTTTACTCCTTGCTTTATTTCTGTTTTTGTTTTATTACATTATTGATTTAACTCGTCTATGATCCGCTGTGGTGGCAGTTGATTAGTGCTTTATAACACGGCAATTAATTTAATAAGCATGGAACTGCGTCAGAATTATATTTACCTATGTACAAGTAAAACAAAACACGAATAGCCGCGGTATGATCATCAACAACAACAACGACAACAATAATTTGAAGTATCGCAGACTGATTACCTCATTGCTGCAACGAGTCTCGAGGCCGGCCTTAACTGCTAAGCTGTGATGTTGTGGCAAGTTCCATGAGTTGATGCCGACAAAAAACTTGAGCTTTGCACTGTTGTGTGTATGTATGTTTAATGCATATATGTATGTATGGATGTACATATGTAGGTACATGAACAATGCAAAGTGTATAAATGAGCCGTGTGTACTTACATACATATCGAGCTATAGGCACTGCTTTAGCAGATACACGAGCACCAGTTTCAAAGCATCCAGAAGGGTTATGGAGCGATTAGGCGCATGTGCAACAGCAACAACAACACCAACGTTTGGTTCGCATGCGACGTCAACTGCTGAGGCAACTGCTTAGCTTGGCATCAACAGCATTGTGGTTATGTTGATAACAATATAACAGTTACAACAACAACAACAAGTAAAATACATAATAGTATTAGCACAACATAAAAAATAACAACAATAAATTGTTATAAATGTGGCAGAAGGCAATTTGGATGAAAATTCTTTTGGTGTGGTATCGCTTCGCTTCCTGCTCGAAGATAGATATGTATAAATGTGGGTGTGTGTATGTACATATGTACAAGCAAGTAAATGGTTATTGTTGCATGGCCGCGTACGGCAGTGGAGTTGTGGCATGCCACTAATGGCACGTACAAATTTGATTAGTTGTTGAAAAGAGTTGCTAAATGCATAACTCTGAACTTAAGGCGGTCGATAAGTGTTGAAGTGTAGAAATTGGAGTAGGGATATACATATATGTGAGCAGTGAGGAGTAGAGAGTAAATACACATAAACACGAATATTCGTGTTGTCGCACATGTTGAGCAAGGACACCCACGGCGCTAGTCGTTCCAAACTGGAAGAAGTTTAACAAAATTAAACAAAGTCAAATAGGAAGAGGATTTACGCGGTTGTCTTCAGTCGTGCTTTTCTGATTGGTATAATTATTTTTCGCTTGATTATGGTCGAAAAAAATTCTACTGCAAAAGTAAGTATCTGAACGATCGGAAAAATGGTCCGTTCTGAACGTTTCGGACAAATTATCAATCATTTATAAATTGGGTTTCGGATCTCGAACTTCGAACAGTTATTTAAAAATATGAGAAACATTTTTCGTGCAGACGACGGATGGACGGACGAACCGACGCATAGGGCTCAACCGAGTTACATCTTGACCTTGATAATATCATTGATATTCTATGTATTTTTGATGCGGGTTTTTGTAATTTAGAACCCATGGGTTTGGATCAAAATATAATATTACTCAAACGTTGGTTCAGGAACCTTATCAAAGATGGAATGTCTTTCGTTGGTATATTTATTATTTGTTTATTTATTTATTTGTTATAGTCTTAATATATATAGACCATGTAAGATAGGTAAATATATGAGTATTATAAATATTATTAATTTAAACTAAACATTATTATAATATAGTAAAAAAATCTTCAAGTTTTTACTCAAGATAGGAATCCAGGGAGGAATCCAGGTCTATAGAACTTGAGAACTTGTTAATTTCTAATAGAGTTCTTCTCATAACTAGGAGCATTGGAGATATAAACAGTTTTGATATAGCTGATATAAAATAGTTCGAAAGTACGAAAATGTCTAACCGGAATATTAAATTTTATTTTACCTAGTAGACTTGGGCAATCAATTTTGCCCGAGATTATATCAACCATGAAAGAAATTGATAAATATACCCTTTGACTATTTAAAGTCATTAACTCGATTAGCTGGCTGCGTGATAAATATGATGGGACCGGTTCAGAGAAATTGAGAGGTAGCAGTGCATATCTCATAAATTTTTTCTTCTCCTTCTGGAGGGTGATATAATCATTTCGCTCTTTAATTATATGGTAGATTTTGAGATCATCTGCGTACATCAAAAACTTTACCCTTGAAAAACATAGATATATCATTGACATACAAAATGAAAAGCAAAGGTCCCAAAATGCTGCCTTGCGGCACACCTGATGTGCAGGTTATTGCTTTGGAGTGGACTCCATCCACGACAACCGAACTTCTTCTATTAATTAGATATGACTTAAACCATCTGAGGAGACTCGAATTGAAACCAAAATGCGAGAGTTTGGCAATTAATGTATGCATGTACATTAGGGTGCTTTTAATTTGTATGAAAAATTTAAAAGTTCATAAAAAGACTGTATCGCCCCCTCAATCTGTAGTAACATGGTTAAAGATATCACACATAAATTTTGGTCCCGATTGGTGGTGGTTAAGGCGTGGCGCATTGAGGTCAAAGTTCAGAAAACTCTATGAAGGGTCAAAAAATCAAAATATTTTTTTTAATTATCTAATACCCAAAATTAATACTTCTATACTCAATGATAACAAATATAAATTTTGGTTCCGATTGATGACGGTTTAGTGGTGTTTTAAGGGGGTCAATGTTCAGATTGCCATACTCTGAAAAAAATACCCGTAGTTAAATCAACAACTTTCCGCTGTTGAATCTCCGTATTTGATTCAACAGCAAAAGTATTTGTTTTAACGGCAAAGTTTTTGATTCAACAAATTTCCGTAGTTAATTCAAAGACGTGCGCTGTTGATTCCAAAACTTGCTTGCAGTTAAACATTTTTTAAGTAAAAATAAAGAAGGATTTGAAAGAAACAAATAAAGAAATAAACAAAATTTTTGAAATTCGTTCAATTCGTTTCAATTTTTAAATAAAATAAATTTCATAAGAAAGTAATATATGTACATACATACATAAATAAAAAAAATTAATTAAACAAAAACTAATATCTATTGATAAACTTAGCTTGTTTTGATGTCGTGAGAGTTGTCTGCAGATGTACTGATGCGTTTGGAAATGGTGAATGGATGAATGACTCGTTTGGTGACGGCGGGCCTTAATATTAATATTACTACATATCGAGCCCTAACCGCCAAAAAGTGTATCCAACAAAAATTAAATTTTACAGTAGTTTTTTATATTTTCTTTTCATACTGTTGGTAATCAGCCTTGAAATTTATTTATGGCCGGTTTCACAATCTGCGGTTAATTTAATCGCTGGTTAGTTTGACGTAAATTGTATGGCGAGCTGTCAAATAAATTGCTTAACCGGGCAAAAATCTCTGGTTAAGTGCTTAACCGGAGGAGGAGAAACCGGCCCTAAGTCCATAAAATTGTGGGAGTTGATGCGTACTATAATAAGTTATTGATTTCCTTAAAAACGCTAAAATCGATAATTTTGTTGGATACACTTTATGGCGGTTAGGGCTCGATATGTAAACATACTTACATATATTATATGTATAAAAAAATAAAATAAAATAATATCTATTATATTAAAAAAATACCATTTTTACAATTTTCTTGAGGTTGACTTAAATGCGTAAGTATT
The DNA here is from genome assembly GCA_960531455.1 of Urophora cardui. Classification (NCBI taxonomy): domain Eukaryota; kingdom Metazoa; phylum Arthropoda; class Insecta; order Diptera; family Tephritidae; genus Urophora; species Urophora cardui. The sequence continues at coordinate 106,542,864 of OY482673.1, read as the reverse complement.
TGCTTCAATGGTGCCCGTTTTTCGACCAAAAACTTTTGCGGTTAATTCAAAAGCAAAAGTTGTTAGCTTAAATGCGAAAAGTATTTGAATCAACAGTGCTCGCTTTTGGACTAAAAACTTTTGCTGTTAATTCAAAAGCAAAAACTGTTAACTTAAATGTAAAGATATTTCATTCAACAGTTTCCGTTGTTAACTGAAATACGAAAAGTATTTGAATCAAAAACGCTCGCATCTTTGAAACAACAACGGAGCGTTGTTGGGCACATTTCAACTGCGGAAAGTTGTTTATTTAACTGCAAAAGTCTTTGTATTTACAACGTTTTTTTTTTTCAGAGTAGAAGACTTACGTTTTTAGTGTCGCATATGGTAATCTGAACTTTGTCCCCCTTAAAACAGCACTAAACCGTCATCAATCGGAACCAAAATTTATATTTGTTATCATTGAGTATAGAAGTATTAATTTTGGGTATTAGATAATTAAAAAAAATATTTTGATTTTTTGACCCTTCATAGAGTTTTCTGAACTTTGACCTCAATGCGCCACGCCTTAACCGCCACCAATCGGGACCAAAATTTATGTGTGATATCTTTGACCATGTTACAACAGATTGAGGGGGCGATACAGTAAAATATCGTTAATTTAAATTTTAAACGCACTCTAATGTACATATATTATGCCTTATTTGATATCTTCTTCTTAAAATTTCAGAGATATTATACGAAGGTGTTCCTCTTAACTTATACCAAAGCTCATCTAGCCATACTATATTAAGGGCCTTATTTTGCAAAACGCAACGCGACGCAACGAGTCACCCACAGTCACTTTTTGTCGTGTTCGTATTTTGTATCTCTTTAGGTCACTGAAGGTGACTGTAAGTGACTCGAAGTGAATGTGTTACGTTTTCTAGTGAGTATGTTACGTTTTTGGTATTTTATAAAACGCAAAGTGACGAAAACGGTCACTTTAACTGTCGAAAGAGTCACTTCCTTTTGTTCGAGTGAGCATTCGATATGGTTTAATTTGCAACGGCTAAAATTAGCCAATTAAAAAAAAAAACGGGGTATCAATCGACACGTTTCAATCTCGCGAACCCGAATATGATGTTGAACTAATTTTTTATTTGATTTAAATAATAAGTTATCAATAAAAACGTTTTAACTTTTGTCTTGCTTCTTGAACACACGCGAACACACAAATGCATTTTTTAACATTGGATAACACGTACATATATTTATTTATTTATTTATTTCAATTTCAATTCAATTATTTATATTTTATTCAAAAAAAAAACAAACTAAAGAAAACACGTATGTATGTATTTACACACAATGTCAACAAATACTTTTTTTTATTTTTGTTGACTTCCCATTAAACACTGAAAAAGAAATTCTAAAACGTTGAGAAAATATTGTTTCTAAATTTGAGAATCAGCATATATGTATATAATTTGAAAATAAAAATATTTTCAAGTGTGCATGAAACATTGTTTATCAGCTTTAGAATAACTTACAACACATTTGAAAAAAAAATTGTTTCGCATTTTGTACCATTTCACGAATTTCATCATGTCAAGGTTTCAAGGAACGAAGCAATTTTGTTTAAACAACAACAATTTCAATGTAAAAACAGTATATAATTACTGATACTTTTCGTCAACCAAAAGTCGATTTTATTATTTTTCGTCGGCCAAAAGTCGAACTTGTTATTTTTCGTCAGCCAAAAGTCGAACTTGTTACTTTTCGTACAGAATTTTTTTATTGATAGCTTTCGCCAGAAAGTTTAAATATGCTAGTTTTCGTATGGTACGACGATATGTACATATATATGTATATCGATTTTTTTTAACATTTTCGTGTAGCCCGAACAATTGTTGTTCAAATGCTCGAACAGTTGTTTGTTTGTTTGTTTATTACCCGTATGTTTGTACGGGCATTTGAACAATTCGGGTATTTTGAATTTTTTTTCTTTTGTTTATTTTTTTTTTATATGTAGTTTTTTTATTTTTGCTTTTCCCATACACATTTTTTTGTTTGTAAGCTCGAATGCTCGAATGTTTGTACGGGCATTTGAACAAAAACGATCAGATCGAATTTCTCGATACCCGGGTATCTAGGGCTCTAATACATACATCTATTTATTCCATTCCATTTCTGCGCTCATAACACAAACTCTCTCACTATCCCTCAATTTTTCTGTACTCTAGAGTACAAATATGTAATACATACATACATCTATTGATTGCATTCCCTTTCGTACCAACTTTGAAATTGGAGAAAATGAAATCTATCAAATTGAGAATCAGCCCGAAATCCCATACTAAAAATGTGCCTCAAATGAACCTCAAATTGAAAATGAAAAAAAAATGTTTATTGGGTTGCAAGCTGCCAATTTTCCAGGGTTAACCAATCAATAAAACAGTTCGATTAAAGAAAAAACACACCAAAAATTACTAAGGAAATGAAGAAAACCAGAAAAGTGGTAAATAGGCTACGTAAAGCGTTTGACAATCGTCGTGACTACGCAACGGAGCGAACGAAAAAACGTAAAAGCTTATAAAATACCAACTTTTAGGTGAAGGTGAAAGTGAGTGAACGTGAGTGACTGCGACGCAACGAGTCACGGCGTTTTGTAAAATAAGGGCGTAAAAGTCTGCGCTACATCTAAGAATAATCAAACATGTTCTTCAGTCATATCAGGTGCCTTGTCTTTTATAGGAATGAAAGTAGATTTACTATGTACTATATACAGACATATGTAAGTGCCTAACAATTTTTGGGTTAACGTTGCTGCCTTGAATTTTTGTAAATACACTTGAGAGAGTAAGACTAGCGCAAGATATTCCTTTCTTGTAGACACTTCGAGAAAACTCTTAATTTAAAATAAAACATGTAAAATCCCAGCAGTATTTATCAGCTGGAAAACAGCACATATTTCCTACTGAATATTCAGCAGAGATGTACATAGTTCTAAAATCTGAACTTTCCCTTTCGTTTATATATAAAGGTGGCGTCGAAATTCAACTACCTAAAAACTGCAGAACGAGAAGGGAAAATTTCTGTATGAAAAAGGCCTGAATACGCAGGGAGAACTTCCATAGCACATATTTCAATACACCTGATGGCTTAACTGCGTGTTCAGTTATTTTTTCAGCAATGAATTTTGAACCCAATTTCAGATTATTTTTCATACTGAATAATCTACTGAATATGCACCTCCTTACCTCAAATACTGCTGGGATGAATTAAATGGAAAATTATATACATTTGTACATGTGTAAATTGAAATGAAGGTTAATTACATTAAACAAAATTTAAACATTCTGGCGAAAATAAATATGGAACAATGATAGCGAATCAAAATAACGAATAATAGCAATAACAAAGGGCCCTTTATAATGATTGATTATATTTTGTTAGACAACGACGACAATATCACTGCAGTTACCCAGTTACCTTTTGAATAAAGATCGCTTTTCTAAATTGCGGTTCTAGAGAAACTAATTTCATTGTTACAAAATGAGAGAAAATGAAAATTTTCCAGAACTTGGCTATGTTTGCATGTAACGTTCATTTCGCTTTAAGTGTGTGGCAAGCCGAATGCTGAGTTCCATTTGATTGTCTCAGCAGCTGAAATATGTATTTGTGTATTTTTGTATGTCTGTACGTGCAAAGGTGAAACAATGCACTTGCGTACGAGCATAAATGCATAAGTACATGCTACATATGTACATGTGTATGAAAATATTTGTAGAGGAACATTTCCAGTTCAGTATGCCAATATACATACATACATACATACATACCAACCGATGGATGATCCTGTTCTTGCACAGACCACCAATGCAGTGTTTTCTTTATGGTTGGTATCTTTTGTTTTCAATTGATTTGTACGTAGTACATAAATATACTTTTCTTTGCGCATCTTCTTGGCCGTCCCGCTGTTCGTTTTGGCATCTCAGCATTTTGGCTTTTTCACTTTGCTGCCCCATTAGCTGTTGACCCTATTCATGCCCCGCATGAATTGTTATTGCTTTACAATTTCTCCTTTTCCTGTTTGATGCGCTTTTGTACAAGTCATTGAAAAAGAAAAGTGGATCGAAAATCAAAAGAGCAAAAAGGAAAAAATCCATTTTGCATGACCAAATTGTATGGTCACTTTTTGGTTTTGGCATCGTAAATTTTCTAAAATTTTTTTAAAATTTCCTATTGTTCGGTACCCCGCTTTGACAACCATGCATGATGTCTTGAAAGTGTGTGCGTTCATGTACATATATATGTATTTGTGTATGCACATATGTATGTATGTACATAAATATGTATGCATATGTATGTATCTTTTGTTGTCAAAATATTGCCTCGTTGTGTTTTGCCAACAAAAAGATTTCTTTAAATCACCACCCAGAAGATTTGCTCTTTTCTCTAAATTTTTAAATTTTCTTGTGAACTTTACACATGTGCTGTGCAGCAGTTGGGAAGTAACTGCATGAGATTAGCCAGTGTTATTGTCATAGCAAAATAAATCGCAATGAGTTGGGTCTTCCTATTATTATTTTTTTTCCTTTTTTTTTATAAATTTAGATATCTATGTAGGTACCTACATCTGGCTACTCATGTTTTGACGTAAATTGCTTCTGCTTTTATTTTCTCACCTACTGTCGCCTGCGCGATTACCAGCTGCGCAGAAAATGGTACTTTTTGCCAAGTTCTGTTTACTTGACAATTTACCTTTATTTATTAAGTGAACACAATTTAGCAAAATAAAATAATAGAATAATACAATAGATGTATACTTAGTCAGAAATTGCTAGGATATTTATTGCTATAATAAAAAATTAGTTTTGCAACATCCATTCAAAGCATTTCGAAATAAACAGATATATGCAATGTATTGGTAATTCATTTTAGAACTGAGATCTGTCCAACGCAGACTTAAGTGGTTAATTATTTAGTTTTCAAATGATCAAAGCCATACATTATTTCGGTCATACCTAATTCTAATGAAAGTGAGGGCTAAACCTTTTTATTAGTCTTTAATTAAAGCTTTAAATGTATTTTGCTAACGATTTTAAAGCGTATGACTGAGTTATAACCAATTGCCAATAATTTGGAACAATTCTTTAAGCTGGACTAACAGGGCTGATAAGACTTGCTATACCTTGCATTGAAAATAAGTGCAGTTTATCGCACCCTTGTTTAATATTCAAAGACCTCTACGTTGGGTACAATAAAGCTTCTGAAGTGCTTTGATTAAAACATTACTTTACTTTGTCATACTATATTTTCTTTAAATATAATTAGTTGTTGGAAGTTTTTATACTCAGCTGTACTAGTACACAGAGTATTATAGTTTTGATTTCCTAACGGTGGATTGTAACAGAATGAAATAATCGAGATAGATATAGACTTATATATATCAAAATGATCAGGGTGAACAGAGAAATCGATTGAGCCATGTCCGTCCGTCCGTCCGTCCGTCCGTCTGTCCGTCTGTCCGTCTGTACGCACGATAACTCGCGCAAAAATTGAGATATTTTGATGAAATTTGGAATGCAAGTTGGTATCAAGACAGGAACGGACGGTATTGAAAATGGGCGAAATCGGACCATGACCACGCCCACCTCCCCTATATAGTAAAAATCGGAAATTTTGTATCTCAGTAACTAATAGAGCTGGAGTGATAAAATTTCACCCACGTATTGACCTCAGGCCCTTATGAAGAAATGTGGTGAAATTTTGGAAAATGGGCGGTGCCACGCCCACTTATTAAGGGTCAAACATTGAAAGTTGTATATGTCATAACTCAGAAACCATTGAAGATATATCGATGAAATTTGGTATGCGTGATTTACTTACCTGGGCAAACATTTGGACGGAAAATAGTAAAAATCGGTTGACGGCCACGCCCACTTTTATATATTTGTATTATAAAGTGACCTAATAAAAACATTTTAAGTCATATCTCTGTCAAATATAAAGATCTATCATTGAAATTTTGTCGCATGAGTCCAACTATGGACATAAAACAAAAAACCCAAAAATTTTGGAAAATGGGCGGTGCCACGCCCACTTATTAAGGGGCAAACATTGAAAGTTTTATGAGTCATAACTCAGAAACCGTTGAAGGTATATCGATGAAATTTGGTAGGCGTAATATACTTACTTAGGCAAATGTTTGGAATAAAAACTGCCAAAATCGGTAGACGACCACGCCCACTTTTATATATGGGTATTATGAAGTGACCCAATAAAAATATTTTAAGCTATATCTCTGTCAAATATAAAGATATATCATTGAAATTTTATGGCAGGAGACCACCTGCGGACATAAAACTAAAAACACAAAAATTTTGGAAAATGGGCGTGGCAACGCCTCTTTTTAAAAGCAGGGATATACGAGATTTCTGAGCCCATAACTATATATGTGGTTGACGTGCCACGCCCACTTTTATACATGGGAACTATTAAGGGGCCTAATAAGAACATTTTAAGCGATATCTTTGTCAAATATAAAGATAATTCATTGAAATTTTGTGGCATGAGTTCCACAATAGACCGGAAACAAAAAATATAAAAATTTTGGAAAATGGGCGTGGCACCGCCTCCTTTTAGACAAAGGAATCTACGAGATTTCTTAGCCTATAACTCGACAAATAATTGAGATATTATGACGATACTTGGTTTATACATTTTTATAACTTGTGTTAATAGACACGCAAAAATTTATTCAAATCGGTTTATGACCACGCCTACTTTTTAGCAAAGATATTTCTGGAACACGCTTTGGGAATTTGTAACGTAACATCTTTGTAACTAGAAGTCAAAAAGGAATGAAATTTTGCACAAAGAATAATATTCATATGCTTAGTTGGATGACTGATAAAACTTTTGAAAATGGGCGTGGCTACGCCCACTTTATGCAGCACTCGCTTTATATAAAATACGCCGTGTTTCCACCAAACTCAAACAAACAATGAAAGCATACAGCTGAGTATCTAATGTTCGATTCCACTCGAACTTAGGCTTCCTTACTTGTTTTTCTTTTTAATGGGAGCATTAATTGGTAGTTGACTCTTTCATTGTCTCTATTAGAACCAGGAATCGGGGATCGACTTTACTAAGCTATTTTTGTATGCACATACCAAATGTACATATATATATAGGTAGCGTCCATCTTTCGGCTCGTTTTCACATTGTTAGCTGAAGATTTGGGATGCCTTTGCATCCTGCCAACTGCCTGTCGAGCTGCTTTACCTTTATTTCGCATGACTTGGCTGTCCACCCGCCTTTACGTCTGTTTGCCAGCACATTTCACTAATTCGCTATTTTTCGCCTCGCGTACATACTACATATCGCCCATTTTATGCAATAGGGATTTAACTCGAAATTTTCGATTTCTGGGATTTTGCCATATATTTCAATAACTGGGTAGTGCCTTTCAATCTAGTCTTATAAAATACTCAAAAAGATAAAAATGGCGGAAATAAATGTGATTTTGTACTTAGCCGTAGAAAGAAACTATTTGAAATTATAAAACTTTATTTGCGTTTTCCCAAAAAAAATTTTTTTTGAGTTAAATCCCTATTGCATAAAACGTGCGATATGTATGTATAAATGTTTCGAATTAAAAAAAAAACAAGTAAGAGCGCGGTTGTCTTCGGCCGTACCGAAGACTTCATACCTTTCATGAGTGGGGAAATGAAAAGCTACCTATGTATGTTGTACATAGCCTGATTTAGTATAATTTATAATGTCAATTTTATGGGTTATTTATGGAACGATCTATTAGAAAAAATGGTGTCTGGGCTATTTAAATGGGGAAGTTGTACACCAAAATGTGTATATCTGAACAATCGGTTGTATGGCAGCTATATGTTATAGTGGTCCGACCTTGACGATTTTCGGTAACCCTATTTGGAAAGATATGGGTACAAGTACTTTAAAGTTTCATGCCATTATCTGTTAAAATGGAGAAGTTATATCCCAAAATGTACATATCTGAACAATCGGTTGTATGGGAGATATATGTTATAGTGCTTCGATCTGGACAATTTTCGCTTACCTTGTTTGGGCCAACATGGGTACAAACACTTCAAAATTTTACGCTTTTAGCTGTTTAAATGGGGAAGTTATACACCAAAATGTGTATATCTGAACAATCGGTTGTATGGGAGATATATGTTATAGTGATCCGATCTTAACAATTTTCGGTAACCTTGTTTAGGCCAACATGTGTACAAATACTTGAAAATTTCATGTCCTTAGTTGTTTAAATGGGGAAGTTATACACCAAAATGTGTATATCTGAACAATCGGTTGTATGGCAGCTATATGTTATAGTGGTCCGATCTTGATAATTTTCGGTAACCTTCTTTGGGTCAATATGGATACAAATACCCCAAAGTTTCGTGTCCTTAGCTGTAAGAAGGGAGAAGTTATAACCCAAAATGTGTATATCTGAACAATCGGTTGTATGGGAGCTATATGTTATAGTGGTCCGATTCGGCCAATTCCGACAAATGATCGATTGAGTATCAAAACCCACCCGTGTTCCAAATTTCAATGAAATATCTCAAAAACTGAGGGACTAGTTTGCGTTCACACAGACGGACGGACGGACGGACGGACGGACGGACGAACGGACGGACGGACATGGCTTAAACGACTCAGCTCATGATTCTGATCATATCGGTATATATATTGATGGGTCTGTCACGCCTCCTTCTAGTACTTTCAAGATTTGATTTTCGGCACAAAGTTATAATACCATTTCATTCTCATGAAAGGTATAAAAAAAGCAAAGCTGCACCCGCAGGCGTTAAAACGATTCAAGCGTGCATTTGGCTCTCTCGGTTTGGTGGCCGGCCGCCACCAATACTGTTGCTGTTGAATGTTGTAACATACTGCGCAATGCCTACTGGCTGCTTCCTGTTGCCTAAGTGGACGACATCAACGAGAAATAAATTATGCGCTATAGTACATTGTATACATACGTACATACATACACACATATTTCCATGTAGATATTAGAAGGCTGCACGAATGGATTCGAAACGGCCAACAAAATATTCGCGGCTGTCCAATTACAGTACCTACTTGTTTCTGTCGTTTTAGAATAAACGCAAGTAGAGCACAACCATAAACAGAACCAATACAATTACTTATTCGTAGCGACAATTACATGACCTTAAAAAGGTTCTGCAAATAGTGTACACTACCTGCGAATACTTCGAATATAATCGAAATATATGTATTTACATACATATTTTCATAAACACACATCCAGACGTTGTGTTCAGCAAAATTACGCTGCTAGTGTGAGTGTGTGTATGTGCATATGCATACACACTAGGGCGGGTCGATTGGTAGCGGCCAAAAAAAAAACAGGGACACATGACGATTATGCAAATTTGGGTAATTTCAAGCTTTTTTTTGCCCAAGAAATCATATGTCTAAAATAAATTTCGAACCAGAGCTTTTTACGATCTACATATTTCCAACTGTTCTATATATTTTAAAATAACTCGGTAACCAATACTTCGATTCTTTTGATTTTTTCGGCTTTAGTTAGGAAACTTAATTGGCATATTAAGGTGGTTTTATGAAGGAAATAAAGTTCTCCCGAAATTCGCGGAACAACCCGATTTGGAATATAATACGGAAATCTATACCTAAAATTTTTCCTTAATATATTAAAATTTAGAGGTCGTGCAAATGCCTCCAAATTTCTTTCTCCTTTTATATCAGTGATGATACATAATTTTTTTTCAAAGTCCTTAATGAACAAGAAAAACATTTCTTATCATTAAAAAATGGAACATATGTTTGTTGGGCTTTTATTTTTTGGTCCACCTTAATGCCATATGCACATTAAATAAAGAAACAAACCAAAGAAGCAACAAGGTTTTGCGAATACTTCATAACATGGTTATTATCATGTTCTATTCTATCGTGGCGAATAGTGTACACTAATCGCTCCAACAGAGCAAATAGAAATAGTATTTGTATTCCAAATGAAAAGTATGGGTTATATTCGTATCTGCATTGAAATTGTGCTGTGACTAATTGTACAATACATAGAGTATTCGAAAATATAGAAGAGGCAAATGGTATTGTGCAGAGGTCTAGTAGATATGCAATCGATCCACCCATCTAGCCGTCCAGTCAGTTAGCCATGCGTCTAAGCAGCCAGCCGCCAACAGTCAGAAACGCAAATAACACACTTTTCGCACAAAACAACGTAACCACCAATTTTCAACAACAAAACAATCAGCGCATGTGCATATGTACGTAGATTTGTACATATGTACATATGTGTGTGTTTGGGTTTCCTACTGCCCGATCAACCGGCGAATGTCAGGAAAAGCATCAAGAAATACGCCAATTTCACTGTCCGCCTGCCCTTTCCATGCCGTCCATAAACATATGTACACACATTAATACAAAGGTTCATGCGAACAGACATACCGAATCGTGTTCGCATAAAATACATATGCACCATAATCTTCGATTTAAGATTTCTTCTGGAAATCAATAATTTATTAACACATGCATCAGCTCCCAAAATCCCATAGCTGTGAAATGTATCGCTTCGAAGTTACAGATTAATGGTGTTTTCGATTCTAATGTAAAATGTTACACTCCGTGAGTGCAAAATGTCTTCAATGTCGCACTCACACTGTGAAAGTGTGCATTTAATTTAATTTAATTTAATAAAAAAAAAAAAAAAACAAGTGTAATTTCTCACCCTGTCATACATTGGCATGTACATTCATTGCACTCATTACATGCAACATTCTCAGAAAGAAACACAGAGAGGTTTGCACTTTTTGGAATCGACCACAAAAAAGTTAAAGCATAATGAAAAGGCAACATTTTATGCTAGAATCGAAAACGTCATAAATAAATTTCATTGTTGCATACAAACTGCATGGAAAGAAAATAAAAAAAAAACCTCCTGTAAGATTTTCATTTTGGTCCATAAGTCTTTTTGGCGCACAAAGCTCGATATGTATGTTCATACATATATTTGTATGTTTATCGAACAACATTCCAACTAAAATGAATTTAGTGCAGTCCTTGAGGAGATGCAAATATAATAAAAGCACCAAAATACGTAGCCAACAAACTAAGAAATTGCACTCTTATAAGCAGATTACACAAATACATATTTATATATGTACATATATGTATATGGATGTATGTATGTATGCAAGAGCTTTATGTGCACACCCTTGCTTTCAATCAGCCCGAGTCATTCAGTAGAGGAATCAGTGTAACTTGAAAGTCCGTCAATACCTGTCACTTGCCGAACTGGAGTTTACGTATTGCAGGAAGGCATTGCAACATGGAAAGAAACAACAATTCCTTTGCTAATTTTTATTTAGTAGAACATATAGGGAGTCCGCTATAGTATGTTGGATAGGATGATCGCCTGCCTTACAGTAGGACAAAGGCACTATTCCTATCTTTATGCTGACTCCGAAAAGGCAGATGCATTTTTCGTGAGTGGCTTATAAAATGTAGTCAATATATTCTTCTATATGTATTAAGATCGAAGTTTTCAAGTTGTATGCTCAAATCCAATGCTCCCAAGTGCTAATAATATTCAGACCGATATATGCAGCCCTCTTGAAAACAAACAAATATGCTCTTATTGCTGGGCACCTCTTTAGATACAGTTTTGTGCCTTTATATACCCACTGTGCTAAGATCGCTTTGCGGTATTTCCAAAAAAGGCATGCAAATGTAAATCGCCATATTTGGTTTGCGGCATTTACCTCTTTAATAGATTGTTATGTATGGATACACTTTCATACATATGTATGTATGTACGTTTATATTTTTTTTCTGCTTAAAATTTTATTTGCATTTTACAGTCATTGCAAAATATTCTTTTATTTCTTTGTGCCGCAAGCTTGTTTGTTGAAAACATTTGCTAGTTGTCTGTCTATCTACGGCGATGAGTTGATTATTGAATTGAGATGAATGGCTAGATGCTCATACAAATTACTCTAATTCATCCTTACGAGAAGTTTGGGTTGGGGGAGAATTCGCCAAAGAATTCGTGGAAACTCTGTATATGTTGAGCAAATAATGTTTTTGGTCATTAGGTAGGCGTGACGGAGGGAGAGAGCGGGAGTGGAAGAGGATGAAGAAGGGTAACATTAAGGAGAGGTGGGAGAAGGTGAGGGTAAAGTTAAGGTAAAAGACGAAGAAGTGGGAGAAAAAGAGAAGGAAGAGAGGGGGCAAAACTTCGGTGATCATTAAAACGCATCTAAATCTCGAAAAAGTAGTGATCATACCCGATCGAAATTATCATGATCTCTATATAAGGAAAGCACATATCTATGTGGTAACGATCCATAAATTCTGCATGGGATTTACATATCATAAATTGGCATAAGTTGTTTTCAACTATGTATAGATCGTCCAACCGTTGTAGATATAAACTTAGTCAGAAACATAAAAGCTGTTAAAAACTCCATCGAAACATTTTCGGCCGGGGTCAGTTAATCTCGAATAAAAATAGTAAACAGCATAATTTCACTCAACAATTCCACATACGAAAAGCCAGACTTGTTGATATTTAATATGAAAAGAGTACGAATTAATAAGCTCGATGAAGAATCAGGCGCTCTTAAAATATGCTTACCATTCAAATTGCCACGCCCCCGATATATGAATACATAGCCACATGCATACATTTGTGCATACGTGTATATGTATGCAGTGTACATGAAGCAGCGACTTAAAAGGTATTTACTACTGTAGAAAATTGTAGTCTTCACAAAAGTCTACAAGCGGTAAAATACTTATATGCAAAATTAATAGCCACTTCAGCTCTCACGGGCGAGTTCTTGCATGATGTACTGGTATGCTTGGTATGTGTGAATGTTCATAAATACACTGCAGTAAATCGCGCTAGTTCCAGGCTAGTGCAGAATTAGTTAAAAGAAGAGACAGGGTTGGTTCTCAATGCTTTCAACTGTCGTTTTTAACACGGCGATGTCCTACGAAATGGCAATTATCCCCCTATGCAGAACTTTGGAACTCGTTCTAAACTACTTCCTATACGGACAGTCCTGAGATAGTTCAAGACTAGTGCAAAAATGGTCGGTCTTTGGCAGCGCTTTACAAAAAATAATCCTCAGCCGGCAGAACTCATAACATAAAATACCAAATTTTTGAAACTTAACCATACAAAAGATGGAATTATGCCCATTCACTCACAGTCACAATAATAAACTGTCCCGCTCTGCATGCGTTTAGAACCAGTGCTCTAGCTAGTTGTGAACTCTCTAGTTCTAAACTGTCATTTTTCGGGTCACTCCCTTATATTAGCTGCAGGGTAGATAAGTAGTTATGTATGTATGTGTGGGGCAACGAGTAAATAAGGGCAGTCGAATTGAACTCCACCTACTTTGACAAGAGCGACGCGCCACCATGCCATGGCAACATAAACAAACAATCTAAATGACATGCAAAGTTATTAAAAGCATACCAGGGTGCGCAAGCCGGAGAGGTGGAGAGAAGTGAGTTTGGTCAGTTGTGCGCGGGCGCCCCGTTTTTTCATGCCTTAATTGACCTTAAGCGCAGACGGACAACGAAAAAAGGCAACGTGCCATGGCGGATAAACAAGTCAGTAGCGCGACCATACATACGGATATTGAGTGGAACGGACAGACTGACATCCACACAAAGCAAATAAGCGAGAGGTTTATTATGTACATATGTATGTATGTCTGAGGAATGCAAACTATATGAGGAACCATATTTCGTACGGAGTCCATTTCCAATGCAGCTGCAGTTGCCGTCAGCTGTCAGGCCAGCTCAGCAGTTTTGAGGCGCTACCTGCCCGCTTGGCCATTATAGAAGATGCGGCAGCTCAATGCCAAGTAGACAAGTGGCTGTCAAATTTATGAAAGGTTGAGTTTAACGATGCAACTCTCTTTTCTCGCTTTTCTCGTGGATTTTTTCAGTTAAGATATTTATTTAATTTCTTATATATTTTTACTCATTTTTTCGGAATTTTTTAATTAAACCTTTCAAATCACTTATGTTTTGATTTGGGTCGACTCAAAGGCGTATTATTTTTAAATGCAAAAGAGCGTAACCTTCACAGAACACAATTTGTGTTGCAGCAGCGCTGTTATACATACATACATGTGCATACATGCATATCTACATACATGTATTACCAGGGCCGCCGAGAGAAAATCCGGGCCCGGGGTCAAAATAACTAAGGGCCCCCATACTAAATGAACAAATTCTCAAAATCAAAATTCAATGAATATATAGTTACAAACTTTAATTTATCTATACATGGCCGCTGTGGTGCAGTGGGTAGAGTGCTCGCCTGCTATGCCAGGCTTCTGTTTTAGCCACTCAAAAAAAAAAAAAGTGGACGAGTTTTTGTAGCGTCCGGAACGCAGTTTAAGTGGCTAAAACAGAGGCATTAAACTAAATTTCTGTCGCTAACATACTTTAATCATTAGCTGTGGCCTAAATCTTTCCTTTTATCATAAAACGATACAATATTTCGCGATATTTCTGCCTCAAAAGTTCAAAAAATCGTGCGAACATACCGTCCGAAACGCCCAGGATATACCCATATCGCTGTATAAGAATTTGCATCATACCGAATTTTTCTGTTGCAACAGAAAACGAATTCAAATTTATGCTGCAAAGTCGACGCCAAAAACCAACAATTCCTTAAGTGGGGTGCAGACACTTTAAGAGATTTATAAAATTTGTTGAAATTTAAAATGATTGCTATCTACGAAAGGTGATTAAAGGTGTTGTTCGTTTATTTTCTGTAAGCAAAAACTTGGATATCATTTTGAGATTCCCGGGCCCTCTAAAGCCCGGGCCCGGGGCAATTGACCCCCTCAGCCCCCCCCTCTCGTCGGGCCTGTGTATTACAACTCACAGGCCAGTTTATGGTTATAAAACAACAATAAGCTAAAACAACAATAAACTGCCAATCAACTGACCAACGAGCTAAAATTTATTATACGAGCTCATAATTCAAATTAATCACTTTCTTGGCCACTTACTTGAAGTACCTGTCGGAAATTAGCAGGCGGTTAAATTTTCTTGCAAGTTAAATAAAGAAAATCAATGACTTACTGGTTACATACAAACGTGCGCATCTGAACATATATGTATGTAGGTACACTTCAAAATTTACAGCCAGTAGAGTCGATAAACCTGCATACATACATATCGCCCGTTTTACGCAATAGGGATTTAACTCGAAATTTTCGATTTCTGGGATTTTGCCATATATTTCAATAACTGGGTCGTGCCTTTGAGTCTAGTCTTATAAAATACTCAAAAAGATAAAAATGGCGCAAATAAAAGTGATTTTGTAGTTAGCTGTAGAAGTGTTAATGTGTTTTGAGTTAAATCCCTATTGCATAAAACGTGCAATATGTACATATGTAGCTGAACAATAAAAATAATACTAATAGTAAGGCACTGGTTTTCTCCCTAATTTTGCGGTGTGATTCTTACAATCACGGTTGGGCCTAATCGGATTGCCATCGCAAAGGGTATGCAAACCACTGCAAGCGGGTGTTGATTGGAACACCTCCTGGACCTCGGATTTTATATAATCTAGGACGATAGAGCTATGTATGTCTTTTGCAATTTATCTGGAATATGATATTGCTAATAACAGCTTTCTAGATTCGCTAAGCCAATTAGCCGGATTCCATTGGGAGTGGTTAAGTAATGAAGGCTGAATTCGCAATTCCGCTGTGTTGCCAAATATAAAATTTAGAGACTTCAGACATTCACAGTATTGTATTAAAATTGAATGTGCTGCAAGTTTGCATACTCTAAAGTTTAGACTCTAAACTTTTATAACAATTCTGATTAATTTGAAAATTTGATGTAAAATACTTGAAGTTTGTTGAGCTTTTATACCGGACTGTTAAAAAAGTTTTAGTTACATTTGTTAAGGACCAAACGAACTGAAAGATTATTTAACACTTAGTGACATACTTACAAGCAAATATTTACAACGTGTATATCAGCTTATACGTTAAATCATTTATTTTCTGAAAAGAAAACAAACAAGTGATTTTACATATATTTTTGGTGTTAGGATCATTACAATAACGAAGTGTGTTGGGAGATGATTTAAACTTTTCCTATGCAATTTTGCACATTTACAGCTTATTTTGCTCGTTTGTACTTTTGCCGCTTTGCTCAATTGCAATCGCGAACCTTAATAACTTATTTGGCAATCACTCAACTCAAAATCATAACGATGTTTGTATAACTGACTAAAAGCTCAAAGCTGCAAAATTCTAATAACTACAACAATTACAAAAGAAAACAAAAAAGATTGGTAAATTACAAAAAAAAAAAAACAGGCTAAAATAACAAGTAAATTGCAAGGAAGTAACGAAATTGCGCACAGAAGTAGACAAATCTGTACATTAGGCATATAACAAATTTTGACGAAAAATTTGGCATACCACCACGTGGTGGCAAATATTGTACAAGTAATGAATATCACTATTTTAGGTGATTTCGGTTCAAAAACGTTCCGCGCACAGCTGTGTTATTATTATATTGAATCAGAATTTTCGGAAGAAAAATTAGTTTGGGGTGGGTGGGGCACTTCCCTTAGGTCCATTAAAAGGCTTTTGGAATAATAGGAAGATTATTAGTTAAATAAATATCTATTATTATGAAGAAAAAGTGTACACTGTAAAAAACTTGTTGTTTTTTTCAGCAGTTCTGATAAAAAAGTAATTTCGTTTTGCGCGGAAACCTTTTTGCAATTTTGCAAAAAAAAAAAAAAACATAATGCGGTTCATACTTTTTTATGCTCTATTCGACTATGGTATGCCGTTTTTCGTATTTGCAAAAATTGTAAAAAGTTATATGCCTACTGTACATACGCAGTAGTTCGGCTGCCCGGTGCAGCACCGGCCAAGGTAATAACCGTTAAAAATTATACTGATGCACGGCCATCGTGAACACGCTCCCGTTTGTCCGGCGAATTTATAATTATCGCCGATTTCGCTGTGCATGTCGCACGTTTTATGCAATATAGATTTAATTCGAAATTTTCGATTTCTGGGATTTTGCCATATATTTCAATAACTGGGTCATGCCTTTGAGTCTTTTCTTATAAAATACTCAAAAAGAAAAAAATGACGGAAATAAAAGTGATTTTGTAGTTAGCCGTAGAAGGAAACTAAAACGTGCGATATATTGCTTTATTATACACTGACAATTCAGTTAGTGATATCGTTGGTGATATCGTTAGTTAAATGGCATTGCATGGGTGATTGACTAGTGAATATCGCATCACCATTCGCTAACGAAAAGTAATGTGCGAAACAGCTTGCCTGTGCCCACCGCTTGACACCATCAGAACTACTGGGTGCATACATACTTACATATCGTCCCCTCAATATAACAATAGCGTATAATTTTTTTTGGGTTTTGAGAAAATCGAGTTTAAAGTTTTTGTCAAATCAGATGTATATTAAATTTTTGAACAAGAAATTATACACCATTTTTTCCAATGACATTTTGACCCACTTTGTGGAAGTAGAATTTCACGAAATTTTGACCAGACATAGAATCCATGATGGAGATTCTAAATATGCAATAAAAAAATAATGGCGTATGAGCACGTACGCTATTTTTATATTGAGGGGACGATATGTATGTATATGCCGGAAGGAATAAGCTTCACAGAAGACAAGGTAACGAAAAAATTATTTCATTAGAGCGATTAGCTTCGGTTGTCAATAGGAGAGATGAGATGTTGAAGAGGTGTGCTACATATGATCAGTCGTAGCTTCAAATTGCCGCCTTCTAAGCGGCTCTGTGACATAAAAATTGGAAATTGCACGCGACTGCAACAGTAGGTAGCAACAGCAACAACAACAACAAAAACATGTGTCATTGCATAAACAAGCGAAGGTGAAGAAAAACGCCACACACTTTCATTGACTGGCATTTGGTTTAGTTTGGCTTCGCTATCGAAGTTGCCGCAGTTGCCGGTGGCATGCAACGTCATCAGCAGTCATATGCAAAAATGTGCTCAAAGTAGTTAAATTGCATTGTGACGGTTGTGTGGGTGTGCTTGTTTTTCTGTTGATTGTTAGCGTATCTATAAGTTTGGCAACAGAGAAAATACTTAGAACATAAAATTCATAGAAATACTAACGAACATAGCGAATTTGCTGCCACTTGCTTGCATATAAGTATTACACTATAAAGTTTTTGTGCTGGTTAGCTTTTCGCGATAACTCGAGACTATATAAGAACAACTGCAACAACAAGTACCACAGACTAGCGCATGCAACTGATATTGCTGTTACTTTGCACGTGTTATTCTTATGAAAAACGTGACAAAGGCGCTTTACTCTTTGATAAATGAATTAAGTTTTTTTTTTGATTTTTGAAAAAAGTTTTTATTACTAAATATTATTTCTTACATCCGGCTATGTGTACCTACTCTTATTTAACGTATGTAGTGTTGTTAATAGTTGAAAATTGGTTATGTGAACTAATGCTGCAAGAGCCTAAATTATGCTGAGTATGGTTTTAGAATGTGAGCTTTCAGCTTTTTTTCAGTTTCGAAAATTGAAATTTGATAAGAAAATTATGAGAAAATTAAGATTTTAGATTCCAGAATTGAAGCATTAGTATTGGGTTTCTGACTTAAACTTTATGGTTTAAGTACTGAACTGTTGGTATTACAATTTGGACATTGAGCTTTAACATTTAAACATTGAAATTTAAACTTGTAGTTGTAAGTTTTAACTCATGAAACTTGGGTTTGCAACCTTGAGACTTAAGCTTTTTAATACCTACGAACTTTCGATTGTGATATATTCAGTACCCTTTTAAGTTGTGAACTTTTAAAAGCTTTTATTCCAACATTCCATGTTATTCTGTAAATTGGATTTAATTTACAGCAGTGGTATCAGAGAAAGCGCCTAATTGCATAAGGGTACAGCCAGACGACGCAAGAAATGACCTTCAGGAAATTGAAAAATAGGTTAACAGATTTTTTTGAAATTAAATCTTCATCTACATGGACTGTACATTAGGGTGGTCCTTAAAATTACATAAACACTTTTTCAATCTCACCCTCTAAATCGGTTAACGTCCGGTTTATATTACCATATGAAGACTCAAAAAAGTTATTTTTTTATTTTTTATATATAATACCCAAAGTCGATACAGCTGTACTCAAGGATGCCATATACAAATTTTGGTCCCGATCGAAGACGGTTAAGGGGGCCAAAATTCATATTGCCATATGTGACTACCGATTTTGAGCATTAGATATAAGCAAAATTTATGAAATCCTTACTTTGGCCTGAGCTTTAACCCCTGTGCAACACCCCTTATATTTAATATCTTTGAATTTAGGACTATCGATTTCGGGCATTAGATATTAAAAAAATAAATATTTGAATTTCCATAATTTCCTGAATTTTGGCCCCTGTGCCACACCCTCCCACCATCTCCGATCAGGACCAAAATTTATATATGATATCTTTGCCTTTGCTGCCATCGTTGTCGGCGGTGGGAGCGAGAAAATCGCTAATTTGATTTTTTTCAGGACCGCCATAATGTACATACTAAGTATGTCTGGCAAAAGGTATACAAAAGAATAACGCGCGTTAGTTTGCTAGGAAAATGAATTCGAATAATTTTGGATTAAAGCCATTATATACAAAAACAGTGTAACAACAACAACGAGATCAACAAAAGAACAAGCAGAAAATTTGAATCATTACCAAAAGCAGCGCTGAAAGGATCACATTTCGTATAACAAGAATATTTAGCGTCTTGAAGAGAGGGACGGGTGTGTGAAATGGAGTTGAGAAAGCAGCTGTAAAAGTTGTTGACAACATTATGCGATTGCTGATCGTTGGGGAGGGTGATGAGGAGTACACAACACTTTACCGGGGGCTGTTAGTGTTCGTTCCACAAATATGCAGTCACTTCTCTTTGATAGAAAAATGCTGCGGCGGCGAATGCGGCGAGAGGACGGTAGGTATTATTGGCACGGTGTCGCTGCCGATTAAGTGGTCACTATCTAACTGCGCGTGTTCATCGTCGTAATGCAACATTTGCAGCATTTCGTCACGCCATGCAACAATGAAACAACATGCAAAGCTGCCAATCCAAGGCAGCGAAGCCGGCGAAGATGACGACAACGAGAAATTTAGGGACAAGACAACACGCTTGTCCACATTTCGTAAACGAATTGTAGTGCCCACTCTGGTGTTTGATAGCAGTTGGGCAGCTTGACAGTTTCGTTTGAGGTATGACATACATACTAAGATGCCTTGTACATACAAATAAACAAAAAAAGTCATGAAACGCGAGACAACAGACAACAGATGTCGACTGACAAAACTGAAGATGGAAATAAATTCTTGAAATGCGCGAAATGTCAAATTGTAGCCGAATAGAAAACACGATTTTGGCGTGTCGAAGAATATTCCCTCGTGGCGTACATAAATATATATATATATATAAATTGACTGCACGAAAGTGGCTAAGTAAATGAATATTTGAAACTGCTTTTGCCAGAGGCAAAATAATGACGGTGACTTGATTAGGAGCTGCGAAAATCATTTCTGATTAACAATTGAGTTTGAGTCTTTTTCTACGAGACTCACTAAAATTGTACCAAGTTGGCCAAGCTTGCGTATGACCTAGTTTAAGTTACTAAATGTTAGTAATAGACATTTTCAATTTACATTAATCTATCTCTAACAAAACATTTATTTTCAATCTTTATATCCCGGAGTACAGTTTCTCAGTTTATCGGTGGCCAAAGTAGCATAGAGGGCTAATGGGAATGACAGATGGAGATGAATGAAAGAATTGAGTCCAATGGCCAAAGGTCTAACTAATGTACGAATGGATCAGAAGGGAAGAAGTCCGTGGGAGCTGTGTTATAATATATGCAGATGAAGGTAAATACATAATATTCTTTCAGGATATCTTAATCGTCAGCTTGTTAACAGTTTATTTGGAACGGATAGCGCAACTATTACTCTTTGCGTGCACAATAGTGGAATAAATTAGAGATCTGCATACCAGTGAGTAGAAGAAAACGAGAGCGTCAATACAACGCTGAAAAATGTAAAATACCTTTCAACCACTAAACCTTCCAATATCCTCGTGATGTTATTGCAATTCTCGAGCATCATTTTTTTCCAATATCATTGTCTACGTGACAATGCCGACTAGAGAAATTCGCCTTCCTCACGCAACACGTAGTTGTCACAAATTTATTGCTAGAAACATGAAGGACTATATGCTGGTCCATGGGCAAAATTAAAATATATTTGAATATGCAGCTTTTATCTATACCTTTTGCCTTTCTATGTATCGTAAAATTTTTTCTAAATTTTATATCTAATCCCAGCCTGGCCTATAAAATAAGTAATTACAACAAATGCCGCTTATACAACTGGATCTAAGTAAAAATACAGATGATTACAAACATATCTGTGTTTTTTTTTTATCATGACATCTTGAGTCGAGTTAAGTCCGCAGGAATTTATTTTCCACAAAATATACAATAACTCAAAATGGGATTTTTGCACTTAAGATGTTTTCATAAAACATATTATGTACTACCATATGTACGTATGCATAACAAAAGCGGTGCAATAAAAAGCTGCAACAAATTTTGAAGGCTTTTTTTCTATGAGAGCAATCCCATGAAATTCATTAAGCGAAAAGAAATCAACAGCTTTTCTTAAAATATTTTTGAAATATTTCTTCCATTCATTTGCTTATTTGTAATGCTTTACCCAACGAAAAAAAGGCCAACCAAAATCTACTACTATTGTTAACTTATGCGATTTGTTATGCTTTCAACACATTTAGGCCCGCTCTCTCTCTGCTCTGCTGCTCTGCTTTCAGTGGCCAGTGTAATTTTTATGTATTAAAGCGGCTTAGTTGCGCCACATATTTTACTTACTGCAGTTACACAAATAAATAACAAAATTCATAAGCCCCCAGACTCCACTCATAACAATTTCAATGCAAAAGGTGATGACCAACTAAGCTGCCGCAATTGATTGTGTGGCGAAATTGAAATGAACACAAAGTTTGAAAAACGCTAAGCGCTCAAAACAATTTAGGGAGACCATATTTCCGGTTTGGAAGGGGAATAGAAAATGCCATATAATATAAAGAATATAATAGTTGCTAAAAAAAAATGTGGACAGCTGGAAGGTGGATTTAAATGAGCTTGAATGCTTCATGTACATCTTTGTAAGTATTTCCAGCTAATTTTGACTCTTATGTGGTATGTAGTACAAATAATAAAATTTGGGCGTGAGTATTACTAAATTTCATCTGATTGTAAATTTTTTTATTAATCTGTGGATAGAGAGAATTTCGAGATCGCTACAGCATAGTGAGAAAAAGCGAGTGTTTCCGGGTTCGATATTTGGTCTCGATGAAAATTAAATGTAACAACTCCTCTATTACGGTGGGTGTCTGCAGATGTCGCATAATATATAGATAAACCATTAAGGATATTACGGCAAATTGGAGGAGAAAATCGGCCCAGAACAGGTAAAAGCCCGTCTCCACATAACTTGATTCACCAGAGAAACATGTAGCAAAACATCTCGCTCAATAACCCGTCTCCACGTGGCTAATCGTGATTCAGTTTGACATTTCTCCTTCTTGGTATTCTTAAATGTTTGTATGTTTGCTTATTTTTGCGTCTTTGTTTTGGTTTGTGTGAGATTTCGATAGTTTTTCGATACAAAATTAGAGAAGACATCGATATCATCGAGGTTGGCAAGATGATTCAGAATGAAACAGTGTTTCAATCTTCACTCGCTCTCAGAAATTTCGTATGGAAATTGGCGAGTTTCGGCACTGGTTTCTGTGTCGAAACAAGATTGAGAGAGAAAATGCAGAAAAAAAGAGCGAAACACGTTATGTGGAGACATGGTATAAGAGTCACATTCTATGTGTTTTGTTAGGTGCAGTGAAATAACGCCCGTGGAATTAACACCCGCGGGCGTTATTTCCCAAAAAGGAAATAACACCCGCGGGCGTTTTTTCCTTTCTTGAAAAAGAAATAATTCCCGCGGGCGTTATTTCGTTTGATCCACGGGCTTTATTTCTCTTTTGGAAGGGCAATTATGGTGTATCTATTAGGGAAAAAAGTGTCGCAGGCGAAAAATTGGAATTAAAAATCGCGCGATTTTTAATTCCAATTTTTCGATTCTTTAAATTTTTTTTAAATCCCCTTCTAAATATTCAAATACTCAATCAAAATAAACAAAGCTTCAGTAAATTTCTATAATCATTTATTAGTAACAATTTTCAAGGTCTCTAAGTAAGTAAATATTTAAATACGCAATCAAAATAAACAAAACTTCATTACATACATATTGGCACTTTCAGACCACAATCTAAACAAATACTCATATAGAGTTTTCAAAAATTTGACGACAAACCGGGCACAAAATATTTCTATTGCCATTTACGGTTGCAACCTTACTGTGCTCTCCAAAGCAATCCAAAGTGATTGCAAAGCAATTTAAAGTGATTGCATGGGCTTAAGAGAACATCGCGTGGCTTGGTAAAACAAATAACACACAACAACATGCTTTGACTCTCGCAAAAATTGTCCGCCGTTTCTTCATAGTCAGAACAATCCATTTCGGATACATCAATGTCTTCTGTGTCACATGTCTTATTTTCGGGATTATTCATTTGATTCGCCTGCGGCGCTTTTTCCAATACTAATACACCATATTAAAAAAAAAAACGAAAAATTGGAATTAAAAATCGCGCGATTTTTTATTCCAATTTTTCGCCTGCGGCGCTTTTTCCAATAATAATACACCATATTTAAAAAAAAAACCAAAAATTGGAATTAAAAATCGCGCGATTTTTTATTCCAATTTTTCGCCTGCGGCGCTTTTTCCAATAATAATACACCATATTTAAAAAAAAAAACAAAAAATTGGAATTAAAAATCGCGCGATTTTTTATTCCAATTTTTCGCCTGTGGCGCTTTTCCTACTAATACACCATATTTAAAAAAAACCCCGTCTGCGGGGTTAATTGCCCTTTCGAAAGAGAAATAAAGCCCACATCGCCGAATAGGGCGCGCGGGCGTTCTTTCCCTTTCTGAATAGAAATAAAACCCACGGGTTTAATTTCGTTTTATTCGCAGGCGCTATTTCTTTTTCAAGAAAGGAAAAAACGCCCGCGGGCGTTATTTCACTGCACCGTTTTGTTACGATTATTTGAATGGATCTTGCCTTGCACATTTTTAGGCGTATCTATTAACAGACTTCGCACAATTTCCCAGCTGCAAGAACTATTTTTTCTGTTATATCTGACTGGAAAAAGGGTTATACTTTAAAAAAAAAAAAAAAAAAAAAAAAGTGAACATGCCTTGGGCTAAAACAATTTTTATTCAATTTTTATTTATTTATTTATTTATTCTTACAGCTAAAAGTTAAACATAGTTTTAACAACTTATGTATATAAAATATTTTTAGATATACAAATTTCTTATAATTAATGGCCTATCTTAAGCTTAGTAAAGTATGTAAGGATATGCAAACAGTAATGAAGAACAGTAAAAATTTACCTCCATTCGGAATACATTTTTCACTCTGTAGGGAGTGTTGAATATATGTGGGTTAAATATAATAAAATCTACCCAGTAAGGGGCCAGCGTGCCATTAAGGTCACATTGGGCCAGAAAGGACCCAGCTGTTTACATTAATAGATAACTTTTATATACTAGATTGGAAGGGCCTTTCAATGACTATACAATTTTCTTTTGAATTGATTTAAATTGCTAGCTTTGATATAATTTGACAGTTCGTTATAACATTATATTACATTAGATGTAATATTACATAGAAGTCAATGCACGAAATTAAATGCGATATGTTTATTTAGAAAAATTGTTATATTTTATCAAATATTTTTTCCCCTTTTCCGCTCATTGGCATATTCTTTCTTATGGTCGCTAGAGTTTGACCGTAATTTCACATTAAAATGTAACTGCCTTTAGTACATGCTTATATAGTACATAATACATATGTATATAAGTATGCAAGCATTATTCGACAACATTTTAAAAAATTTTATAAGTCATCAAAATAATCATATTTTGCTGCACAATCAAAGAAATGCAACGGAAGCCGTGCTACGCACCATACAATGGTGTAGCATTGACGGAATTAGGTGTATAAAGGATTAAAATTATTTGTGGGAGAAAAGCTGCAAAAATGGCCATGACAGATGTGTGTAAGCAAGTACATATGTGGGTACACCTGCAATTCGGTGTAAAAAATTATCACCACAAAATCATAACCACCTACACAAGAGCTTGCGCAAAATGGCCAATTGACTACATGTACCATAAGCAATATCCAGAGGTTATTGTGATTGCGAGTGTTGCAGGAAAATACGTTAATGCTATACACATAAATGTGCATTGCATACTTACTTACACACATAGCTTTATAGATATACATACATATATGAAAAGGGACATTATCTGCAATCGCCGCAAGACGCACTCGGTACATTAAATTTAAGTGTAACTTGGCACAAGTGCAACAAGGCGAGAAATGAGATAAGTTCGCTTATTTTTCATCGCCTTGCACACACCCACACAGCTATATGTGCAGTAAAATACATGCTTACATACAATAGAAAAATTGCAGACTATGGCGAAATGGAGTAGCGCATGGAGATACATAACTGCACAGTAGAAAACATAGCACAAGGAAGCTGAGCATTATGAGATATGCCATCCCGGAATCATGAAACAGTCACTTTCGAATGTCTCGATAATACATCCCACATAGAATTTTCCCACATAGCATTTTATGAATTTTTTGATCCTACTCCAGTCTTTTTCGATCCCTATGCACGTTTAAAATAATGGAAAATGCGCTCATTTTCTGATCATAAAAGAGCCTCTCGTCTGTAGAAAATGGTACCCTACGTCGAACTCTTCTTGGGGAGTCGTTTTCGAGTCTTATTTTAATCGTATTTTAATCATTTTCGAGTCCCTTTCGATTTTATGTTTTTCGATTTTGAATCTTATTTTGGTCATTTTTGAATCGTTTTCTGCTCATTTTCGAATCTTTTTTGGGTCGTTTTCCAGTAACTTTCTGATCAATTTCGAATCATTTTCTAATACTTTTCTACTCATTTTTGGGACACTTTACAACCTCATTCCTTTCCCATCTTCTATCCTCTTACATATTAAACCTTTAGCCTGCCTTACCTTTATCAATTCGCAAAAAGAATTTCCACGGTCACCCTCAGTCCACATTTTGGTTGGAACTTTTGAAACAGATTTTTAGCCTACAATAATATTAAGCAAATAAGGAGTTTAAGATAAAAAAATTTCAATCCATAAATTAATTCCTATGAAAATGCATATGCGCATTTTGGCACTCTCATATACGGCAACACGGAAGACATACATCCATATGTTCCTGCTCTACAACATTCGGAACCATCAATACCGAAATCTAATATAAAATTCTCTGAATTTTTTTTTTTTAAATTATAGCTTTATGTACTAGGCTTGCTAGGGAATATTTCTTTTTTTTCTAAAAAAGCAAAGTAACAGATCTTTACAGCCAGTTTCACGAAAAAATTTAAGTGAAAATTTAGTTTTTTCCTTGTCATATTTCATATAAAATTTAAGTAAAAAAAATTAAATTAAACTTAAATTCTTTCGTGGAACTGGTTGTTAGCATGATCAATTTGTGATAAATTATTTTTTTAATCAGCAAAGGAGATCGAAAAAACTTAGCTAGGTGATTTTTATATGATAAAAAATAAAATCACTTTTCAATCGCTGGTCGGACTCATTAATCAGTAAAAGGGATCGAAAAAAGCTCAGTTAGGAGATTTTTTTATGACAAAAAATAAAATCACTTTTCAATCGCTGGTCTGACTCATTTTCGAGTCTTATTCTAATCGCAGAGGTGATTAATCAGTTTTTGATCATCAAAGGGGATCGAAAATGACTCGGTACAGTCAGTTTTCATAAAACAATCTTCCAAATGCTATGTGGGATTGTTTTACACTCTAAGCGACAATATCGTCGCCTCTATATAACAATAGCGTATGTGCTTATACGCCATTATTTTTTTTATTGCATATTTAGAATCTCCATCATTGATTCTATGTCTGGTCAAAATTTCGTCAAATTCTACTTCCACAAAGTGGGTCAAAATGTCATTGGAAAAAATGGTGTATAATTTCTTGTTCAAAAATTTAATAGATATGTATCTGATTTGACAAAAACTTTAAACTCGATTTTCTCAAAACCCAAGAAAAATTATACGCTATTGTTATATTGAGGGGACGATATATACTATTACATGTCTAAGTAAGTAAATCTTCTAAAAAAATAATTTGTTTTGGTATGCGTCGCACATCTTAGAACTTTTTATCTGACTCAGTCGCCACGACAAAAATTTGTTATCTGATTCGTTTAAAAATAAGCGATCTAAGCGACTATTTTAAAAACATTGCACTCTTGCCAGCATCTTTTATATTGTGTTTACGGAAATGGGTCTGCGCGCACACAAGTCTCACTTTCATACAAATATTAGAAAATTTTCAGTGACCCATTGGGCTAGCGCTACTGGGTGTATCTACAGAGTGAAAAGCAGTTACAATACAGCTACAGACATAACGATGTTTGCTGATTGCGCGCGGGTGTAACAAAAATACGCTTTCAACAGCATGAACAATCAACGATGATGGCGCGAAGAGTAACAGCCACAGCGACAGCAACAAACGCAGCGTAGCAGCAGCGGCGGCGTCGGCGTCGGCAGCCAAACGCATCATTAACGCCCCAAACTGTCAATTACGACATGCTATGGCAGCAGCAGCAACAACACCAACAAAAATCAAAGCATGACAACATAAAAGATACAAGTAGAAGAGCATTGTAAAGCGCATCAGCAAGAAAAGCCAATTCACATGCAACCAAAAGCCAAAGGATTACGCGTTCAAGTTGCACGTGCAACACTGATACACTCATACACATATGTATGTACATTCAAACATTGAAATTCATATACGTATGTATGTATTCGTATGTACGCCTAGCCGCTGTAGCGCAACCGCAAACGTTGTTGCCACAGTAATTGCTATTCTGTTGTCCAGAGCTGCGTGGGTGTGTTGCACAATGCGTGCGTGTATGCGTGTGTTGCAAATTGCAACTTAGTGAGTGCACAATATTAACTGGCCGTATGAACTGGTTGACTGGTGTGTGCAAAAAAAAAATCGGAATTACATCCAGGAAGAGAACTTTGTAATGCGTATTGAAAAGAGATTTTCGCAATTTTCTTAAAGTCAAATTTTAATGCGCTGCGCTGCACCACCAAATTCCCACCTTCTTAAATCGCTGGTGTGTACACTCAGGGAAAAACACCATTTTAAAATCAAAAATAAAATTTTTGTTTTCATAATGCACGTTTTAAACCAAACCATTTTTATTTTAACAATGAAAATTTTTAAATTAAAAATGAAATTTTTGGATTAAGAATGAAATTTTTGGAGTAAAAAGCATTTTGGATTTAAAAAGAAACATACTTAAATTAAAAATCAAAATGAATGTTGATTCAAAAACTCGCTCTTTGTTCAAAATTTTTTTGTGGGAAAATGTTTTTTTGTGAGAAATCCAACAAAAACAATTTTGAGAATCGATTTTTTTTAATTTTTGTAGTTAACAATGATTCATATAATTCATGGATTCTTTTTTAGAAAAAGGGAAGTATAAATATGTTATTACAATTCAATATAATGTTTAATGTTCCACTATGTGATGGCGTTGGATTGAATTTCAGGTCCATGTCATGGTTCGAATTCGGAGGAGAATATAAAATAAAGGAGAAAAAGGAGAATAAGGAGAATAAGAAATAAAGATAGCAAACAGCTAAGGAAGTAGAAAAGAAGAGGAGAACAAGCGGAGGCTATATTTTTGTAGTTGGGACTCGGATTGAGAGAAGGTGAAGAGAATGCAGATGGATTCAATTTCGAATCGGGAAGAGGAAATGATATAGAGACACTGCAGCGTTTTTTCTCATAGTGCTTAAAATAAAAACAAACATTTTTAAATTTAAAATGTTTTTTCTTGATTTAAAATTTTACAATGAACTCTTTTAAAATAAAAATGTTGCTATTTACATCACTTTTAAATACGTTTTTTGCCCATTTTAAGCACGTTTTCATATGTTTTTATAATTTTTTTCCCTGAGTGTATGTGCGCACACATAATAACAACGCCTCGTTGGAAAATGTGTATTTATGTTGTTAAAAAAATATTATTATTTTCTCTTGCGCCACACTTTCCTCCGATTCCGCTTGCCAATTGCTGCCAATGAATTCAAATTGCAGCAATAACAATAACAATAACAATAACAAAAAAAAAAAAACAGAAAACGAAACGAAAATCAAATGAGATTTGCAATTACTTCGCCGGTGGTATTATTGGTGGCAACAATAAAAATCATATGATGAGATTATAGCACATGTGCAGCGGCAAGCGCGCTACTCAAGTGCAACACATTTTTTCGATCAGAAAAATTCTTTTGCGGATTTTTTATTTGCAATTTGGAGTTTGTAGTTTTTTTGCGATATTCGAAAATGACTGCCATTCGAAATTATGAGCTGTATTTGTACGCGAATAGACAAAGTATGGCAAAGAATTGGTTGTGCATTAGGCCGCCGAAGGCATTTCTGGAAAACATAAAGTCCAGTTGGGAAACTACTAAGTCGTATGTACTAAATATAACACAGTTACCAAGAAACTGACCATAATCCATTTTTTACAACAGTATTGTAACATTGATTGCATAACGGTAGATTTTACAATTTTTTTACAACAATTAAGCGAATATACAAAGTGTGAAATTTAAAGTTTAGTATTGGATGTTTTTTTGTATTGTTTATAAATAGCTACTTCCAGGTTCCGTGTCTCATGTGCGGCGCAGAAGCATGGACGTTGTCAAAATCAGATGAAATGGCATTCGATAGAAAAGTTCTTCGAACGATTTAGGGGTCCTTTGCGCCGGCGAGCATCGAAGGGGGTTTAATGATGAGCTTTACGAGCTTTACGCAGACATCGGTATTGTTTAGCGAATAAAAATTCTGCGTTTGCGTTTGAATGGAAATGCTCCGGCTCAGAAAGTATTTCTATCGAAACCCGCTAAACACAGAAGAGAAGGGAGAACTCCTCTGCGTTGGAAGATCAGGTGGATAGTGACTCGGCCTCGCTTGGTATTTCCAATAGGCGCCATGCTACACGAAACAGACACGAGTGACTTACCTTATTGATCTCGGCCAAAATCGTCTAGACGGTTACGCGCTAATTAGGATCAGCGTAACAAAAAGCAGCTGATTATACATAAAAAGTTAATTGCACCAATTCGAACATAATTTATATGTTTGGTAACGCTAAAGTTCGAAATTCGTAATAGAGAATACCATTTTTTCGTGGCTTCGTGGCAGTCGGCTTTACGATAATCGAAGGCCTGTGATGTTTTTTCCACTCTCAGGTACAGAAAACAGATTACGTCTCCACATTAGAGCCGTTCCGTCCTACACTATAAAATGCTTTTATAGGCGATTTTCTTTTATTACTGTTATGTTAGCACAAAGGAAACATCGCTTGCTAAAAATGGTCCGGCTAAACGCATGTAAAATAATTGCTTTTGAACAAAAAATTACTCTTTCGATATAAGCAAAATGGGAATCAATCTATAAAAACTAAAGCCAAAAAAATACAAGGTGAAAGGAAAGGAAAGAGTATATAAAATAAAGAAACCAATCGAAGAAGCGCCAAGCAGTGGTATGTATATTAAGTGAAGACGACAGCAATGCGAAGCGAGCTCGTCGACGAGCATCCATCCACTTTCGGCGGCTATCGAATGTGTGGCGCAAGAACGAAGTGCGAAGAATTGTCGGATACCTAAATAGCTTGTCGTTGTTGTTGCATATTTTTTTTCACGGTTTCGCGCGGCGATTTGCGCCTTCACGCTAATTTGTTGCGCTTTGGCTCCTGAATTTCACACAAATGATTTACGCGATGCGATGCGCCGCTGACGAGACGATTGCGGCACGAAGCGATGAGGTAATTGCAGGCAATAAAAACACAACACCAACACAACAACAACAGCAACAAAACAACGAAATTTTAACAAAATTTAATGCAACACTACCAGGCTGCAATCAACATACAGTCAGCTACAACAACAACGCCAACTTTTATGCAATAAAGAAAAATTAGCAGTAGCACAAATCGAAAAAAAGCTCAAAAACAACAAGAAAAAAGTGTCGGTGCAATCGCGGTCTCGAGGTAGTGGAAACGCTGATTTTCGGCTCATCTGCCGCTGATTGCAATAGCCATAATTGTCATATTGTTGTTGTTGCTTGCTGCTATTGTTGTTAGTGTTATTGCTGCTTATGGTTCAGTGGTTCACCACTTTGCGCAGCATTTGCAAATAATGAAAGGTTTATGTTTTCCATAAAAAAATTCGGATTTTACATTTTACAACTTTGGCTAATTGGAATCTTATTTTTTTAGCTAATCTAAATTTTTGATTGTAAGCATCGCCTATTCATCATTTGGGTGCTTATTTATCAAAAGTTAACATAGATCAAGGGAGCTTCTGACTCACATAGTATGACGCACTTTTCCTTAATTGCTGCTTGACTGTCGGTGAATAAATAAAATAAAATAAAATTAAATAAAATAAAATTAAATAAAAGTAAAATAAGAAAATAAAGTAGAATAAAAAATAAAATAAAATAAATTAAAAAAAAATTAAATAAAAAAAAAAAATAAATAAAATATATTAAAAATAAAAGAAAAAAAAAAGTAAAATATACTAAAGTAAAGTAAAATAAAATAAAATAAAATAAAATAAAATTAAGTAAAATGAAATAAAATAAATTAAAAAAAAATAAAAAAAAAAAATAAAAAAATAAAAAATAAAGTAAAATAAAAAAATTAAATTAAATAAAAGAAAAATAAAATAAATAAAATATACTAAAGTAAAATAAAATAAAATAAAATAAAATAAGAGAAATAAATAAACTTTATTAAAATTAATGAAATATGAAATAAAATAAAATAAAACAAAATAAAAAATAAAGTACAATAAAACAATAAAATAAAATAAAATAAAATAAAATAAAAAATGAGATAAAGTGGAATAAAAAAAAAAAATAAAAAAATAAAAAAATAGAGTAGACAAAAATAGAATAAAATAAAATAAAATGAAATAAAAAAATAAAACAAAAAAAATGAAGTCTAATAAAATAAATAACATATATTAAAATAAAATAAAATAAAATAAAATAAAATAAAATAAAATAAAATAAAATAAAATAAACTAAAATAAAATTTAATTTAATTTAATTTAATTAAAAAAAAATATAGAGTAGAAAAAAATAAAGTAAAATAAAATGAAATAAAATAAAATAAAAAATAAATAAAGTAGAAAGAACAATAGAACAAAATAAAAAAATAGAGTAGAAAAATATAAAATAAAATAAAAAATATAGTAGAAATAAAATAAAAAAATAAAAAAAAATAAAATAAAATAAAATAAAATAAAATAAAAAATAAAATAAAATAAAAAAAAATAAAACAAAAAAATGAAGTAGAATAAAATAAAATATATTAAAATAAAATAAATAAAGTTGTTTTTTCCATAGTAAAAGTACACTCCGAGGGTATGCCGCCTACTAACGAAGGGTCACCGGTTACCGCTATTTTATTGAAGCTAATGTCTTTCTTAGAGTCATATGTAACGTATGCAAACGCGGTTTCTTGTGTTTGAAGTTTAAGAGCTTAAGTAAACCGTGAAGTTTTCTGGAAATCTATTGCAAAACGAAAGATGTGTATTTGTACATACATATCAATGTACACTAAGCCGTATCACGAAAATAAAGTTTGCGTGTGTCAGTTTTATTTGAACACTTACGTCGAAAAAATATTTATGGTGTAAAAAAATTTTTTTTAGGCCCGCGTTAAAAACAGCTAAATCGCGTTTTTTGTAATAACTTCCTTATTTGATGTCCGATCTCTATGATCTTAATGTCGCAGAAAAGGTCTCGCTCAGCACTATATTTGGCCCATATAAAGTCTCGACCTCAAAGGTTGTTCTGAGTTTTACCTTTAAAAATTTTGGAGTTACTATCCCTAGATTTTTTTATTTTTATCACTAATACAAAGCTCTCAAAAAACCATGAGGACTCCGCTAAAAAAGTTGTAGCCTTTACTCACAAACAAAAAAGTTATACCGTTTTAAAATCAGAGAACCTGTTTTTTGAAAAATTATCCCAAGTTCTTATTTATATGAGGCAGTAACGCCATATAGTATGAGTTTTTGATTAAAAAGTATTCTAAGTCCTCGCTTGACTTGAGAATGTTGTACCGCGATGGAACAGCTACCAATACTGGATACATGATATGCCAAAAATTATTGATGATTGGACTATTCGTGCTGATCAACGTTTTTATATTGAATGATAATGGCTGTAGTGAAGATTTGGTAAGTATTCAAGTGGGATCTCTAAGCACAACGCGCTGGCTTACAACGGCTTCACGATTTCTGCATCCGTGCGTATCGTAAAATCATCCAAGTTATTTAGAAAAACTGCTATAGTTCGTTGTAAAATTATACGCGCCTAAGAAGAGACAACGGAAGTCTAAATATATTATCAATACTTGCGCTGGATGCGTCGTCTGCCCCTAGAAATGCAGTTAATTATTCAGCCTACAATTGAAAACAACGCACTTTACTTTAATCCCCAAAACATCTTCTTATCTATGATAACCGAGACCAAAAATGACGATGTCCTCCAAATTTAGAGATATTTATGAAAGCAGTTTCAGAGCTCTGAAAGTGAATTCTTCGTCGCTTATATTACTTTGCTCACACTCAAAAAAAAATTACACAGATTATGGATAAATGAGAATGATTCGCCGCTAATGACATATTTTCATTGTTTTGAATAAAATTTTCTTTCAAAACGTTGTTTTTATTCCTTGATTTAAAGAAAATTGTACATCAAAACAATGAAAATGTGTCTTTAGCGCCGAAACATTCCCATTTTTCCATAATCTGGGTAAGTTGTTTTTTCAGTGCAGGTTTCGAACGTTTAAAACAAATTGGAATTTATGTGCAGGGAATTCTCTTCCTTCTCATATGCATTTTATATACATATATGTACGTATAGTTTTTTCCCCTTTTCTTTATTTTTATTACCTCAACAATAGTTACTCATACGCCCCCACATCGGATCGCTTTGTATGTGAAAACTGAAAATGTTTTCTTAAATATCTCGAAAATGGGAGTGCATACACTTCACTTCTAAAAACGCCATCGTAATCTGGAGCCAAAAATTAAGTTGACGTGTTTCGCCGCTTCTCTGTGGTAATTTTTTATAAAAAAAACAAGTGTTTCATTTTACAACGTTATAACTTTTTTGTTTGTGAATAAAGGCTAGAATTTCTTTGGGGGATTCCTCATGGTTTTTCGAGAGCTTTGTATTAGTGATAAAAATAAAAAAATCTAGGGATAGTAACTCCAAAATTTTTAAAGGTAAAACTCAGAACAACCTTTGAGATCGAAACTTTATATGGGCCAAATATAGTGCTGAGCGAGACCTTTTCTGCGACATTAAGATCATAGAGATCCGACATCAAATAAGGAAGTTATTACAAAATAACAAAATAATAATAATAATGTGAATAAAGGCTAGAATTTCTTTGGGGGATTCCTCATGGTTTTTCGAGAGCTTTGTATTAGTGATAAAAATAAAAAAATCTAGGGATAGTAACTCCAAAATTTTTAAAGGTAAAACTCAGAACAACCTTTGAGATCGAAACTTTATATGGGCCAAATATAGTGCTGAGCGAGACCTTTTCTGCGACATTAAGATCATAGAGATCCGACATCAAATAAGGAAGTTATTACAAAAAAACGCGATTTAGCTGTTTTTAACGCGGGCCTAAAAAAAAAATTTTTACACCAAAAATATTTTTTCGACATAAGTGTTCAAATAAAACTGACACACACTAACCTTTTTTTTTGTCCATATAACGTGATACGGCTTAATGTACACATCCATGTACGTGCTGATGTGTATTTACATAAATCAAATCGAAAAAAAAATTCCATAAAAATTAAAATTAGTGCAAAAAGCGATTAACGAGAAGCGTGAAATTAACTAAACCAGCCAAAGTGCAAAGGTATTGAATTACAATTGAAAATCACACGACAACAATCGGCGAACTTGTTTCTAACTTCTTTTTCTAACTGCACAAGTTGCATAAGATGAGGATCGTAAAAACATAAACTTTATGGTGTTGTTAAGTCTTGTTAAGTTTAAATCATCCAGGTGATAGGTGTGAACAATTTTTGTTGTTGTTTTCTTTTGTACGAGTATGTACTTACATTTCACTCTCCATTGCACAAACACAATCATTGAACTTTCATTAAACTTTTACGGTATAATTGGATTTGAATCGGGAAAAGTAAATCGACTCAGCGCTTGTTGTTGGCTCAAATAATAATAAAACGTTACTTTAATCAGTTTTCATTTTGCAATTTTCATTATGGTTAACATCTATTACTAACTAATATGCTGAGCATAAATTCTGAAAAAATAATGATAAATTCTTGTTAATGGAAAATCTTATTGCATTCATCTCATTTATTGAGATATTATAGCGATAAAAGACCACTAATCGTTCTTGGCAACGTAACTAATCGTCCTGCCATTAACTGCTGCTTCGCCAATGTGGTCGGTGTCAAAAAAGCGGAACCCGATGGATAAAATTCCAGGCGTATTAAAACAGGTGATGCTGCATGAAGATCATACCTATTTTTTTTTCAACGCAGTAGAGTTCTCCCTCTTCCTCCGTTCTTCATTGGTTTTCAAGGCTGGCATTGTTTTCGTTATTATTGCTGGTTCCCAATAGACATAACGATTATCTTAAAGCCGGATAATATCATTTTTAAAACCCAATCTCCATCCATTTATAGGTAGACGCCGATGACGTTGTCGTACCTATATTCCCGTCATAAAAGTTATGCATGCCGGGAACAAATTTATACCCATATAGATTGATATATACTGTTGCTAAGTTCTAGGCTTTACTCAGCCAACAAATAAAGAAAATTAAATAATTTTCCAATGGTTTTACATAATTTAGGCAATTAGTTATTATATTACATATTCATTAAAAAAAATTAATGCGGTTTTCACAACTGTATCAACATCATGGATCTACATATGGTCAATTTTCTGGCTGCTAACGTTACATTCGCATGAAGTTTTTATTTAGTATATACGAAATAATAACAAAAATGTTAGAAACGTCCAAGGTTCTGTTACTTATGCTATCAGGTAGACCTATACCTTCATTTTAAGAGTAAAATTTGTCTGATGGCTACCATACCGTAAAAGTAATAAGCGCGTGAAACGCACTGCTAACGTTACATCATTTGGAAGTTAGATCAAGATACAGATCATGTTTGGTTTAATTTCTGCGAACTTGCTGAGACAATCATCCCAATTTTACTTCATGTTATATAGCAAGGATGTCACAAGGTCATGGCATACCGCTTTACCAAAATCCTTAGGATTTTTTAACATAATTTAACATAAAATAAGGCATTGCCTACGTTACACAAAGCACTGCTAACGTTACACGTGCGAAAACAGAGTATCTCTACATATAATAAAATTGTAACAGTTCATTTCTGTACATTGCAGATATACAGAAAATAAAAAAAGGAGCCAGAGGAATCCAAATGAACTGTTTTAAAATTATCTGTCGGTCTGACTGTCTGTCTGTCCTTATGTTTGTGCGCGGGTCACTAAAAATTGGAATGATGGAATTGAATGAAACTATTCAGAGTTATAATAGCGCCATTGTATTATTATTATTATTATAGACGTCTACTTTAAGATTTAAGATATTCCTTATTTCTATATCTCAACCAGTTTTGGAGTTATCGACCAATATGTGGAACAAGGGTGATCCAAAATGTGTTAGTACAATATGGTTATCAAATGAAAGGTGCTGATGAGTGCTGCAATAAGTAATTCTATTAAATTCAATATCTCGATTGGTTTCAGAGATATCTCCCTATCCCTATCCCTATTCCTCTAAGTTTTGATATCCTACGGAAAACACTTCCAGAGATATTCAGCATGAAAGATTAAGTTTGTATGGGTTGTGCCACGGCTTTTTTCCAATAGCTCTAATTTTTTCATCCAGAAAATGATTATTGAAAGTTTCATTCACTTATATGCAGTCGTTTTTGTGTGACGCGGGCGTTATGGTAAAAAATCACATTTTTGGTCACATTTTTCCCACATTTTTGTCAATAACTCGGGAACTGGAAGAGATATCCAAATGAAAGTTCTCCTGAATATTAAGTTAGGCGTTAAGTGATAGAATGGTGAAAGTTTCATGCAATTCTATTTAGTAGTTTTTGCGTGATGCGCGCACAATCATACAGACGGACAGACATACAGACAGACAGATAGACTTCTAAAAATTGTAGATTTGGGTTCCGCTGGTTCAATAACGACCTCTCCTATCAGTTTTTCTTGAATATCTTCAATGTACAGACATCGACCTGTTACAATTTTATTATATGTATTATATAGACAAGGACGTAGCCAGGATCTGAAATAGGGGGGGGCAGCTATTAATTTCAATTTTTTTTTTTTTTTTACTTACAAATTTTTATTTTTTATTTCAAATTTTTTTTTTTTTTTAACTTACAAATTTTTATGCAAGTAGTAAACGTCTAGGATTTTCTGAAAATTTATTGATGATTTTTTCTTCAATGAGCTGTTGATGTTCTTTCACAAATGTGCGGTGCACGCTCATCAGACATAATCCAGATAGTCTCTCTTCTCCCATCTTGTTCCGAAGCCAAGTTTTAACTCTCCTTAGCGTACTAAATGAACGCTTCACCGTTGCTGTAGTGCATGGTAATGTACATAATATTTTGAGAGCTTTTCGAATTGAAGGGTAAAATTCATCTGCCTGTTTGATCAATTCAACAACTTCAATTTCTCTTAATTCCATTTCTGATAAATTTTTATTTTTGCATAAATTGTACCAAAGTTCCAATTCTTTGCTGACATCTAAATCGTAATGCTTTTCGAATAGTTTCGAGTTTTCAAAAACGGCTTCAATTGAACTTTTGAGTATATACAATGGATGCAACCGAGATAGCGCAAATGCTGGAGTTTTTTCACGGGCAAATCTTATTTTAAACGAAGCTGTTAAGGAGTCAAGATATGGAATCACAATACAGCGTCGCCAGTACTCATCTTCGTTGTTTGATGGAGGATTGCTTCTATGTTTTTGTTATACAGCTAAACGCGGTAAAGATAGTTCTATATCTAGCGCAGTTGCAACTCTTCGCGCTTGTGCAAGGAGTTCATTCGTTACTTGCTCTGCATTGCTACGATCGTCAATAATTTTTTCCATATGCTCACCTATTAAACAAACAAAAATAAGTATTCTGCAAACATTCCAACTTTACAAATATAATTTTGTTATTTCATTTGAATATGCTCACCTACTGCAATCATATCAATTGCTTTCGTTTGCAAAATATTTACTGTTGGTTCCAGTAATGCAGAGTATTTTGCAATTGTCATTAGGGAAACGATAAACACCGATTTTGTCACCGCTGAATGAAGCTGGTATACACTCTTTCTGTTGCTATAGTTTCCATCTATGGATAATTTTTCCAGTCCTTCAACAATTTCAGGAAAATTTTCAGAAAACTTTCTTACTGCCTTATATTTTTCCGACCATCTGGTTTCACACAAACGTGATATAGTAGGCGCATAGTTTCTTCGCGTGGTTGATTCGCGAAAAAAGTTTATAACGTCCTTTGTTGTTGATATGGCATTTCTTATTTCTGGAACCGCATTTGTAATGAGCAATGAAAATATTCTGCGCGGGTATATTTTCTTCTTAAAATTGCTTGCACACCACCTTCTTTTCCTGCCATTGCAGAACAGCCGTCGAAGCCCAACCCAACACAAGATTCTTTTAAGAGTTCATGATACACCAAAAACTTATCTATTTCTTCAGCAATGTTAGAAGCATTTTGGGCTGAGAGCTCAATATATCCCACAAATTCTTCTCTTATTATTTCCTTTTGTTCGTCGAAAAAGCGCAAACCAATTGAAAGCTGCTCTTTGCCGGATATATCAGCAGTTTCATCTGCTAAGACGGTGTAAGGATTTGTTGTTTTTATATCATTCACAATAAGTTCTTTAATAATTTCTCCGAAAATGTGTACGATTTCATTTTGAATTTGTGGTGAAGTATAAACTGTGTTGCGGTGACCTGTCTGTAAATGTTCTTTTAACTTTGAGTCGCCTGAAGCGATTCGCAAGTTTATTAAGTCTAGAAGAACGCCCTCGTCGGAATTTCTGCCCCTGAGAGGTATGTCGTGTGTGCCGCAAAATGACACACATGAAATAATAGATTTTATAATATTTCTATTATCTTCCATAGTTTTCATATGGTGTGTTTTCAATTGTACGTCGACGGGCACATTTTCAATAAAAGCCTTCGCTGCAGCTGCTGCAGCAACGTGGAGACTTTTTTGAGAATGCTTTTTGGAGAACTCGTGCATTTTTTTTTAAATTTGTGAATGGTCGGATCGCGAATGAACCCAATACTCCTTGCACCGATCCAGGAACAGGCGGAAACAGCACACAGTACTTACACAGTGCACCTTTCAACCGCTTGGAATACACCAACCACGGCGCATATATATCCAACCACCCATGGTTGAATTTTCTTTGCAAAGCCTTTGCATCAGTTTTAAAATCATAGGCAGCATTTGGAACCCACGAACGAAGTAGAATCTCCTTTTTTTTTCGACAGACAGCTGCGAAGCTCGCCCAACATAGCGGCCCACATCATTTACATGGCAATCCTCAGTGA
Organism: Urophora cardui; assembly: GCA_960531455.1. NCBI lineage: Eukaryota > Metazoa > Arthropoda > Insecta > Diptera > Tephritidae > Urophora > Urophora cardui. The sequence goes on along the minus strand of OY482673.1, from coordinate 106,502,816 downwards.
CATCTATTTCCACAGAAGAAGCTTTATTTGCTTGCGCCTCAGCAACAGGCACAGCCGATTGTGATGAACAAGCGCTCACAATAGCTTCTTCACTTCCACTGCTGCTGTCACGAACATGTTTCCTCTTAACAGAAGAGCTACCTTGAAAGTAATAGCAATAGCAGACAATCAAAAGTTTATAACCCATTTATAAATGCTTACCTTTTTGAAAAAAATTTCTTATATCCATAAATTTTGCACTTGTAAACTTGTAAACATGTAAACTTAATTTTTGCACTTGTTTGAAAGCCAGCTGTTTTGTTTGTGATCTAAAGATGACAAAACTAACGATAGTTATCATTGTGCTTTGTATTAACGGCTGACAATGTCAAAATGAGTTGTGACAATAATGCGTCAGATGGCGCTCAGATCATTCAGCTATTGTGAATGTTGCGTATTTAATAAATAAATGCATAAAAATGTAACTTCCAGCTGAGGCTATCGTCAACCAACCAACTGAATAAAAACCTCTTAAAAAAAGAAAATCTAATAATGAATAATAATGAAAATAATAATTTTTCAATCTGTAGGGGGGGGCACAGCTGCCCACCCCTGCACCTACCTGGCTACGTCCTTGTATATAGATAAGAAATCACTGCTAATGTTACATATTATTTAAGCTAACAATGTCTTCAAATCTTTGGAAGTTTAACTTTTTTTAATTGGAACGTGAGATATACGTATAGTATTAAGAAAATATATAAACAAATTAAATTAAAACGTATTTTAACATGTCTTAAAAAACTTTTTTGGTTTTGCACTGCAAACGTTACATTAGATTTTTGCGGCACATTTACTTTTCACATAACTGCTAGTTGGAACATAACTTTTTTAAAAACTTTACGTGTTATATGTAATATTATAGCTTATTTTCTAATAGATAAAACTTGAACGGCTAAATTTAGTCGCAACTGAACTACTTCCGACCATATTTTCGTTTAATCACAACGTTCTATAAAAAGAGCGAAAAGTTTAATTTAAAACGACTAAAATTTAATGCCATTGTTTTCAACAGCTACTATAATATGTCATGAACCCCGCAAGACCCCAGTGCTTGCAATATTTGCCAAGAAAAAAACTACTTGGTTTACTTTCCCAGAAAATCGGCCATATGATAACGTGAATGTAGTTATAATAATTGTGTCATTAGCCACAAAGTTTTACTGTAATTTGCCATACTCTAAAATAGCTTAAAATCCCAAATTTGCTTAATTTTTAAAATTTTTGTTTAAAAATCAACGACACGTAAATATTTGCTGCTGCTAACTATTTTAGTATGCCTGTCCATATGAAATTTGCACGAGCTATTGTGACAACATATTAGACAGCGCAGCATCAACGAATGGGACGACGTGGCGTTGACGGTGCTAAAACGATGGAAATTAAAAAAAAAAGTCGCAGCAAAGGCAGGAAACAAATACAAAACAAGTAAAAGCGCGGCTGTCTTCGGCCGTACCGAAGACTTCATACCTTTCATGAGTGGGGAAATGAAAAGTTACCTATGTATGTACATAGCCGGATTAAGTTTAATTTATAATTTTAATTCTGTGGGTTATTTATGGAAAGATTTATTAGAAAAAATGGTGTCTTTACTATTTAAATGGAGGAGTTATACACCAAAATGTGCATATCTGAACAATCGGTTGTATGGGAGCTATATGTTATAGTGGTCCGATCTTGACAATTTTCGGTAATCCCGTTTGGGCCCATATGGGTACAAATACTTCAAAATTTCACGCCGTTAGCTGTTAAAATGGAGGAGTTATACACCAAAATGTCCATATCTGAACAATCGGTTGTATGGGAGCTATATGTTATAGTGGTCCGATCTTGACAATTTTCGGTAATCCTGTTTGGGCCCATATGGGTACAAATACTTCAAAATTTCACGCCGTTAGCTGTTAAAATGGGGGAGTTATACACCAAAATGTGTATATCTGAATAATCGGATGTTGTGGAACTATATGTTATAGTGGTCCGATCTAGACAATTTTCGGTTACCTTGTTTGGGCCAAAATGGGCACGTCTACTTCAAAGTTTCATGTCCTTAGCTGTTTAAATGGGGAAGTTATGCACAAATTACTTCCAAAAATTTCATGTATATCTGAATAATCGGTTGTTTTCTATATGTTATAGTGGTCCGATTCGGCCGGTTCCGACAAATGATCAGCTGCATATAACAACATACCTGTATTCCGAATTTCATTCAGATATCTCAAAAACTGAGGGACTAGTTTGCGTTCACACAGACGGACGGACGGACAGACGGACAGACGGACATGGCTTAATCGACTCAGCTCGTGATTCTGATCATATCGGTATATATTTTGGTGGGTCCCCCACGCTTCCTTCTGGTACTTTCGACAAAAATTTTTTGGCACTAAGTTATAATACCATTTCATTCTCATGAAAGGTATAAAAAAAACAATGCATGATACAAATGTACGTGTGCATATAGGAATTGTGTGGCATTTGAAGCAGCTGAATTTCCTTAAAGGCTGTTGCTTGCCACTTGCATGCTAAGCTTTTGACGGTTGATTGCGAGCGATGCTGCTGCGCTTGAATGCATGAGTGTATTTTTATATGTACACATTTGTATACACATACATACATATATGTATATATTGGCTTGTTTGAGTTTTGTCAACGACTCGACTGACATGTAACAAAGAACGATTTATTGTCGCCCATGCATGAGGATGCTGCCATTACCAATGCTTCGAATACACACAAACACATACATAGTACATACATTAAGGTGGAGTGGAAACATATGGAGATTTTTTTTTGAACGTACCAGCATCGAAAAGTTGCCTTTATAAGAGTTAATGAACCCCACAAAATTTTATGGCGAAAGGATGACGTTTGGAACTGCCCCCAGCCCCGCAAAGTTGAAAGCAATAAGCACGATCTGGTACAAATATGAAATTTTTAAAATTATATAATCAAAAAACAAATTATGAGGATTGATAAACATGGCTAAGCTGAGTATGTATTAAAGTGAATTTTTTTTGGAAACAACAACAATAAAAGTTACTAAAGGTAAAAATTTATATTATGCATTTTTAAATTGCAATTACCTAAAAACTACTGAACCGATTTCGAATACTTTTATACAATTCGATAGGTATTTTGATTTCCTTTAATTTGATATACATTTTTTATATGAAAAGTAAGGGGGGATAAAAGGGGGGATGAGTTTTTTAAGTAATGGCAATTTAAGAAATGCATAATATAAACTTTGACCTTTAATAACTTTTGTTATTGTTGTTTCCAAAAAAAAAAATCACTTTAATACTCATCTTAGCCATGTTTATCAATCCTCATACTTCGTTTTTTGATTTTATAATTTTAGAAATTTCACATTTGTACCAAATCGTGCTATTTTTTTTTTCAACTTCGTGGGGCTGGGGGCACCTCTAAACATGCGAGTAGGTCAATAAAATTTTACAGGCTTATTTCTGGGCTAGAAGGGTGCCGTTCTGGCTTTGGAGCAAATTGAATTTCCAAAAAAAAATTTCACTCCACCTTAATATACATACTTGAATGTTTTAGGCAACTTTTGCTGTTTTATGCTTGCATAAGCATACCATAAAACAATCTGCATATAGGCCTAGGATCCGCCATGTAAAGCATTTGTGCTATCGACATTTCGCGCGGCGGCCTTAATGGCGCAGCATTCAAGCGCAGCTCAGCCGCTGACAGTTTGGACAATTTTCGCACACGCTATTGTCCATGTGCCACATCTCAGCGGCAGCAAACAGCATAGCAATGCGAAATGCTGGAGAAGTGCGAATGCCCAGCGGTAGGCGATGCGCCATAGCGCCAAAAGATGGACGGCGACACCTTAATTATAGGCAATTCTATTTGAATTTGAATTCGCTTGCACAATGTTGCGCATGCGTAATAAATGCGAAAACATTGCAATGCAAATACAGCAATCCAGTTATATATACATGTGTACATATGTAAATAATACGTACATATGTACATATTCGCATTGGTCAGCGTGTTTGTGATGTGTTGCATGCAAGTCCATATGCTAACACATTACAGTGTGTTGACAACAGAAATTTATGCAAAATCAAAACAATACTCGTACAACCTGAAATACATAATAATAAAGAAAATTCGCATACATAAAACCATACAACGGAATACATATGTAGATATATGTTTCTGCATTAATGCGACACATTTGCTGGTGTGCATTTTATCGCTGGACTTTTACCATCTATAAATAGTAAATGGTCAATTTTGGTCAATTCGAAATGTAGATATGTACATGAAAGTGTCGTCATGTTATACATTGTATTGAAATTCTCTCGATTCGATTATAGGACTCAACGCATATGGGGTTCTCTTGTGCGTGCAAGCTAATGCGACTTTAAGTTAAGCCTTTGTTGAGCCTTTGGCTGCATTATTGTATAGAAGACCATGTTGTGAGTAGAAGACCATTCTCAGATGCGTATGAATCCTCACTTTTCTGGTGTAATATAAACTGTCAAGTTTAAAACCTATTTCAATGAGTTTGATTTCACAAATTTTAGCATTTAATTTTCTTCTTCGATATTATTTGATTTGCCGTTTTCTGTAGGCTTAAATTTCGCAGTTTGGGTTATTCTAATTCGTTCTTTGACTGTGGAGTTCTGAAAATTGCAAGAGTTCCAGTTGTGTAGAAGCTTTTGTTATGACACTGGCATATACAAACTTTGCAGTGGCAAAAATTGCGTGCAGTTTTACTTGCTGCGGTTCGTTGGCTATTCACGCACGTCACTGCGGCATAAAAGTTACGTTGCCATTCAAAAAAGTCATTTTCCAACACACAATGTCTCTTCTATTTTAACTTTTAATTGCATTCGTTTGTGTTGTTGTTTTTTTCCAACAGTTTAAGTTGCATTGATGGTGTGAATGAATGTGGCCTTGAATAAAATTAACAACTTGTTGAATGACAATCATGGTATGCGCATGCGCATGTGCACAGAGAGGCTTTGGTTAAAAAAAATACGCATACATATGTGTAGGGATTAACTTAATGTATGCATACATATGTCAACACATTCAAACATGCATACATACATCAACAGCAAGTTATGCATCTTACCTAGTTAGTAAACAAAAACTAAATTTTAATTTCCACTGGCAGTTTTCATATTCAATTTACTTTGTAATCAAGGCTCATAATAAATATTATTTCTTCAAACGCTTATAGGAAATAAGAAAAATATGTTTTTTATTTCCTATTGAAATTAATGAAAAAATATTTTATTTTTAATAACGTACAATTCAAAGGTTGCTGACAAACTAAAAAATAATTTGTTGAAAGAACAAATAAATAATATTTGAACTGCGCCTACTTTGTTGAAAGAACAAATAAATAATATTTGAACTGCGCCGCCACACTACCCCCCTTGGCAGAGAATTTGGCTACAAATCCAAAATTTCTCGAAAGCGAACTTTTCTGCGAAACCGGGTTGCGTATTCAGGAACTGGTGCAGTTTTATGAACAGGACCAGGTACAGTAGTTGAAATAGGAACAGATGTAGAAATTGGAATAGGTGTTGCATCAATATCATCTTGCATAACAAAAGCTGGTTTTACGCGATCAATTGATACTTTAGTTAATTCATTTCGAATTTTGAGTGTGACTGTTTTATTATCACGATCAATTATTTCATACGGACCGGTGTATGGAGGCTGGAGTGCCTTAAGAAATTGCCCAACTTTGAGAAACGCATGACTACATTTTGATAGTTCCTTGTAAACAAAAACTCCAGGTTGACAATGCCTTGATGCAGGAGTTGGACGTAAGCGTAACACGAATTCCCGTAAGCTTGAAATAAAGCTGCTTGTATCGTCGTAATTTTTGTTTCCACAACTTGAAGAAAAAAATTCAAATGGTAAACGAATCGTTTCACCATAAACCATTTCAGAGGAAGTAGCCTTGATATCTTCTTTAAAAGCTGATCGTATTCCAAGCAGAACTAATGGTAAAGCCTGAACCCAGTTAATATCTGTATGAGTCATGATTGCAGCTTTCAAGTGACGATGTAATCGTTCAACAAAACCATTTGCTGCAGGATGCCAACTTGTAGTTAAATTATGCCGAATTCCAAATTGCTTAACAAAAGTTTTGAAGAGATGAGAAGAAAACTGAGCGCCACGATCTGAAGTTATAATTTCAGGAACGCCAAAACGAGATATCCAACAATCCAAAAGTGCATGAATGACAGAATCAGCAGTTATGCTCTGTAAAGGATATACCTCAGGCCATCGAGTGTAACGATCAATGACAGTCAAACAATATCGAAAAGAACATGCAAATGGAAGTGGACCAATCAAATCAACATGAATATGAGAAAATCTCTTTGTTGGAGTTTCAAAATGTCCAAGTGAAGCGTGAACATGGCGTGAAATTTTAGATCGTTGACAATCATTACAAGCACGAGCCCAATTTCGACAGTCTTTATTCATTGAAGGCCACACAAAACGATCGCTGATTAATTTGAGCGAAGCATTGGCACCTGGATGACTTATGTAGGTTGTGTAGTTGATCGAGAATACAACGACGAATCGGTGATGTAATGAAGGGCCGAGGTCTTCCTTTTGATGTATCACAAAACACAGTAAGTGAGGAACCAGGAATCGGTACACGTTCGATGCAGAGAGAAGAATTTTCTTGATTAATTCTCTTAAGTTCTTCGTCTTCTTCTTGAGATTTAACCAGCAACTCATAATCCAGTGGTGCAGAAACAGCTTCAATTCGCGAGAGAGTATCAGCAACGACATTATCAGTTCCTTTGATGTGTTGGATGTCTGTTGAAAATTCTGCAATAAATGATAGTTGTCGAAGTTGAACTGGTGGAAGTTTTTCACGTTTTTGCTGACAAGCGTAAATCAATGGTTTATGGTCGGTGTAAATCGTGAATGGATGCCCTTCCAAAAAAAAACGAAAGTGCTGAATTGCAACGTAGATCGCAAGAAGTTCACGATAGAAAGCAGGCCAAGAACATTCTTTTGAGCACATTTTCTTCGAGAAGAATGCAAGAGGTTGCCACACACCATTGACCAACTGTTGTAAACATGCTCCGACTGAATGGTTTGAAGCGTCCGTAAACAAACCAAGAGACGCACCAATACGAGGATGAACTAATAATGTAGCAGAAGAGATGTAATTTTTACAGATTATAAAAGCTTCTTCAAGTTCAGACGTCCAATTGATAGGTTGAGATCCTTTCAAGAGCGGATTGCTGATTGCATTATTCAATGGAGCTTCGTATTCCGAAACATGTGGAATGAATCTGCGGTAGAAATTTAACATTCCAAGAAAACGTCGAAGGCCTTGTGCTGTTTTTGGTAATGGAAAGTCCTTAATCACTTGAACGCGCTCTTCTGGAGCTCGTATTCCAGCAGCAGAAATGATATAACCAATAAAAGGAACTTCGGAAACTCCAAAAGTGCACTTTTTAACGTTGATCACTAATCCATATTTTGCAAGACGTTCGAAAATGATTTTAAGATGGCGTTCGTGCTCTTCTTTAGAACGAGAGAAAACGAGAACGTCATCCATATAAACAAAACAAAAATCCAAACTACGCAGAACTTCATCCATGAATCTTTGAAAGGTCTGACCAGCATTTCGAAGTCCAAACGTCATGAATGGAAATTCAAAAAAAGGCCAAATGGAGTAATAATCGCAGTTTTGGAAATGTCCTCTTTAGCTACAGGAATTTGTTGATAAGCTTTAACGAGATCAATTTTCGAAAATACTGTACAACCATCGATAAAATGAGTGACATCGTGAATGTGACGGACAGGATAGCGATCAGGGATAGTTCGAGCATTTAATGCACGATAATCTCCACAAGGCCGCCAAGTTGATTCACTTTTCGGAGTCAAATGTAAAGGTGATGACCAAGAGCTCTCTGATGGACGAGTTGTACCAGCTTGTAACATAGCGTCGAATTCTTGTTTCGCAATTTTTAATTTCTCAGGATTTAAGCGTCGTACTTTGCTCGTCACTGGTGGTCCAGGAGTTGTACGAATGTGATGGACAGTTTCATGTTTAATAATTCTAGGTAAACCTGGTGGACGAGTAATTTCAGGAAATTGAGAAATGAGGGTAGCGAACGACGATGAATCTTGAACTGCTTTAACGCTGCTCTGCAAAGAAGACTGGGATAATCCGTTTGCATGGATTCCAGTGGTTACATCGACAATGCATTTTGACTGACAATCTGTTAAAAGGTGATAGTGAGCAAGAAAATCAGATCCAATTATAGGTAGATCGACATCAGCGACGATAAATCGCCATGGAAAGTTACGACGAAGTCCTAAGTTGAGATTCAAGGTTAGGAAACCATATGTTTTGATTTTGCTTCCATTTGCAGCACACAAGTCATAGTTGATAGGAGAACGATGATCTCGTAATAGACGTCGAGGAAAGCAACATAAATCAGAACCAGTATCGACAAGAAAGCGATTTTTAGATATTTTATCAGTGACAATTATGCGGCCACTGGTTGACAAGCAGTCTGATGCCGCATTCACAGACTGCTTTTGACGTTTTCCAAATAACTACAGGGATCTATACATTTATTGGCTTTATCCTGGAATTTTTTTGGTACCAACAAATTTGTTGGTTAGAGTTGCTTCGATTTTTAGATTTCCTACGACGTCGAGAGCTTTTTGGAGAGCTATTGCAATTAGAAGGACGCGAACAAAAAGCAGACAATTCGGCCACTTGCTTTTGTAGATCAGCAATCATATTTAATATATTGCTTTCAACACCTTTATCGCCGAGTGCTGAATTTACGGCGAAAGTCAATATGCTCGGTGAGACTTCCACAACCTTGTCAGCAAGCTCCGCAAGATTATCGAGCGGCAATTCAGATTGAGTCGCAAGGATGGCCTGAACGTTAGACGGAAGACGTTTAAGCCAAAGCTGACGAAGGAGATTGTCTTGCACTATAGTTGAACCAGCAAGAGAGCGTAAGTGACGAAGAAACTGCGATGGTTTGCGTTCGCCAAGCTCTTCCTCACTAATAAGTTGGCGTACTCGTTGTTCTTCAGACGCGGACAAACGAGCAATCAATTTTGTGCGTAAAAATGTGTATGGGTTAAGCTGAGGAGGATTTTCAATTACGTCCTCGATTTCGAAGGCAATTCGTGCATCTAATTGCGAAACAACATAATGGAATTTAGTTAATTCGTTTGTGATGTTGGAGAGCGTAAACTGCGACTCAGCTTGCGAAAACCATAATTTTGGTTTGTCGGACCAAAAAGGCGGCAATTTTACTGCAACGCGACGAACATTAGCAGAAAAATCATCAGTGTGTTGCTGCTGTTGTATTTGTGGTTGCAATGGTGGTAACTGCTGCTGCTGATGCTCCTGTAGCTGATGCTCCAATTGATGATTGTGTTGTTGTCGCGCTTGCTGGCGTAGTTCTTCAATATTTTGTTGAAGTTGCTCGTTCTCAATACGAAGAGCTACGAGCTGATCTTCATCTCGAATCATTATGTGAGATATGTAATGTTCGGGGTCACCAATATAGGAAATAAGAAAAATATGTATTTTATTTCCTATTGAAATTAATGAAAAAATATTTTATTTTTAATAACGTACAATTCAAAGGTTGCTGACAAACTAAAAAATAATTTGTTGAAAGAACAAATAAATAATATTTGAACTGCGCCTACTTTGTTGAAAGAACAAATAAATAATATTTGAACTGCGCCGCCACACGCTTGTGGTGCAGAATTATTTACTGGCTTTCTTTTGCAAAACTATGGCCTCTCTTCATTACAAATTTCAACGCCCCATGTTTGCTGGGTATCGACTCAATTTTACATTTCTTCATTCTACGTGTCTGTAGAAAAAGCAAACTTACGCTTGTGGTATGTAAAACAAATATGCAAATATGCTAAATAAAATAATTTATTCCACAGACGTTGGCTTGTTTGGCTGTGAGTGCGAAAGGCTGAAAGTAACGTATTGGCAGTAGTTAATATTTTGATTGGCGCTCATGCATCACGCGTTATGTGATGACAAACGCTTGTAACGACAGCCTGGCTTATTTTTTACTTACAGAAAAAAATACTATTATACATACATACGTATTTTGTGATAGAAGATTGCATGAAAATTTGATGGTGTTGGAAAATATTTATGGTTGGAAGATTTCTTGCATGAAGCGCACATATTTTTATTATTAAGAATTCAAATGTGTCTGTATATATATGAACCCAACAGACCAGAAAGTAAGCGAAATGTAATAGGACTTGAGAACAAGCTTATAACAATTGTCCATTGTAAGCTTATTGCAATACAGTTTTTATAAGCTTAATTGTAAGCTTATTCACAAGCGTGATTATAATAATTGAGGAACACTTACTTTATGTAAGCCTTTCTCAATACTCCTTATGTTAAAAAGCTTGAAAACAATATTCCAATAAGCTTACTTTACACTTGCAATGAAAGCTTGAAAAACTATTAATAATAATATTGTATAAGCTTGCTATAAATTTTTTTTTTAAATTTTGGTTTTACGATGACTCATATAATTCTTGATTCCATTTTCGTAAAAGGGAAGTATAAAAGCCTGAATAAAATTCAATATAATGTTAAATGTCCCACTATATGATACCGTTGGATTGAATTTCAGGTTGATGTCATGGGTCGAAACAGGAGGAGAATATAAAATAGAGAACATTGCAGTAAAAGTGAGGAAGGAAAGAAAATAAAAAAAAAAAAAAATGCAAATAAAAATTTATTTTTTTATTTTTTTCCACTATTTATACATAAAATTGTATTTATAAGCTTTCACAAGTAATATTTTTCTACAATTACATTTGTAAGTTTATAAAACGGGTGCCGTTTTGATTTTCCTACAATTGTTCTTAAGTCTTTTTCAATAGTTTATACAAGCTTTCCTCAAGCTTAACGCTTATATTTGTAAGCTTGTTATAATATTATTCTCAAGCCTTTTGGTTTATTGGGAAATGAGACATCATAGCATAAATGCTATTCCATGTATCCCCTTCATAATTTTGTGAAAATGTCTGGTATAAATTCGAAAGACTTAAGAAAAGAACCTGGCGCGTATATTTAAAAGCCAAGTAAGCAGTTCGCAATTTATGAAAGGGCAATAAAAATATACGCATAGCTCAGATATATAACTGGGTTCTAGATCAAACTTTACACAAATTCTCAATACACAGTACCAGCAGGCCCGATGAGAGGGTATGATGCAAATTCTTATACAGCGATATGGGTATATCCTGGGCGTTTCGGACGGTATGTTCGCACGATTTTTTGAACTTTTGAGGCAGAAATATCGCGAAATATTGTATCGTTTTATGATAAAAGGAAAGATTTAGGCCACAGCTAATGATTAAAGTATGTTAGCGACAGAAATTTAGTTTAATGCCTCTGTTTTAGCCACTTAAACTGCGTTCCGGACGCTACAAAAACACGTCCATTTTTTTTTTTTTTTGAGTGGCTAAAACAGAAGCCTGGCATAGCAGGCGAGCACTCTACCCACTGCACCACAGCGGCCATGTATAGATAAATTAAAGTTCGTAACTATATATTCATTGAATTTTGATTTTGAGAATTTGTTCATTTAGTATGGGGGCCCTTAGTTATTTTGACCCCGGGCCCGGATTTTCTCTCGGCGGCCCTGAGTACCAGTATCTACAGTTTTATGTCGACCTTGAGTAGCATCTGCCCAGGCAGGCAATTTTGGTGAGAAGATTTTCATAAATAGTAAATGTCAGAGAATACGTTCTGTAGAAAATAAAATGAAACAAAATTTGCTAACAAATAGACGGATAAAGCTGCATTTTTTTATAACAGACATTGCTTTACCAACAACCTCTTTATATGTATCTATGTATATGATTATGCATACATATCTACATACATAAGTGAATGCTTGAAAGACATGGAGTAATATCCCTGCAAAAAAATGTGCGATCAATCCCGAAAGCGATTTGTCCTCGATTGATCTCTTTCGAGAACAATCGGTCCACAATTAGTCCCCGATTCTTCACGTACGGGTATAAATGTAGACTAATTGTAGACCAATTGTTCCCTAACAGGTATAAATGTAGATTAATCGCTTTCATCCCGAACGGGTGTAAACGTAGATTAATCGCTTTCATTCCGAACGGGTACAAATCTAGATTCCCTAAATGTAGAAATTTTACAAAAATGTGCAATGTATTAAAAAATTGTAGAACAACCGGTAAAACGAATTGAACACCCTTTTTTAATAACAATTTTAACAAAATGTTGCCTAAAATATCCTATGAAAAAATCCTTTACATTACGCTCATATAATGCATACTCAAAACTTACAATTTTTTAAATTTATTTATTGAGATTTTTTTACAAAAGTAAAACATTATTTAAATATGCATGAACATTTACAATTTTTAAGGAAAAATCTACATTTGTACCCGTTCGTGCTGAAAGCGATTGATCTACATTTGTACCCGTTGGGGATGAAAGCGATCAATCTACATTTGTACCCGTTCGGTATGTTAGTGATTAATCTACATTGGTACCCGTTCGGGATGTAAGCGATTGATCTACATTTGTACCCGTTCGGGATGAAAGCGATTAATCTACATTTGTACCCGTTCGGGATGTAAGCGATTGATCTACATTTGTACCCGTTCGGGATGTAAGCGATTGATCTACATTGGTACCCGTTCGGGTATACAAGTTGAACAATTAGTCTCTTCATAGGACATGCTCGAACAAATGCGATCAATTCACTCCATATAAAGGGATGTAAAATTGTATTAGTCGCATGCTCCCTTGCGATTGATCCCGGACACGTCCCGGATTAATCGCATTTTTTGCAGGGATTTTACAAGCAGTTAATTGCATATAAAACCACCACAAGGCATGCACTCGTACATACATATGCAGACTTGATCGAAGTAACAAGTGAGAGATTAAACTAGCATAAAATCTGTTAATCTGTGAGCAATTATAATTAAAATATTTCCGCAAGAAAAGAAACCAGTTTAAATATTTCCTCATTGCTGCTTTTAATACTTCATTTAGTTGATATGAGAATCTAGTTTTTTGACGAGCTGCAATTTTCGAGTATTAATCTGACAGGCATAAAAAATTTTAGATCCTAAACGCGTTTAAGCCTAGAGGGCGCTTCAGTATTGAGTTGCCATTTCTGGCAGAGTTTCAAAGTGAGATGTACATATGCGTTCTAGATGAAATATTTACTAATTTCAAGATCTCATTAATAACGATATTTATTTTAGATTTAAATGATTATCAAAATATGATAACTTGAGCTACATATATATACATATGCACCTCTGTGTATGTATATCAACATGGAAAATTTAGATTAATGAGTTTATACAAATAAGATATACTTAATACAGTGGAAAAAGAGTTCCGGGCTGCAATGGCTCATATTTGTGCCTCTTCGCTACACACACTACACGGCTACATACATATGTACGACTATCATACCGAAGGCGGATACAGCTTGTTAACAAGATTGCGCAAAGACCAAGGAGAGCAACACGGCTTTTAGTCACGTCAATGAAGATGAACCTAAGGCAAAACAAGACACACGTGTGTACTTATTTGTATGTATATATGTATGTGTAAGAAAATGTGAACATAAAAGCAGTTGAAAATCATCGTTCTAAAACATTATCACGCTTAAAAAATTAATTAATTATAAAATGAACAACGTAAAGCCAATACAAGCGATACAAAGGGCAGGCGGCGCGGTGTGGAGGCAGGCACATGCGCGCCTAGACATGTTGCAGGTTTTTATACGCAGCTGTACGTGTGCTAAAAAAATTTGATAAAATAAAGATTGTCTGTATCACTTTAAAAGAAGCGAAGACGATATGGAGTTCAGGAAGAAATTTAGTCCTTCCATCTAACTCTCTGTAGGTAAGCACTCCAACGCCGAAAAAATGAGTTTCTGTCATGAAATGTTTTAGATGGCATTTGATAACCACGCCCACTTAAGCCATATATAACATTTCGAAAAACATGCAAATTGTAATAACTTAATGCCATAAGTCATAGTTTTATATATACCAATAAAACTATATAAATGAATGAATTCAATGGCGAGTAAACTCTATTTAAATAATATCGCTATGAACAGCTGAGTAACTATGGATCGCTTACAACCGAAAACTGGCTTCCTTACTTAAATATTTCTTATGGTGGTTACATATTCCAAAAGCAAATAATAAAATACGCACATTTTAGTGACTTCAGCAACAAATTAGGCGTTGTTGCTGTCCCAACGATTTCGTTTTAGTTTTTGCATTTTTGCTTTTAAAACGCGCTTACCACTAAAGTGAACTAGCGTCTATAAGCAATTAAGTTGAGGCAGTGAATCAAGCCAACAAGAACAGCAACAACAACAACAACAACAACATATGTACCAAAAAAAAAAGTGCAAATGAGCAGCAGAAGCAGCAACAACAAGAAATGTTGCTAACAAGTGTTGGCGGCTAATTTAGAGGCAATCAGAGCTACGTCAGTGTGCAGGCAAAGCCAACATCGCATGTATGTGTGTGTGTGTGTATGCATGGATGTGCGCGTATTTATCTGTAAATTCATTACAAAAAATCAGTGCAACAGGGAGTTAGTGCGGTACACATGCAGGTACCTAGTGCTTGCGGAGATGAATGTTGTCGTCTTGCGAAATAGAGAAGCTACTTGTTAATACACTTGCCTGCAAGCCAGAGCTATCATAAGGATGCTATACTTTTTTATACCCAGCTGCGCTGGCGACATACATATAAAAGCGCTGTTTGATTGTTTTCACTTTTTATCTGAAATGTCTCTCAAGATAAGTAATAATAAATCATATAAATAAAAAACTAGACCCCACTTGAACATGTAAATTCGGAAAGTAACATGCAGGCGCCCATAATTCAAAATGTACAACTGGGTATTAAAATTACGATGCCCGTGAAACCGAAGGCTTCCTCAAATGCTGTTTTCACTGTTCTTTGAAAGAAATTAAAAGCGAGTCCGCGTTCGGAGGAAAATCGCGGCAACTTGCTAACTGCAACATAGTCCAAGTGCATAATGTTGCAAGCACTAAGCAGATATTGTTGCATAAGTTGTGTACGCGTTAGTGTGTGTGTGTGTGTGTATTAGGAGCGTGCTTGCTCGCCTTTCGCCTAGAACAAGTGCGCTAAGGTAAAAATTATCAGTTGGTAATTTTGTAATTTGCAGGTTGAGTTGTTGGCTGCTTGTAAAGTACACGAACGCATGCACGCGCACTTGTGCTTCGATAAAATTACGTTTAGATACATTTGTAAGCGGGTAGTGCTGCGCAAAAGCCGCTTGCATCTATTGCGGATTTGCAACAACATTTTCAGTGCGGCTTATGGCTGCAAAAGCAAATAAAGAACATTCCGCCCGTCAACACGGAACCAACACCAACACAAACGCTATTTGCTTTTGCTTTTGCGGTGACGACTTGGCGTGGCAGGAGTGAGAAAAATGGAAGCGCGTAAGAGGATGTGCGCGTAGTGCCGATAGTTGTTGTTGGCTGGTGATGGTTGCTTTGGTATTTGGTGCTTTGACATTCAATATGCCAAGGGGGCTGATTACCCATCCGAACCCGGCTCGCTGAGTGCCGGGATGTCTTGGTGGTCGTTACTTTGCTTTGAGCACAAGCAAACTGAGTGTAGAGGGTAAACGTGTTTATAAATATATTCATACAAAACTCTTGCCTTTGAGGTAGCTTATCATACAAAATTTGCAGAAAAGTTACAGTAGCGGGTAATTAGCAAGTATTCTCGTAGTAAGAATCAAATTCAAAGAAAGAAGTAATAAAAGAGTGAAATCTGAAGACGATCCCAAAGACAAGCCGATGATTCGCAGTGCAAATCGAGATTAAGCAACGAATGCGATGAACATTTTTCATTTGTTTAATTCAGGTTTTGCCCACGTGTCAAAACTCAAAGTAGGGAGATTTTCTTATGGAAAGGATCTTCAGCCAAAATTGAATAACCTTACAACTTTAAAAAAAGAGATTAGCACTAGCAGCACTTAATTTTTTGTCTATTACATACAAGTAAAACGGTTTTTAAACGAGGCTTCCCATCAAGTTATGTATATCTTCAATACACCAAAAGCATTTGGGTTCTAAGAAAAGAAATTAGCATGACAAAGCTTTTATCATAGTAAAACTGCGCATGTCACCTTTTAAAGTGAGAACACTGGCAACAACAACGTATGTTCTTGTAGCAAATAATTCAACAACTACTCTAAAATTGGATATTTTCCTTGATGCTAAAGCTATCCAAATCGACTTTGCGATACAGCGCTCAGCTTGAATAGAAGCGTTATCCTGTTGGATTCCTGTGAATATAAATATAACTAATTGGTAGTAAAATAGTCTAAAATAAGTTATTGATGAAATGAATAAAAGCAGCGTATGATTAAATGAAATAAGTATTTATTTTTCATTTTAGCTTTTGTCAATAAACACTTTTTCTCTCGTATGTGAAATTAGCAATGCCAACAGAAATACCTGCGCGCGTATACGGATACCGTCTATAGCATACCTTTGGAACACAAAAGGGCAGCTGGCAATGGCATTCACTTTTTGTTGCAACTGTTGCAGCGATTCTTTTTTCTTCTCGATTTGTAAAGAGAGGCGCCTCATTTGGCGGCCGCAGCTGATTAACTTCAATGCCAGTAGCAGCTAAATGGCAGTCAGCTATTGCTCCATCCATCGCAATACGAGTGTGTATTGCAATTAGCTGTTGCGTGAATTCAAGAAAACAACAACAAAGTCATACATACATACATATATCATTCATTGTACATAGATGGTTGGGAGTTATTCATTTCGTTTCACTTTTGCAGCGAAACAAACAACACTTATTGTTAATGAGCTGCTTATAGGTTAATTAACATTGCCTTTGGGATTGAATATAAAAAGATTTAGGTATTTGAAAAATGTTCACTCTCAAGTTTTTTCTGAATACAAACAGATATTTAAACTTTAAAGTAAAAAATTTTAAAGTAATTATCGGTAACTGATTTGTAGAGTTTTGAGGTTTTACGCTTGAAGAAGGAGCATAGTAATAAGATGCACATCTAAAAAATTGAAATATTTTACAGAAAAGGTAATAATTTTCACCAGATCATTATATTACTTTAAATAACTAATTGTCCCTTGACTTCTTCCAAAGCGAGCAAATCGATGAAGAATGCATCGGAAACAAAAATTATTCATATTTATTCATTGACCTGTTCATCAAGAATTAAACACACTGCACGCAAAACCGATTGTTTAATTCAACATATCTAGAAGAAAATATTCCCATTCCTTACGAAGCAATTTAGAGGTTAGCAAACGGTTTGTAGAAACTTAATTTATAAGTTTTATAAGTTTCCATCGACGCATCCCTTAGAACTACTAAGTAAATAAGTGATATATTTTCATTAAACTCAATAAATTCGAAATCTTTTATATTTACTTGTTGGTATATATGTACATATATCTAAATTCTTTAACATAATCATAAGTAGACCGACTACACTTTCAAAGCTATTTAGCAACTACAAACAAAGAAAACCTTTTTGGTTGAAATGAACGGCCAGAAAGGGAACATGGTCGAATAACAGCACAATTAATAAAAATCATTGTTAATGTGCGTAATTTTGTTTCGAATATTTTTCATTGAGGAAACAAACATACCATACACACGATATACATGCAGATATGTATGTAGATATGTATGTATAAACATATGTACGTGTACATTCAAATAGGTAGATAATATGCATTTGTTAATTTGCTGTTTGTTATTTTATTTGTTGTTTTCATTTCTGTTTCATGCAAAAAATAAAAATGAGTTCGCGCATACTATAATTAGTAGCATAATTAATGATCTACGCCAGTGCGGCTGGCAAACACCAGCTACTGCGGCCAACTGCCAATGGGCAACAACCAACGATATACATATGCAGATAGGTACATTACGTACATATACCCAGAAAAAAAATAGTGTGAAATCAACCAAAAATCAACAAATTTTGTGGTTAATTTTTTTCAACACGATGCTTAATGTATGCCATCATGTAATCGTGTAAATTTAACACTCCTGTCAAGTGTTAGTTTAATAGGATGACAACTGTAAAATTAACACTGAACAGTATTGAGTCTTCCTGTTGATTTTACAATTTTAACTAGTTAATGTTACAATAAAAGCTGGTTAAATTAACACGAAATGGTCCTGTTGAATTAACAATAACATCTTTTTGATTTCACATTAAATTTATTGTTAAATTAACTACAAAGTCTTGTTGATTGTACAATTTATTTTTTTAAATAAAAAACATATAAAACATAAAATATATAATCATCACTTCAATTAAGCACATTCGTACATCACCCGCACAACTGACCAAATTGAAGGCGTCCTTCTCATACGAACACGAATGTACCGGCGATAGTTTATACATGGGCGATAGTACTATCACTTGCACCGAGTAATGTTTGGCCGCTAATGCAACAATCGCATGCTGCACGCAAACCCCCATTCGCTAAAAAACCTCCTCGGGATATTGCAACCTATGAAGAGGAAAAATAAAATATTGAACATTAAATACTTTTAGAAACAAAAATGTAATCCTGTTTTAACTCACCTGCAAACTGAAAATATAAATCGAAAACCCACTATCGCGAACTGACAATCATGCTAAACTCGCATCACTGCCACGGCACAAAATTTTCCTTTTTTTTTAAAAATTATAATTTGCGTTTTGCAAGAAAATCAGACTTCAAATGATCAAAAAAATTATGTATGTTTCAAAATAGTTTTGACGTTCTTTTTTAACACTTTTTTTTAGATTACATTGACACTATGATCGTGTTGAATAAACCAAAATTACAAATGACGTTTATGTTTGAATATTGTTTCGTGTTATATCAACCAAATTTTATTGTTAATTGTGGTTCTTGTTGTTTTCACATTTGTTTTCATGTTGTATTAGCACTAAAATTGGGACGTCATTTTTCTAACATTTTGTTTAGTTTATATTGACACTATCATCATGTTAAATAAACCAAATTCCAAATGACATTTAGGAATACAATTTTATATTCGAATCATCTTGTATATTTTAAAATTTCTCCATGTTGTATCTATTGTAAAATAATATAAATCTGGCAACCTATTTATCATTTTTCCATTAAACACTATTTCCCTGTATTCACGCTTGAATTATACTGAATAAATTAGTCGCCATCTTACTCTGAAACTGCGTGTACATTTTTCTGTGACATCAGGTTATGGGCCTATTTCACATTGTAAGATTAATTTAAAGAGTTTTTATTTTAAATAAAATGGCGACGGGCACACTTACTTTTCCATTTGAGAAACTTCGCGGACGCGAAAACTTTGATGTTTGGCGGCGAAATGCAAAATCGTATTTGGTGCTGAAAAATTGCTGGAAAATTACTGAGGCAGGTTTGTCTAATAGTTCTTCAGAAAAGGACCGTGACGCAAATGAACGTGCGCTGGCGGAGATTACGCTCATGGTGGAGTCGAGTAATTTCTCGCACATAGCAAATGCACAAACGGCGAAAGAAGCCTGGGACTCGATAATAGCAGCATATGAAGACAGTGGTTTAACGCGCAAAGTGGAGCTTTTGAAGAAGCTAGTGCATTTAAAACTTGAGCAGTTCCAATCTGTGCAAGATTACGTGAACGAAATGGTCATGACTTCAATCAAGTTGCAAAACGCAGGTTTGCACATGGGTGATGAAGTGGTCGCATCATTATTGCTCGCTGGGTTGCCTAATGAGTATCAACCACTTGTTATGGCAGTGGAAAATTCCAAAGCGAAATTAACAGTAGACAGCGTTAAAAGTCTGCTATTGCAAGATGTCAAATTGGATAGCAACAGAGCAGCTACAGACAGCGCTTTGTATTCGAAGAATTTGCAACCGAAAAAGAACGATAAAATGTCTAATAAAAAAAAGTTTCGTTGCTTCAATTGTGGCCAAGAAGGCCATATGCGTAAAGAGTGTCGTAAGTCGAAGAAAACAAATGAGAACGAAAATAAAAGCAGAAATGCTATGTTTTCGAACTCACTGTTAGCAAATTCGTGCTTGCATTCTCAAAGCAGCGAATGTGTATGGTACGTCGACTCAGGCGCAACGTCGCACATGACGAACGATCAGCAGCTACTTTCGAAAATGAGAGCGGCAGAGCACAGCGAAGTTATTTTAGCTAACAGTGACCGAATCCCTGTCAACAGCGTTGGGGATGTTAGTTTGCTTTTAAATGTAAACAAGCAAAAAATTGCTACTGATGTTCGAAATGTTGAATATGTACCGAGCCTTTGCGCAAATCTACTGTCAGTACGGCAAATAACAAAACAAAATAAAAAAGTGGTTTTCGAAGGCAATGAATGCAAGATTTTCAACGAGAATGGCAAATTAATAGCAAAGGCGTATGCGGATAACGATTTATACAAGTTAGATTGTGCTAAAAATCCAATTGGCAAAGCAATGACAGTAGTTGACAATTTTGAGCTTTGGCATCGCAGGTTGGCACATATTTGTAAAGAAAGTATGAAGCAGGTGCAGAATTCAACGATTGGTGTCAATTACAGTGGTACAAGCGACAAGGGGTGTGTTGTATGCTGCAAAGGTAAACAAACCAGAACATTAAATAAATCAGCTGGAACGCGTGCTGCAAATTTGTTAGACGTCGTACATTCGGACGTGCTTGGTCCAATTAACACAAAGTCGTTCAGCGGTGCAAGATTTCTTTTGGTGTTTGTTGATGATTATTCGCGCAAAGTATTTGCTATACCAATTGCACGAAAATCAGATGTATTTGATAAATTCAAACAATTTAAAAGCGAAGTAGAAACGCAATGTGGCCGTAAAATAAAAGTGCTGAGAACAGACAATGGCACTGAATATTGTAATGAACCATTTATAAATTTTATGCGTGACTGTGGCATTGTTCATCAAAAAACAGCTCCGTACACGCCCGAGCAAAACGGTGTGGCTGAGCGCATGAACCGTACTTTGATTGAACGTGTCAGGTGCATGTTGTTAGATTCAGGGCTTGCACATATTTTCTGGGCAGAGGCTGCGAACACGGCAGCGTATTTAGTGAACCGCATTCCATGTAGAGGCAACAACCGCAGTCCGGAAGAAATATGGTCAGGTGTGAAACCGAATTTAAAGAATTTGCGCATATTTGGGTGCACGGCAATGGTTCACATACCAAAGCAAAAACGAACAAAACTTGATGCAAAGTCAGAAGAGTGCATTTTTGTAGGGTATTGCGCTGTATCCAAGGCTTATCGGCTATATCAAAAAAGTGATTTGAAGTTTATTATAAGTCGTGATGTTACATTTTTGGAAAATGTAAGCGACACAACGCAACGTGTAGAACCAAATCTAGTTGTTGATATTGCTGATGCAAGGGAAGTTTATGACATTGACAATTCAGAGGAGAATATTGTAAGCGAATTATCAGATGTCAACAAATCTTCGGATAGCGAATATGATACTCCTGATGAAAGCGAAACTGATAGTATGCCTGAAGTGAACGATGACAAAGAGGGCGCACTCCGCCGGTCAAAGCGTATTGCAAACAAAGCTAAAAGAGAGTTGTTATTGAGCGCAGTGTCAAATGCTGATGAACCTGTTACCGTTGAAGAGGCCTTGAGTGGCGCAGCGTCAGGTGCCTGGAAGCAAGCTATGCAAGACGAGATGGATTCTCTCAAGTCAAACAAAACTTGGCAGCTTACCAAACTGCCTGCAGGTAAGAAAGCAATAAGTTCAAAGTGGGTTTTTAAAATAAAGCGTGATGCGGCTGGTGAGCTTGTTCGTTATAAAGCAAGGCTCGTTGTAAAAGGCTGTTCGCAAAAACCAGGTGTTGACTATTCGGAAACGTTTTCTCCGGTAGTCAGGTACAACTCATTACGTTTCTTGTTCGCCATGGCGGCGAAATATGAATTAGCGGTGCATCAATTGGATGCGGTGACGGCATTTTTAAATGGTGAGCTTCAAGAAGAAGTATATATGAAGCAGCCGGAAGGCTATGATGATGGTTCAGGCAAAGTATGTCGCTTATTAAAATCACTGTATGGCCTAAAGCAGGCAAGCAAAGTTTGGAACGATACATTGAATACAGTACTCATCAGTCTGGGACTAGTTCGAAGCGAAGTCGATCAATGCATCTACTACTGTGTTAAAGAGCGAAGCATGGTGTATGTAGCAATTTATGTAGACGACGTTTTGGTTTTTTCGAATGACAAAAAGGTTACAGAGCGTATAAAGAACGAGTTGTCCTTCAGATTCAAAATGAAAGACATGGGTTTAGCGTCATCCGTACTTGGCATGCGAGTTCAAAGGGATGAGGTAAAAAAGCTAATTAAACTTGATCAGTCTGAATATATTTCCAGCGTACTCAAACGTTTTGGGATGGACGACTGTAATGCTGTTTCCACGCCACTTGACTTATCACAAAGGTTGACTGCTGAGATGTGTCCACAAACCGAAGAGGCCAGGATGAATATGGAAAAGGTTCCATATATGGAGGCGATTGGTTGCCTTCTGTACGCAGCGCAGAATACTCGTCCAGATATAAGCTTCGCGGTCAATTTACTAAGTCGGTTTTCACAGAATCCCGGCAAAGCTCATTGGCTTGCAGTGAAGCGTATAATGCGTTATTTGAAGGGCACTATTGACAAAGGCATCGTGTATAAAAAGTCAGCTGAAGGTTTAGCTGGGTTTTGCGATTCTGATTGGGCAGGAGATCTTGATAAGCGCCGATCAACTTCTGGTTACATGTTCGTTATGCAAGGTGGTGCTATATCATGGTCAACACATAGACAGCGAACGGTTGCTTTGTCATCGACTGAAGCTGAGCTGATGTCAGTAGTGGGCGCAATGCAAGAAACAATTTGGTTGAATCGGCTAGAGTCTGAACTAATTCCTGGTGGTACAAAAGCAATTACACTGTACTGCGATAACAAGAGCGCTATTCACTTTATTCGCAACAACAACTTTTCTCCACGCACCAAACATGTAGACATAAAGGTAAAATTCATACGAGAGAAGCTGGAAGATAAATCGTTAAAACTGGAGTACATTTCCACAAACGAGATGTTGGCAGACGGTTTAACAAAGGCGGTACCAGCTGTCAAGAATGAACTTATAAATTCCAAAATAGGTTTACAAAATGATATGTAATTTTGATACAACTTTTGCATTGTAAACATATTGAATTTTTATTAATGTTTTGAAACTTTAAAAAAACTAAATTGTTTTTAAATGTTGCCAGATCTTCTATTAAAGGGAAGTATTGTAAAATAATATAAATCTGGCAACCTATTTATCATTTTTCCATTAAACACTATTTCCCTGTATTCACGCTTGAATTATACTGAATAAATTAGTCGCCATCTTACTCTGAAACTGCGTGTACATTTTTCTGTGACATCAGTATCAACAATAAAATTTGGTTGAATTTACCAAATTTTCAGATGACAGTTACAAAGCCAAAATCATGTTTCAAACATCGTGTAATTTGAAAAAATTGTTTCTGTTCTATGTGTAAAGATCGATCGTGTTAATTTTACATGAATCGTGTTGATGATTTTTTTTCTGAGTGTATGTATACACTTGATAGCAACGTGTTAAACATGCGATTTCAATGCAAACCTTTACGCATTTTTAAATGCATACGAGGGGCGTCTAATTAACTTACAAGCCAATGTACTTGCATGGGTATAACATGTTTTTATACTCAGCTGTACTAGTACACAGAGTATTATAGTTTTAATCACATAACGGTGGATTGTAACAGAATGAAATAATCGAGATAGATATAGACTTATATATATCAAAATGATCAGGGTGAAAAGAGAAATCGATTGAGCTACACTCTAAAAACTGCGTGTAAATATGCTACCAAAATATATGTAATTTTTAGTTGAAAATTACATTTCTTTCGTAGATTTACACTACAACTGTGTAATTTACAGTTCTAAACGAAATTTTACGCACTTTTCAGCAAAAGTGAGCATATCATGCGATTTTACACGCATTTTGGATTAAAATTGCATACAGAAATTGTAATTTCAAATCTCGTGCGCGAAATTACAATTGAGTGGAGTAAAATTACATAGTGAATTTGTAATTTTGTTTAACTTATATGCGAAATTACAATTTATTACTCGATTGGTGTTTAGATTTAAAGTTTGTTTGTGTAGGCTTTACACTTTTATTGTTTAAATTTAAACAGCTTATCTGTTGAATTTTTCAGTGTGCGATTTTGCGCATAATAAGGTAGGAAAAAAGTAACCTACCTTTTTGTATGCAAAATTACACGAAAATTTCTAAGAGTGTATGTCCGTCCGTCCGTCCGTCTGTAAACACTCTAACTCACGCAAAAATTGAGATATTTTGATGAAATTTGAAATGCAAGTTTTTATCGAGACTGGGACGGTTGGTATTGAAAATGGGCGAAATCGGACCATGACCACGTCCACCTCCCCTATATAGAAAAAATCGGAAATTTGGTATCTCAGTCACTATAAAAGCTAGAGCGATGAAATTTTACCCACGTGTTGAGCTCAGGCCTCTAGGAAGAAATCTGATGAAATTTTGGAAAATGGGCGGTGCCACGCCCACTTATTAAGGGTCAAATCTTGAAAGTTTTATATGTCATAACTCAGAAACCATTGAAGATATATCGATGAAATTTGGCATGCGTGATTTACTTACTTAGGCAAACATTTGGACGGAACATTGTTAAAATCGGTTGACGGCCACGCCCACTTTTATATATGGGTATTATAAAGTGGCCTAATAAAAACATTTTAAGCGATATCTTTGTCAAATATAAAGATAATTCATTGAAATTTTGTGGCATGTGTTCTACAATGGATCGGAACCAAAAAATAGAAAAATTTCGGAAAATGGGCGTGGCACCGCCTCTTTTCAGACAAAGGAATCAACGAGATTTCGGAGCCCATAACTCGACAAATAATTGAGATATTATGACGAAACTTGGTTTATATACTTTTATAACTTGTGTTAATAGACATGCAAAAATTCATTCAAATCGGTTTTTGACCACGCCTACTTTTTAACAAAGACATTTCTGGAACACCCTTTGTGAATTTGTAACGTGACATCTTTGTAACTAAAAGTCATAAAGGTATGAAATTTTGCACAAAGAATAATATTCATATGCTTAGTTGGATGACTGATAAAAATTTAGAAAATGGGCGTGGCCACGCCCACTTTATGCAGCACTTGCTTTATATAAAGTACACCGTGTTTCCGTCAAACGCAAGCAAACAATGAAAGCATACAGCTGAGTATCTAATGTTCGATTCCACTCGAACTTAGGCTTCCTTATTTGTTTATTTTATTTTTACGAGGAGGTCAGCGTATGCATTTACGAGCTGTACGCAGAAATAGGGTACACGGTACGAGCTTTTTCATTAAGTACTTTATACGAGGGACCCAAAAGATATAACTTTTAAAATAAAAGTCCTTATAAAGCCCTTATTTTTGGACTTTTAATACCTATATTTCAAATAAAAAAACGTTATATCCAAGAATAAGAGCTATAACCGGACGTTTATTTTTAACACTCTTTTATTAGCTTCACCTGTATGTACATATGTATGTATGTATGTAACTTCATCCCATCCTAAAAATTGCAACGTTTAACTAAATAATTATATCTTTCAAACATTCACTTTTTTGTGTTCTCTATATTATTTCTATTCTCCTCCGGACTCGAAACACGACATCAACAGCCCAACGGCATCATATAGTGGGACATTCAACATTATATTCCATGCTTCATTGAGGCTTTTATACTTACCTTTCTTCGAAATAGCCTCTATGAATTTCAATTCACTCACGTATGCAAGCCAATAAGTAACAAGCTTTCTGTTTTGTTGTTGTTGTATTTGCAAATATAATGAAAACAACCGCATGTACATACATACGTATGCAAAGCAAGAACTGGTTTTGTGTTTTTGTTTGTTTAAATTCTATTTATAGCACTTATAGCACGGTTGCCGAACTTGGTAATTACCAAATTAGGTCATTTTTTCGCTGTTGGTTTCTTGGTAACTTTCACATGTGTTTGGCTATTTTTATTTTCAAGAAATTGTTTACTATTTTTGGTATACAAGAAAATATGAAAGTGATTATAGGACAATGAGAATAATTTGGAGCACTGACTATTTATTGGGAATATGCACAGGCAAATAAAGAAGAGCATATCTCCGATTAAAAACCGAAATAGTTTTGCTTCGATACACATAGTACATATTAGTTGATATTTTTTCGTTTAGGCTTCATTTTTGAGCTCTTAAGACCAATGTTTTTTTTTTATAAGGGAAAAATTTATTTGAAAAATTAATATTTTTGGTAGAAGTTATAAATACGTAAGTATGTAGATCTATTTCGGATATCACCACATCCCTTCATCAAACTTCTTTTTACTTTTATTCTTGCGTCTGCATAAAACATCCTTTAATGAAAAATTTAACTAAAAAGTTAAAAATAAATAATAGCTTAAAAAAACTAAAAAACACGCTTTAATCTTAAAAATCGTACTAACAAGTAAGGAAGCCTAAGTTCGAGTGGAATCGAACATTAGATACTCAGCTGTATGCTTTCATTGTTTGTTTGCGTTTGATGGAAACACGGTGTAGGTACTTTATATAAAGCAAGTGCTGCATAAAGTGGGCGTAGCCGCGCCCATTTTCAAAATTTTTATCAGTCATCCAACTAAGCATATGAATATTATTCTTTGTGCAAAATTTCATTCCTTTATGACTTCTAGTTACAAAGATGTCACGTTACAAATTCCCAAAGGGTGTTCCAGAAATGTCTTTGTTAAAAAGTAGGCGTGGTCATAAACCGATTTCAATAAATTTTTGCGTGGCTACTAACACGTTATAAAAGTGTATAAACCAAGTTTTATCATAATATCTCAATTATTTGTCGAGTTATAGGCTAAGAAATCACGTATATCCCTTTGTGTAAAAAGAGGCGGTGCCACGCCCATTTTCCAAAATTTTTCTATTTTTTGTTTACGGTCTATTCTCATGTCACAAATTTTCAATGAATTATCTTTATATTTGACGGAGATATCGCTTAAAATGTTTTTATTAGGTCACTTTATAATACTCATATATAAAAGTGGGCGTGGTCGTCAACCGATTTCGCTAAAATTTTCAACATGTATAACCACAAGTAATAAAAGTGTACACACCAAGTTTCGGCATTATATATCAGTTATTTGTCGAGTTATGGGCTCAGAAATCTCGTATATTCCAGCTTCTAAAAAGAGGCGGTGCCACGCCCATTTTCCAAAATTTTTATGTTTTTCGTTGTATGTCCGCAGGTGGACTCCTGGCATAAAATTTCAATGATATATCTTTATATTTGACAGAGATATCGCTTAAAATGTTTTTATTAGGTCACTTTATAATACCCATATATAAAAGTGGGCGTGGCCGTCAACCGATTTTGACAATTTTTCGTCCAAACATTTGCCTAAGTAAGTATATCACGCGTACCAAATTTCATCGATATATCTTCAACAGTTTCTGAGTTATGACTCATAAAGCTTTCAATGTTTGCTCCTTAATAAGTGGGCGTGGCACCGCCCATTTTCCAAAATTCCATCAAATTTCTTCTTAGGGGCCTGAGCTCAACACGTGGGTAAAATTTCATCACTCTAGCTATATTAGTGGCTGAGATACCAAATTTCTGATTTTTTCTATATAGGAAAAGTGGGCGTGGTCATGGTCCGATTTCGCCCATTTTCAATACCAACCGTCCCAGTGTCGATACCAACTTGCATTTCAAATTTCATCAAAATATCTCAATTTTTGCGCGAGTTAGAGTGTTTACAGACGGACGGACGGACGGACGGACAGACGGACAGACGGACGGACGGACGGACGGACGGACATGGCTCAATCGATTTCTCTATTCACCCTGATCATTTTGATATATATAAGTCTATATCTATCTCGATTATTTCATTCTGTTACAATCCACCGTTATGTGATTAAAACTATAATACTCTGTGTACTAGTACAGCTGAGTATAAAAATTGAAAAATAATTCAATTAGAAACAAAATGATGTAATAATATATTTAAGGAAAAGCGTTCGGGTGCTCAATAATATTTGAACATGAAAATATTCGCTTCATACAACTAGTACAAAAATATACCTAGTTGCGAAATTAAAGAGTACGATATACATATGAATCTCAAAAAAGTCAGAATAAAAATATTAGTAAAAAATACCAATTTTAAATATTTTTTGACATACTGAGCACCCGACGCTTTTCCTTAAATACCTATATTTTCGTTGATCATTTTGTTTCTAATTAAATTATTTCTAAATTTTTGGTATGATTTTTAAGATTAAAGCGTGTTTTTTAGCTCTTTAAGCTATTATAAGCGGACGTTTATTTTTTCCGGCCAAAATAAAAGTTCTTCTAATAAAAAACGAAAGACTAATGCGATTTAGATAAATTTGGTACTTTTATTTTAGTCGGCAAAAATAAAAGTCCTGATTTAACTTTTACTCTCGGACTTAAAAAATTAAAGTTATTTTCCAAAAAGTAGGATAAATGAAAAAAAATGGTCTTGAGAGCTCAAGAATGAAGTAATTATGAACATAAAAACGACCAAAAAACCAAAAGTAAAAAAAAATAAAAGGAAGCATATTTGATCGTGTAGAAGTCCTGGGAGTCATTTTCATGTGAAGGACTTTCACTTGAGATCATTTTCTGGTCCGAAGTTTTTTGACCTCCGATAAAAAAATGTTCAAATGGGTACCTGCTTTATACTACAAACTTATTGCTCAACCCTTGTATAAACAAACATGTTTCAGCTATGGACTTCCACCAGTTAGCTTTTCTAAGTACATACGTATTAACAGATATGTAGATACCATTAAGTACATATCGTTGTTAACATATAAAATTATATATCCAACGTGTATCTACATACATACATATCTATTTAGACTTTTATCATTTCATCGAGCTGTTTGAGGCTCTTCCGTTGCCATTCATTTTATTAAAGCGAACTTTTGGTGTTTCGTTCATTACTTTTCGGTTCCTTTGTATGTATTTGTGTTCTGTTTTTTTGCTTTTCAATTATTTAGTGTGTTTTTCTATTCTATTTAGCATTTCATATTTAAGTAGCTTTTAAACGGTTAGATACTATATCTATGGGGTTATAAATTGCTTGCCCAGATCAAGACAATGCCTCACATTGTATGTAATTAAGCCAACTGAGACGGGAAATATTCCTGCTGCCTATAAACACGTATCTATGCATGTGCATATGTACATATGTGTTGATATACATATGTATGTACATATATTCAATTAGCAAACATACACACAATGACTTTTGTTTGCTTTTGGCATATTTTTAGCAAGAATCGCTGGCATATAAGCAAATGGTTTAGTGAGTTATTTCTCCATTTAGTTAAGGTTCTTGATCTCGTTCTTGAATAATAGCCAAGTACATATCCATCCATCTATCTACGTACACATTTATATGCAGACGCCTTCTTCTTTGCACTCAATGCAATTATTTTTATACTCAGCTGCGCACGAAAATATTTCGACATACATACATATACAGTAGGCCGTCTCGCCTTATATGGACCAAAAAAAAGTCCACCGTACGCCCCCCATATGCTTTCTCTTTCGAAAACATTTCTGGAAAAAAATTTTATTTTTTTTTTGGACGCCGCTAGATGTCGCTAAATTTCATTTTTTCATCTTCGGTATTTATGGTCCGATGCCTAAGTTTGATACACCAATCTCTTTGGCGTGAGAGGAGGGTTTCCACTTTCTAATTGCATTAACCCTATTTGCGCCATTGGGGTCATTTCCACCCAGTACTTAGTGTATACCACCTTAATGTAACTTTTTTTCCGGCATGTTAAATGTAGTTAAAAAGCATTAATATTTTGCAAAAGAAGTATTTCGATCGATTCAGTAGAACGGAAAATAAAACACATTTAACATTAAGGGGAGGAAAAGTTTTTCGCTTCCTGTGGTCTTTTAGGTTCATTTTACAAAGATTTTTTCTGAAGAGCCTCCTACTGAAGTTTTATGGTGAATAATTTTCTAGAACATTTTAGCCCTCCCACCACAAGCTGACGGCGCACAGTGGGGGCACCTCCATACAAACGCGGCCAAAAATAGTAATAATTAAGCTAGAATCTTGAAACTCGGAACTTAAGCTTTTTTGGTTGAAGTTAGTAAACTGTGAAAATTTGAACAAAATCCACCCACAAATACGCCCACCTCCCATATAACGGTATTTTTGAAATTTCAGCATTTTCCTAACTATTATAGCTAAAATGCTCCATTTTGATTAGTGTATACATTTTTGAAATATAAATCAAATGCGGTAATCATTTTGGAAAAAGGGTAAAGCACTTCACCGTTTTTAAATTAAAAATATATGCACTTTTAAGTATGTTATAAGCATTTATCATAAAACTTTCATACAAAAAAATCGCATTTCAAAAAAATTTTATACCGGAAATGAAATTACACTTTTCTAAAGGATTTCAGTGTGATAAACCTGAGTCTGGAGTCAGATTTTCCAAATTGTTTCTAGTTTCTGAGATATTCATGCCCAAATAGGAAAAAAACACGTTTTTTGGCTCTATTCCCTGCTTAATATCTTTTATATAGTTACTTTCCACTCAAATTCGATTTAACCAGTTGAAAGCACAATCATTACCCTTGAAAACAGCGTTTAGTTTCTTCGAATATCTTAATTAGAATTGGAAATATCGATATTTAAGTTTCACCATTTTGACAAATATTCCCCATACAAAAAAATTTAAACTTTTTGAAGCATACTTCTGGGCATTTTGTATGGGAAAAATGTACCAAAACTCAAAAAACACCTTCCATAAAAATGTTCATAAAACAAAATGGAGCAAACGAATTTTTACAATTTTTTCGCCAGTTTTTAAAAGACATTCAGGAGCATCAAATATTAAAAAATTGAGGAGGTAATATTTTTTGTTTTTTTTTAATTTCATTTTAAAATTTTACAATTTTAACAATTTTTTTTTTTATATTCTAAAATAAAAAAGCTGCCAAAGATAACAATTAACGCTGATAAAAAAAATTACCTCATAATTTTAAAGTATGGACCATTTGCTGAAAGACGATAGAGAAATATTCGATTAGTCGCCTAAATATACACGTTTTTCATAATGTCAAAAGTAACATAATTAATGCATTTACAAAAACACAGTTTTAGGCAGATGGGAAAAAAATTATAAAAGCAAATGGAGCAAGTGGATTTTTAAAGTGAAAATGCAGTTTGATTAAGAATATATTATTTCAAAGCATAAAAAAAAATTGAGGAGGTAATATGTTTTGTTTTTTTTAATTTTTTTATTCAAAGTCGAGGAAAATTTTTTTATCATCGACATTTTTTGTGAATATTTGAAAATTCATATAAATTCAACAGTGAGCGCTATTTACAACTAAGTTATTTTTTCTGAAAGAGAAAATCATTATCTATGTAACGATGTATCATTCGTGTATGTAGGTTAACAGTTAAATGAGAAAGAGCGTTTTGTATGAGGTGTGTTCATTGAGAAATAAAAGGACCTATTTTTTGCTCAACTTTGGGCACCCTGTACGGCTAAACGAAAAGATACTCAAAAATTTTTATATAAGCTTTTTTATTACAATTTGATGTATCTGTCGATCTCTGTTTAAAAAAATGGTTTTACTCATACTTTAATTTTGAATTTATTTTTGGCCGCAATCACCCATTGTGCGGCGGTGGTAGCTCAATGGGATGAGGGGATGTGGTGGTCTCCGAAATGGATCCATAACTTCTACCAAAAAAAATTTTTAAATTTTTCTTAATTATAAAACTGGCCAATAGCTCATATAAAATTCACATAAAATAATTATTAGAATTAAAAAAAAACGGCCATGTATAACCAAAAAAAACGTTTTATTTGCAAATTTTTTTCACAACATTATTCATTAATCTTTTATTTAGATATTCACAGCCCAAATATTTCAATCAAACGCCAAAAAAAACAGTTTTAGTAAAATAATCAAAAATGAGTTCAACATAAAAATAGGAGTATACATAAATGCATAAATGCTTCAAAATATTAAGAATACTACACTGAAAAAACAATTTTCTCATATTATGGCAAAGTGAGAATGATTCGGCGCCGAAGACATATTTTCATTGTTTTGATGAACGTTTTAAAGAAAATTGTGTTCAAAACAAGGAAAATATGCTGCCGAATCATTCCCATTTTGTCATCATTTAAGTAATTTTTTTGAGTGTAATATTTGGTGGAATGCAATCGTTTTTTTTTAATACCGCGCCGCACCTTCGTGTCCTGAGGTTTAATGGGATCCTGGCAACGTTTCAATGGAATCCAATTCCATGTTTTTTTTACTAACTTAAATAGAGACAGAGTAGGCCAACGCAAAACCTAAATCCCGTTCATCCCAAAACCCACTCTTTAGCGGACATTCTCGTTATAAGTCATTTGTTCAAAGCCACATTTGAGTATTGTATGCTACGGCTGTCCTAACTATAATCCCTTTTTTGAGCTCGTGTTTCCTGCAACGCCAATTTCCCATTTACATAAGCGCTCTTGTTATTATTCTCATTTAATGGCATTATTTCCACCCTAAATTGGCAAATGAAAAAAAAAAACGCAAAAATCCAAAAGAAATCTGGAAAACGTATGCTTATTAAGTTGGCATAAGTTAGTGGCAGTGGCATAAAAATACGCTTACATCTAAGTAATTTCCTGTTGCGCCAACTCCATGTTTTATTTCAATTCATTTATCTTTCTGTTTGTTGTGTTTGTCTTTGCCTAATAAGTATGTATGTATGTGGAGCTTGCATTGTCTGACATCAAATAGTTTTAATTTTTTTGATTGATGAGAATTTGAGGCCAGTGAAGAAGCACCCCCGCCGTTTACGGCTCCCAACTCGCACACAGCAGATTTGTATCATTACAAGTGCATTAGTGGCAATGAGGACTGAAAATTGAATATGTATGTATGTAAATGGGGGTATACTCGTATTCCACTGGGCGGTGCTAATGAAGACTTTTCGCAGGCGTTTTAATTAAATACAGTCTAACAAGATAATCTGCATTTTGCCTAGTTTGTAATTATTAACACCGAATGTGTAAATGAATCTCAAGAAAATTGCAAAGCATATCCCTGGGAATATGCAAATGCATGGTGTTAATCTCACTGAATGATTATATCGCTATGTTCAAATATATGTGTTATGTAATTTTTCTTTACACACAGTAAGGGCAGACTGTATGAGAGGTCAGGCTTTATAATTTATGAATGAATTCCCGTTGCGTTGGCATTCTTTTTTCTTTTACTCACTATGACATATTCGGACGAAATTTTTAAATGCTCTTACTTTTTCCAATCGTTTTTAAATCTAGAATGT
This sequence comes from Urophora cardui, assembly GCA_960531455.1. Lineage (NCBI taxonomy): Eukaryota > Metazoa > Arthropoda > Insecta > Diptera > Tephritidae > Urophora > Urophora cardui. The sequence goes on along the minus strand of OY482673.1, from coordinate 106,469,213 downwards.
CTTAGTATAAAATGCTAGAAAATATATTGTAACCAAAAAATAATTACCTGTAAGCTAAAACCAGTAGCTAACTGCGAGCAGCGGGCCAACTGTCGGTTAAGTTCAGCCCCACTTAATTGGAGTTAAATGAAAAATATTAGTTCGCTCTTATTTTTTGTGAATACATACATACAAACATGCTTGTTTTTATGTTCGCCAACATTTTCATTAACTGAGCAGATTCACGCTTTCACGCCCGCACATGTACCAACCGCGCTACAAGATTAAGCGATTAATGTATTTTTGAATATAATGAAAATTAATTTAGCAAAACCATACAAATGTTGATAACAAAGCGAATAATGTGCGAATGAGAGCATGAAAAGATTTTAAAATCTGTTTATAACTTTTCAAACATTGTTCACGAATAAATTTTAATAAATGAGGAAGCATAATTTTATATTTAAATAAAAAAAAATGTATTCATTTATGATGGCACAATTAACGCAGTAGAAAATGAGATAAAATATTTAGAAAGACCGGAAAATGGTACATATAAAGAAATTAAAGGCATTATAAAGTATGTACAAAATTAAATAAAAACATATGCATGTGTATTCGTATTCGTATATGAATTTAGGTTTATTGTTTATGCGCATAAAAAAGAATTTTTACGAAACTGTGTATCACAGTTATACATATACATATGTATACGTTTTTTACTTCATTTAAAACACACCAACGTGAGAGCAGTTTGAATCGAAAGTGAATTTGCCGTAGTTGGCTAATTAGGTAAATTTGGTTGGAGTTTATGCGTGTGAACCATACCTGGGTAATACTGAGTAGTAATTGGACTATTACGTACTTAAATACTTTATATTTTGATCTTGAAGTAATGAGTCTGTACTAAGTACTAGTACAAGTACAAGTACAAAGAATTGAAAAAGAATTGAAGATTTAGCAAATAATTCAAAGTAATTTAAAAGAATTGAATGTACTTGAAAAGAATTGAAAAATGTACTTGAATCGATTTTTCAATTCTTTTCAAGTACTCGGTTCAAGTACATTTTTCAATTCTTTTCAAGTACTTTCAATTCTTTTCAATTACTTTGAAGTATTTGCTAAAACTTCAATTCTTTTCCAATTCCTTGTACTTGTACTAGTACTTGAAAATTTGGGAATGCAAGTACCAGTACCAGTACAATTCTTTTAAAATGTACTTGTCACAAGTCGTACTAGTACTTGATATTACCCAGGTCTGGTGTGAAATAATAAAAGTTCGGGGATTTATTGAAATATGTGTATGTATGTATGTACTTGTATGTAGTGGCCGCTGTGGTGCAGTGGGTAGAGTGCTCGCCTGCTATGCCAGAGGTCTCGGGTTCAATCCCCAGTACGAGCAAAACACCAAAAAATTTTTTCTAATTAGTAAAAATCAAATTATTGGGTTTTTTAAGAGCAGTGGTCACCTCTCGGTAGTGGGCGGCATACCCTCCGAGTGTATTTCTGCCATGAAAAAGCTTCTCACAAAAATGCATTCGCCGTTCGGAGCCGGAATAAAACTGTAGGTCCATCCAATTAGTAGGAAAAACAAAAAAGGAGCACACCTCGAATTGGGAGAGAAGCTCGGCCATAAAACTCGTCAGAGTTATAATAGCGCCATTGTATTATTACACAGTCCAACAAATTTACAAAAATTTTACTCAACACGAACAAACGCTAATAATTATGAAAGAGGATGTCTTCCAGACCAAATTTGCCGAACTTTTTTTGCAAAAGTGAACTTTTTTTCAATTTACTTACTCTACAACAACCCATTTTCATATTCCGGTGCCGGAGGGAGGATCTAAAGAAAAAAAATGCATCTAATGTGTATACATATAAAAGTTGTTGCATATTTCATGGCGTAATTTGTGATTATTATATCCTGTGGTCTTTTGCGTTATTCGTACAAAGATTTTGTCTGAGGGGACCCCTAGTGAAATTTTATGGCGAATAATTTTCTAGAGTATTTTAACCCTCTATCTGCATTGTTAATTGATAATTTCTACATGTACTTCCAAACAAGGGTTAAAAACAGCCATTTGCGTGAGCGTTAGAGGGTTAAAGTCTACCACAAAGAAATTCCTTATTAAATTCTGTACAAGAAGTCCGAACTCAAAAACTTCATTTGAGGTCATTTTTTATAAGATATTTTCGATAAAGTAATTGAACCTCCAGCTAAAACCATAAAACTTTAACCCCCTCTAAAAAAAAACTCAGACCCTCTGGACTAGTACTCTGTTCGGCAAAGTTGGTCTGGGAGACATCTTCTTTCATAATTAATAGCCTTTGTTCGTGTTGAGAAATCACTGTTGGACAGTGTTATTATTACTTGTATGTATGCATGTTTAATGTCGTTTATGCAATTTATTATTTGCGTAAACATTAATTACCATAAAATAAATGTGCAAATCAAATTTGTTGTTTAAAACGTGGAGTGAACAAATGGCCTTGGGTTGAATTACAGTTGTTGGCATAAATATCAAAGAACTTCTTTCACGAGGGAAATATCTAGTTTATGTATACGTCCAGGCAGGTAAGAAATGTCATTGTTCGCTCCAATTGATTTACACCCTCATTCTGTATTGCGAAATGAACGAACGAATTGACGAACAGCATACAGAATGCCAATGCTAGACGAAATCGTCTCGAGACGATTCGTTCGTCTGAGCTGTCGTTCGCAATACAGAATCAGGGTTTTATTGAACTTTCAATCGAAAAATTCAAACGTTCATTATTCGCTAAAACAGAACTAACACGCATAGGTACAGGCGGTTTCCTCTTTGGGTTTCAATTTCGAGGAGAGGATACGAGAAGAGATAACATGCACCGATACAAATTTTGCATCCATTTGGTGCTGTCTTTTCCATTTTAGTTACCTTTTGGGTTTGCACTTTTAGTTACCTTCTGAGTTTGCAGCTTCGCTATTCTGAATATCACAAACAAACATCGAATTCTGCCCTGTACAGTCACTAAATAATCATTATAATCATTATATAACCATTTATCAAATACTGACCAATAAATATTAAAACATACAAACATACATACATATGCGCACTGTTTATCAACATAACATCATCGCGACTCACGAGCGATACTTACACACCTACAACGTAGCTGCAAAAAATATATCTGTATGAAGCAAGGTGACCCAAATGTCTTTACCGTCTCAGGAGCAACCGTTCCATTGAGATCCGTTGTGCTTTTAGACAGTAGAATACCTACTATGGTCACCTATCCCGAGAATTTGAGCTAATATTTATTGATTTATTTATTTATTTATTTATATAGAAGAAATGTCCCCATTCATAAATTATATCAATTCAAAACTTTCGTGACACCTTGTACTTTTATCCACATACATAAGTGCTTTGCATTCTCTTTAAACCTCCCATATACATACATATTTATTTGCTGCTAATTTTATTACTTTCAGCCATGTTTAGTTACTTGCTGTCATAAAGTAATCATAGGAAAAATATGTTGACCGCCCACCACATGCAAGGTATTCTACCAATCTGTTCCAACTCCAAGCAACTCTGCAACACAAAGCCAAAAACACAACAAAAGAAAAAAAGGGGGAAAAAAATAAAACAAAAAATACTGCACGGAAAATCTTGGACAAGAGCAGATTTTTAACTGGCAGCTGGCATTGGACTAGTGGACCAATGTCCCTCAATTATTGTTGGGCCGTATATCATCAGGCAGCCACTGAAAAGCAAATACATACGTATGTGTGTATATATGTATGTATGTATGCCCTGTAGGAAATTTAATTAATTTTAAATCACTTTATAAACTACTTTATTTTCAATAACAACTAATTGAAAATGTGACTTTTTCCTTTGCAATGAACTGACTTTTTTAACACGACGATGTCATAGCAAGCAGTCAATTGCCCTATCCTGCATTTGTTTTCAACTACTTTACTAGTAGTTTAAAATAAATAACTTTATCTTGAGTTTCTTTTCAACTACTTTACTTGTAGTTTAATATTAATAACTTAATTCTGCATTTGATGTCGAAATTCAAGAAATGGTAAAAATGCGAAGCAAATTTTCCTCAAATTTCGCAAATTGTTCTCAAGTTGATAAACAATATTTGAGAAACAATTGAATTTATCTTAATTTTCAAATGATAAATATGAAACAATATTTTCTCCGTTTGAGAATTTCGTTTTCAGTGTTTAATGGGAAGTGAAGCTGAAAAACGGTAACCAAAAAAAGGAAAAAACAATCTTGGCATACTTAGATCTGAAAACATGTGTTTACATATAAATATGTACATATACAAGAAACTGTCCCGCGCTGCATTTGTTTAAAGCTACTTTAAAATTAGTTGAATATAAATCACTTTTTAATATATTTATTTTTGCAACTAACTTTTTTTTTCCGTGAGGGTGCAGTAGCTTTCAGTTTGTTTGTAAACTTAGTCTATTTTTACGTGTGGCCTATAAGCCTTCTTCATCGCTCTACGATTACTTAATGCTCTTCTCTATTCAACGTTGCTAAATTATTTTTCGATTTTTATCAACGTAATTACATGTTTGTGTTGCAAAGGCAAGCACAGTTAATAATTCATCGGACTTGAAACTTGAGTATGAAAAAAATCGCAATACACATATATATACTTGCTCAAATACATATATACATACGTTCCCTGTACGACTTAGCGACTACTTACCACAGCGACCCGAAGGATAACGATTTCGCATTTGAATGCATGGTCTCGCTACATAAACCAGTCAAATTCAAATATTGACAAGATTCTAAGACAGAGAACTAAAATGCATTCGCATGGATAACGCGAAGAAGTTTCTGTCAAAGTGTGAGAAGAAATTATGATTGTGCCAGAGATCATCCCTTCACTGGGGTCTTTGTTTAGGAACGCAACTTATAAAAGACATTCCGAACCAGGGAAATCCGGTAATATTGTGGAGTCTAATTGTATGTTTTTAAGTTAATTTGAATACATTAAATTACAAACAGAATAGGGCATGAATCAATAAAAAATATGCAGACACACTCAGCTAGCGATGCCATTAACTCTGTTGGCCCATCGAAATTGCTAGTGCGGTCGTGCAAGAATGTACCATGTGGTACATGCCGTGACATAGCCCTGTTAAGTCCAAAGGGCAAACGAAAAGCAGATCGCTAAGGCTTTGCACTTGCACTCGCACTTAAGGTTTAGCGAATTCGTTATTGCTGCACATCGTAAGCCCAACGGCTGGGTTCGTTTCCGGGTCTGTTTGCTCTGGACAACATAACGAGTGAGAGTGAATTGTGTGCAGTCCAGTGTTGATAATCCATCTCCCATTTCTGGGGCTTGTACTTGTTAAATTTATAAGTATAGTGATGAAAAGTTGCGGGTAGTGATTGAGTGTTTCATTTTATACTTGTAGGTACATTATGTTTTGAAACAAAAATAAAACAAAACAAATCCGAGGACATGGCTAAGTGCAAACGGCTATTCTTTTATAGATTACTGTAGGAAGAATGCATGCCAATTTCGATGGTCATCTAAGTATTCTTAATAAAGAAGGGTTTTTTTTTATTAAATGTATAACCATCTTATTATCGCATATCAGATTGTATTAAAACTTGTATGTGGCGACCCACCATAATTTCTACGATGCGATTGAATTATTTACAGATTACTAGTGTACGTAACTGAATATGTCATGTTTTTATAAATGATCCAAATTTCAAAGATAACTATGTCCACAAGCAAATAATTTGACCCCATAGTAGCAACATGGAAAAAAACGTTTTTTTTTTATCGAAATTTTGACTTTGGTTGCACAAAAGTGCATTAAGTATTGCAGGTACATCAAAACCATATATCAAACATATGTTTGCGTATTAATTCTAAATGAACGTGCTATATAAGTTTTTCACGAGGAACTAAAATTTTCGGAATTATAAGTGAATTAATGTATCTTTTGTATGGGAGGTGTTATCTTTTATATCCTGTTTACGTGAAATGTTCCCATCACAGATATCTTTTTTTATTTGATGGTTTCTTTATCATCCTCAAGCTATCAGACAACGTATACCTATCGAAAAAATTCGGAAATTGGTGGATATTAGGTTCCGCGAAAACACGAAATATATAAAATCGCGGTTTCTCAAAAAGTTACCATTTTGCGATTTTGGTTTTGACAGATAATTGTTAGTGAAGTATTAAACTTTGATATTCTTCAATAAACTCGTGGTTGGTATGACCTTCGTATTAAAATTTGTTCTACTTCACCGTGTATCTTATAACTAAAGCCACCTGGATTCCTTTTTCTTATATCTTTGTTATTTTAAGCACTAGAGCCATGAAACTTGCACCAGATTAAAGTTCATTTTATTTGCAAAGAACTGATATAAACTTGGTTAGGATGCGATTATCAGGAGACATAGTGAAAACAAATGTCAAATATATGTATCTTATATATTTATCGGAATAATGGGGTCGATTTTCGGAAAATAGGCAATAAAAGAAAAAAAGAATGCAAAAAATAGATTCCCCGACCCCAAAAACCCTCAGATACACATTTTGGTTAGCCACTTGTTGAAAAAACTATAAAATTTCCAGCTGTATACACTGCAAAAATATTGACCGCAAAAAGCACTGGGTCGAAATTCATTTTAGACATATAATTCCTTCGGCAAAAATGCTTAAAATGATCCAATACTAAAAAATAAAATTAAAAACCACAAAAATATTGTGAGGTGTACACTGTACAGTATACATTAAAATTTATTTTTTCTACATATTTCTAGCGTTTTCCGACTATCAGTTTCATGTTGCCGCTCAAATTGGATTTCTATTTGGAATTTTTTCGGTGACAAAACAAAAAACAATCACTTCCGTTTCGAGGATTTGATTTTTCCAACTATTAATTAGCTTCGCATACAAATAGTGTGTTGTGACAGCATTTTTGACCTGGAAACAATAACAATGTATTCTGCAAATTTTTGAAATGTGTGAAATGTTGCACGTTCGTTGTGATTTCACGTTGATTTGCCAGCGTTTAATTATGCAGGCGTTACCAAGCGAACGTTATTTATGACATTTTATAGGAAATATAACAATGAAGCGCACGCTCAGTGCAAATAAATGCCTACTAAACATATACAAGAGTATATACAAAAATATATACATATGTACATACTAGATTCATACATATGTACATATGTATGTATGCACATATTTAGAAATCATAATGACTCGGTAATCCGCACAATTGAAGGGAAAATTCCCTCCCTATAATAACGGCGATGGTGGTGATGTTAGGTATATTAAATATGTACATATGAAGGCATGTATGGATGTTCCCAGCAAACAAGGCACCTATTCCAGAATCGAACATGGAAGTTAAAAGCATGATTTAACAGAAACATTCAATTTATGATATTTTCAGATAATGTTACTTTTTAGCATTCTCTTTCAATTCAAGAAGCGAAAGTATATTTTTAAACTACTATGTATTAACTAAAGGTGTCGCTGGTATTACGCGTTACTTGTTACGATGTGTATAAATATTATATTTGGAATTAAGAGTTCCACTATGAATTAAAAAAAATTAAAACGCATAACACATTTAAATATTATAAAGAAAAAGTTTTAACTTTAAACTAGAGTGCTGCCTACTGTCGAAACTCGACAGTTTTTCTAGAAGTTTTCTTATGACTAAGGTGCAACTATAGTTTTTGTATAATTGTTTGTTGTTATTGTCACTGTTACTATTTTGTTGTTGTTCCTGTTGATGCTGCTCCTTTTTTTGTTACTTTCACTGCTACTATTTTGCTGTTGTTGTTGGTGTTGTTGTCGCTAATCGTTTTCATAATTCTTTCACCTACTTCTTTCTTTCTATTTTTGCTCTTTTCTTTCCTTAATTTCTTTCCTACTTATTTTTTCTTATCCTTCTTATTACTGGACCTTATGTTTTTGTTGTAGTGCTTTTGCTAACTTTTTACGTTTCTACTTTTTTGAAACTACACACCACATCCAGTCAAACATGTTCAGAATTGCATGGTAAATTTGGTAAAAACGCACAACGCTGTGTGCAAAAGCATGCAACAACAACCACACGGCAATTTTCCAACGACTATTGTGGACGCATTTTCCAACCAATTTTCATGAAAATTGGCGCAGTTCTATTTGAGAGCAATACGTTTCTAATGATGTGCTTAGTTTTAAAATCGGTTCAGTAGTTTCGACGGAGAAGATGGAACAAAATTTATGTTAGCGTATTAATAATATAGATTTTTTTCCTTATTAATTATATTAGTCAGTATGTGATTTTTCAGAACAGCATAGTCTTGAAAACTTAATGAACATGAATATAGCCTAGTGGTGGGCGCGGGCTATGCAGGCGTGCCTAACCTTTTTATAACTTTCACACCGACAGCCTCACGAGTGATTACTTGCACTTCAAATCCGATATGCTACACTTCTATACCAAGGTAATGCATTAAATCATCACCTTCTGCTGGGTTAATTCCTAAATTGCAATTGTTGGGGTGCATGCTAAACCACAGCTAAAAGCAAAATTGCAGATCTTCCAGCGTTGCTGATAGCATTAGTATTATGATTTTCACATCAGCAATGGAGCCAATGCTTGACTTCGGCAAAAGGAGGGTGCGCCGCTTTAGTACAGGGTGGCTGTCTGTAACTATTTGGCTATTTATTAATGTGCCTGAAGCGATTTTTCGCTTTTCCCAATTTTCCCATTTTAACTGCTGTTTATTCTCATGAAATATATTCGCAATGCTAATTATTATGCGAAACATTGCCGTACATACATATTTATGTGCCCAAATAGTTCTTAAATAAAGGAAATGTGCAAACACGCGTGGAGTATTCAATAAGTTCATGAGAGTAAGGCGTCGCCACATGCCAAATAAATAACTTTCGTTTTCTTTTGGAGTGTTCAATGTTGCAAAGAAAAAATTCTAAATTACCCTCCCAGTTCAATGCATTTGCTTTTGTTTACACTACACTTCAGAGTAATCAATAACTGCGAATTGGTGTTTAATTCTCATGATATCTTTTGTTTATATGCATACATATATGTATACACAAAATTTTCCACCGCTGCAGGCGACATCGAGTATTTTGCAATAGCAGTCACTCTCTATATCAATTATGAACTACTGAATGTAGATATGTATCTCTTCCAGTCTTCAAACCAAACCGTCTTGGAAATGTCACAAGTAGGGAAGACAAAAATATCCTTAAAACCTCTACACGGTGGGCAGGAAGCGACGATAGGTTGCATGAAAATGTCGACAAAAAAGGAAAGTGGGGTTGTGTTATGTGATGTTTATAAATGAAACATCCGTTGAAAATAAAATCCGAGCTGCTCCTTTTTCAAGGATATCCACATTTTTTTTTTTTTTTTTGAAAGGATCAAATATTGATGAAATCGAAAATTCGCCAAAGTCCAAATTTTTCCGATTTCAGTATCTACATTATCTGGTAGCTAAAGGATACAACAAAAGGTATTAAAGAGGAAACAGGACATCTGTAGTGGAAAAATCCAATGTGAACAGGACCTAAAAGATAACCACTGAAATATAAAATAACACAAAAAGTACCCGCATTAATTTGCGTATAACTCATAAAATGTTAACTCCACGTGAAAATTCCTTATGATATGTTTCATTCCGAATAAATAAACAAATATTTCTTTAATATACAATTTTTATCTACCTGCAGTGCTTAATGTACTTTGGTGCATCTAAGGTGAAAATTTCAAAAAAGTACGTTTTTTTTATGGTGGTACTTTAAGTTCAAATATTTTGCTAGTTTATGTAAATATTTTAATCTAATGATCCAATTCTCATTCTTACATATTTATACGTTAATATTAAAAAGAATTAGAGCTGAAATACGCGCTAGATGTGCACGGTGGGCGATAAGCAACAATAGGTTGCATGAAAATATAGAAAGGTATTGAGCAGAGAATTTACATAGAATAGTACTCATTGTGATTCCTAGGTCGGGTCTCCAGATATGGGTCAAAACGTGGACCCGGATAACCCTCAAATGTTTCTGAGCAATATTGGTATCAAATGAAAGGTATTGAGCAGAGAATTTACATAGAATAGTACCCATTGTGATTCCTAGGTCGGGTCTCCAGATATGGGTCAAACGTGGACCCGGATGACCCTCGAATGTTTCTGAGCGATATTGGTATCAAATGAAAGGTATTGAGCAGAGAATTTACATAGAATAGTACTCATTGTGATTCCTAGGTCGGGTCTCCAGATATGGGTCAAACGTGGACCCGGATAACCCTCAAATGTTTCTGAGCAATATTCGTATCAAATGAAAGGTATTGAGCAGAGAATTTACATAGAATAGTACCCATTGTGATTCCTATGTCGGATCTCCAGATATGGGTCAAACGTGGACCCGGATGACCCTCGAATGTTTCTGAGCGATATTGGTATCAAATGACAGGTATTGAGCAGAGAATTTACATAGAATAGTACTCATTGTGATTCCTAGGGCGGGTATCCAGATATGGGTCAAAACGTGGACCCGGATAACCCTCAAATGTTTCTGAGCAATATTGGTATCAAATGAAAGGTATTGAGCAGAGTGAACTTATTACGATTCCTAGGTCGGGTCCCAAGGTGTGGGTCAGCACCCGGACCCGGATAACACCGGGATATTTCTCAGGGATATTGGTACCAAATGAATGTGAACCCGGATTGCCACAAAAAATTTCTCAACGATATTGGTGTCAACTGAAAGGCAGGGCTTTTACATAGAGATGAATTCATTATGATTCCTAGGTCAGGACCCAGATGTAGGTCAAAATGTGGATCCGGATGGCCCCGGATAATTTCTCAGCGATATTGTTATTTAATCACAGCGCATGACGATTCCTAGGTGGGATCCCAACATATGGGTCAATATGTGGACCCGGATAACACCGAGATATATCTTAGGGATATTGGTACCAAATGAAAGGTGTTGAGCGGACTCTCTTGTAGAGCCGTACCCATTACGATTTCTTGGTCAAGTCTCCAGATACCGTAGCCGTTATGGTTCCTAGGTCAAGTTCCCAGATGTGGGTTAATAAGTGGACCCGGAGGAGCCCGGGATGCTTCTGAGCAATACTGATAAAAAATGAAAGGTGTTGACCGGGTCTGCTATATAGAGATATTTTCATAGTGATTCTTAGTCCCGATACCCAATTATGGCTAAAAGAGACGATTCGGACGCCACGGAATGTTTTTAAGCAATGATGGTATAAAATGAGAAGTGGAATGCATGGTATGTTATGCTAAACCCAGTTCCCTAGGGAAAGGGGAAGAGTAATGAGACTGGGAAAGGCAAAGGGATGGAAAAGGAGAAGGAGAATATAATAAAAATGGAATGAAGAAGATGGGGAGAGAGACAGTAAGACAGGGAATTAGAGAAGGAATAATAGGGGGAAATAAAAAGGAGAAAGACAGAAAAGGAGAGGTAAGAGAGAGCTATAGAGAAAGGGAAGCGGAAATGTGACAGGAAAGGAAAAAGGAAACGAAAAAGAAGGAAAGATAAATGGAAAGGGAAAGAGAAAGAGAAAAGTAGAGGGAAAGGGAGTTTGAGACTAATACGAAGAAAATTGGGATAAGAACATGAAGAGGGCAAACTTTTGAAAATATCAATTTTTCCTTCACATTTTTTAAACTTATCTGAATTGTGCTGAAATCTGCAGCCCGAGGTAATTTCGGTTTTTAGATACATCCAACATATTTTAAAGTGTGCAGTTTTTCTCTTCAAGTACCTATAATAGCAAGTGGGCCAAAGCAAAGTTTGGCCGGGTACAGCTAGTATAATTTAAAAAAGAGGCCATTCTAGATATCGCTCATTCCATTTTAATAATAATAGTAACACAAGTAATTATAATAAATGCTTATACAAGTGGAGGATCTTAAAGTTTGATATATCAATAGATGAGAAGAGAGTATTACAATAGGGTCTCGTAAAAACGCTTTATGCGATATCTCTGCCAAAAATAAAAACAATTCATCCAAAATGTGTACCGTTGCTCCTCTTATAGAATTTTGACATTTGACGTGGCTCAGCTCCATTTATTTGGCAAGGGCATCTAGGGAACATTGGAGCCCATATGCAAATTTATATAGAACTAACTAAATTCGTAAAAGCACGAAATTTTTCACCAATAAGATTATTTATATGTGTTAAATTTATGTGTTAAATTTATGAGAAAAAATATCTTAATAAAATAAATTGAAATATGTACTAAGTTTAGAAAAACGATTTTTTTTCTTAATTTACAGAGAATTAATAAAAGCATACAGACGACTACTTAATGTTCGATTCCGCTCGAACTTGGGCTACCTAATTTATTTGAGTTTGTTTTTTTTTTTTTTTTGCTCCGTTTCAAAGTAGACATTCACAGTCGTTGTAGTAGCCTCCTTCTCTAGAGAGCCATAAAATATGTATTATATTACGATAGCTCATTTGTCAAGTAATTTTTCAATATGCCCATTATGTTTTCATCAAAAGTGGCCATGAAATGTGAACGAAAGCCAAAGGGAGGCGAACCCAAGCAAATGAGGAAACCCTCCAAAGAATGTAATTCTTACATAAGGCTTATTTCAAATGATCATAAAGCTTAAAAATAATGCCTGAAATCTTTAATGAAATGAAAAAAATTCTAACATGTAAAATACAGACAGAGATGAACAAACTAGATGAGCGTTTAACAGAGATAATTCTAACATATTTTTTTTTATTAACAGAAAATTAAGTTCTAACATGTTTGGAGTGAGCAAATGAGCGCCTAACAGCAGACAGCATCCCTTATTTCTTCCTTATTTCTGTGAGCCCTCTACTGACATAGGCACATACATACATACTTAAGTGTGGCGGAAGCTTACAAAGGAATTCTGTAAAACCTGAAGGACCTAAACGAGGGCTCATCAAAAGACAGACAGTTACATACATACATAGATAATGCATTGTTAACGGCATCGCTGTTGGAAAGATCCAGCAGTAGCCATAACTGTAACAGAGTACAATGTAGCTTTGGTTGTTTTTGGCCTGTGGAGAATGGAGATGTAGCAGCAACATCATTACAATTATATATTGATTGCTTACGCTGGCCAACGAAAATGATTAAACAAGAAGAATGGTAAGCGAGTAAGTAAAGCTGGGCAGCAAGCTGAAGTAATCAATAAAGCAGCCAGCGACGTCTGATACGGCAGATACTTATGTAGGTATGTACATATTATGTACCTACGAGTAAATATAAACCTTCATTCTGATTATTAATTTTGTAAATTTTCGATATAAAAAGTACAAAGGTTGGGTTATGCACTCGTTCCGGAAAAAGTTGGACGTTACGGAAATGTAGCACGGCGAATAAATTTAGTAAAGCAAAGCAATACTTAGGCCCCTGTTTAACTAATGCCTACAAATTGAAGCAAACTAGGGAAAATATCTATAGATGCAAAACAAAAATTTACAAAATTTATTGGAAAATCTTCTAAGCTGCGAGTGTTTTTTTTCTAAAAAAAAGAGGTTCACGGTTGGTCATTTGAACTTTGCTATTTTAATTGTCTCTAGCTAGCTTTTATGCAAATTGTTGCTTAGTAAAGTGGCAACTGTTGCTGGTATGTAGATATGTATGTACAAGCAATCCATAAACAATTGCTTGTGCGTATGTAAATATACATATACCCAATAAACACAACGGATTCGCCTCGAATTCGACACGAATTCGCTTCTCTCATTATATTATCGCGGCGATAGTTCGCGACGATAGATCGGCGAATCCGAATTCCCAGGCGAGTCACCCCTCATTAGCGATTCGCGCATTTTTATATTCTCGGATCGTTGGCGATTCGAGATTTATGACCATTGGCGAATACATTCTAGAAAATCTTCTTCTGCGAATCCACCTCGAATTCGCCACGATATCATCTGAGCTTTTCAATCTCTTGAGTAGAGTTTTAAATGGTAAATTAAAGCCCAACAGGGAATTTCTTCGTGTAAAGCAAGATTTAATAAAATTAATAAATGCTATTGCGATAAGTGATTTTTCTCGAGTCCATCTCGAACTCGATACGAGTCCGAAAAATTACATTCACCTCGGCGAATTCTTCTCGAATTCGCCACGATATCATCCTCGCTTTTGTGTTTATTGGGTATAAATAGTAGTTAAATCAATATGTATATTTAAGTATGTGTAAAAACATATCATTACTATGCTTGTTAAAATGCGACGAGTTGTCGCCAAGTGCGTGCAATTGCAATCATTTATGTATTTCTTCTCGGTTTTACAAGCAACAACAATTGACACCTAAAATGCACCAGTTAACTTTTCCGCATAAATATGCGTTGCTACTCGTATAGGAAATACCTGTATACACATACATATGTAAATATGCACCAACAACAGCAATGTTAACAAGTTCCCAGCAACAGTAATAACAGCAATAACAATGACCAGCAACATCACCGACGAAAAATCGACCAAATTATAATATCCATGTTGGCAAGAAGCAGAGAAAAACAACAACAACAAAATTCTGCTTATAGCAAACAATGGTAACAATGTGCATCCAACTAAAGCAATAAAAACAACACATTCATTGCTGCAATTGTTGTTGCAGCTGCTGTTTCACGTTTGTGCGTACCTCATATTATTACTCATGCTCTTGCAGTATATACTTATACATGTATATATAAACATATATTAAGGTGGAGTGAAATTTTTTTTTGGAAATTCAATTTGTTCCAAAGCTAGAACGGAACCTTTCTAGACCAGTAATAAGCCTGTAAAATTTTATTGAGCTACTCGCATGTTTAGAGGTGCCCCCAGACCACAAAGTTGAAAAAAATAGCAGGATCTGGTACAAATATGAAATTATGAAAATTATAAAATCAAAAAACGAAGTATGAGGATTGATAAAGATGGCTAAGCTGAGTATTAAAGTGAATTTTTTTTCTTGGAAACAACAACAACAAAAGTCAAAGTTTATATTGTGCATTTTTAAATTGAAATTACTTAAAAATTGCTGAACCGATTTCGAATATTTTTACACCATTCGATAGGCATTTTGATTCCCTTTAATTTGATATACACTTTATGTGGGTTCCATAATACCCCCCTGCGGGGGTCAACCCCGCTTTTACCCCCATTACTTTTTATATACAAAATGTATATAAAATTAAAGGGAAACAAAATACCTACCGAATGGTGTAAAAATATTCGAAATCGGTTCAGTAGTTGCAATTTAAAAAATGCATAATATAAACTTTGACCTTTAATAACTTTTGTTGTTGTTGTTTCCAAAAAAAAAAAATATTCACTTTAATACTCAGCTTAGCCATTTTTATCAGTCCTCATACTTCGTTTTTTGATTTTATAATTTTCAAAATTTCATATTTCGTCGCTCCGGAAGAAGAAAGACGCATGCCAGTAATTTGTCTACGAAAAAGGCGCATTAAATATATTTCGGGGAAGAAAGACGCCTTACAAAACATGTCGACGAATATAGACGCATTAAAAAACATTCGACGATAAAAAACGCATTAGCATTTATAACTGCGAAGAAAGATGCATTAGCATTAATATTGACAAAGAAAATAAAAAAATCGAACACGTCTTTCTTTCCTAAAAAATATTTAAATGCGTCTTTCTTTATAGTAAAAAATAATAAAGCGTCTTTCTTCGTTATCAAAAAAAAAATAAAGAGTTTTTCTTTCGAAAAATATTTTTAATGCGTCTTTCTTTGAAAGAAAAAAAGTTTGCGTCTTTCTTCCTCAACAAAACACTTTGCGTCTTTTTTCTTCTATAGCGACGATTTGTACCAGATCGTGCTTATTGCTTTCAACTTTGCGGGGCTGGGGGCAGTTCAAAAC
Source organism: Urophora cardui (assembly GCA_960531455.1). Lineage (NCBI taxonomy): Eukaryota > Metazoa > Arthropoda > Insecta > Diptera > Tephritidae > Urophora > Urophora cardui. Next base: position 106,453,304 of record OY482673.1, on the reverse strand, counting down.
GTCATCCTATCGCCATAAAATTTTGTGGGGTTCATTAACTCGTATAAAGGCAACTTTTAATTGCTGGTACGTTCAAAAAAAAAAAAACAAAAAAAAATCTCCATATGATTTCACTCCACCCTAATATATATATACATATATATACATATATCCATGTGTATATATGTAATCATGCGCGTACATTTACATTTGTATATACAGCAATGTGCACGGCGAAAGCATCAATTTAAACGAATAATCGAAACTAGAGTGCTGCCTACTGTCGAAACCCGACAGTCTTTCTAGATGTTTTCTTATGACTAAAGTGCAACTATAGTTTTCGTATAATTGTTTGTTGTTGTCACTGTTATCTACCATTTTCTTCTTGTTCCTGTTGATGCTGCTCCTTTTGTTGCTACTGTCGCTGCTACTATTGTTGTTGTTGTTGTTGTTGGTGTTATTGTCGTTACTCGTATTCCAAATTCTCCTACCTACTTCTTTATTTCTATTTCTGCTCTTTTCTTTCCTCAATTTCTTTCCTACTTATTCTTTCTTATCCTACTTATTCCTTGACTTGATGTTTTTGTTGTAGTGTTTTTGCTACTTTTTTATGTTTCTACTTCTTTGAAACTACACAACCACTTCCAGCCAAACATGTTCAGAATTGCATGGTAAGTTTGGTGAAAACGCACAAAGTCAGCTACATACGCTTGCGCATTGAGACAGCTCTGTTGTGTGCAAAAGCACAACCACACGGCAATTTTCCAACGACGATTGCGGACGCATTTTCCAACCAAATTTCGTGAAAATTGGCGCAGTTCTATTTGAGAGCAATACCTTTCTAATGGTGTGCTTAGTTTTAAAATCGGTTCAGTAGTTTCGACGGAGAAGATGGAACAAAATTTATGTTAGCGTATTAATAATATAGACTAGCCGGACCCGTGCGCATCTTGCGCAAAAAATAACAAAACATACGTGGCGCCAGTCGGTATGGTTTGTGCTGCCACGCCCATTTTAAAAAACTTATTATTTATTTGGTTTAGTGGACCTTATGGAACTTTCAATGAATTACCTAGATATATGTTTGACAAAGATATCGCATAAAATGTTTTTATTATTCCTATATAGGTATGTGCAATATATTTTTATATATTTTATATATATTTTTATGTGCGTATGTGGTTCTTGCCGACTTGGGTAATTTTTTTCCACACGTTTGCCTTGGCTTAATCAATTTATCTGCTACAGTTCCTGAGTTTTGACTTATAAATCTTTGAAAATTTGCTCCTCTTGGCCCATTTTTCAAAATTTCAGCACGTTTCCTCATAACTGCATAACGTAATTTCATCACTCGGGCTTTATTAGTGATTGAATTATCATGTTTTACGTGCTTTTCGAAATACACACATATGCCTTATTTTCAACCCCAATTTTTTCTGTTCCCATTAGAATCTATGTACCAAATTTCATTAAAATATTTCTATTTTTGCGCAAGTTAGAGTGTATACGGCCGAACGGACGGACATGGTTCAATAATTTTTTTCATCCTGATCGTTTTGATATACTCTTATATATTAAGGTGGAGTGAAAATTTTTTTTTGGAAATTCCATTTGTTCCAAAGCCAGAACGGCACCTTTCTAGCCCAGTAATAAGCCTTTAAAATTTTATTGACCTACTCGCATGTTTAGAGGTGCCCTCAGCCCCACAAAGTTGAAAAAATATCACGATCTTGTACAAATGTGAAATTTCTACAATTATGAAATAAAAAAAACCAAGTATTAGGATTGATAAACAGGCTAAGTTGAGTATAAAAGTGAATTTTATTTTTGGAAACAACAACAACCAAAGTTATTAAAGGTCAAAGTTTATATTATGCATTTTTTAAATTGCAATTACTTAAAAACTATTGAACCGATTTCAAATATTTTTATACCATTCGATAGGTATTTTGAATCCCTTTAGTTTGATATACATTTTATGTGGGTTCCATAACACTCCCCGCTGCGGGGTAAACCCCCTTTTACCCCCCTTACTTTTCATATAAAGTACCACGCCCAATAAAACACCGTGTCGCATGCATAGCTAATTAATACCTTTAAAACGATGCCTTACTTATTAATTTTGGTAAATTATGTGAGCAGAAAAAGGGGTATTTATAAAACACCAATTAGAAATAATATATATGATGATTCTGGTCTTATTTAAGTTTATAGTTTTATGATGTATATTTAATAATTTCTTAAATCTTTTACATACATAATCAAAGCTAATATTTTTTTAAGCAAATAAATAGATACAACCTTTTTGTTTTTTAAAGACAAGCCCATTTTTTTGAAGTCACTTTTAATGTTTAAACGAAATATCGTTGAATAGAAAACGGTTGGACCCACATAAAATTTCTTCGCACTACGCTGATGATGTTGAAAACACTTTTTTCCCTAAAGTTATAAATACAGTGGTAAACCAGAACAAGACTTAATCTGGAATTTCGCGTCTTGACCGCAATTGTTATATTTAAAAAAAAATTCCGAGCATTAATCAATACTAGTATCGCCGGTGCTCGAAATTCGACCATGCAATTTATTTTTTCAACTTTATATTGGTACAAAAATTATTCGTTTTCGCGGAGATAAGCAACACTTTCCAAATTCCAGTTGTACCGCAACACGGATATGAGTATGTTAAATGTGCTAAACAGCCTGGCAATTGTTTGTATGGAAAATATGTTAGCCTATTAATATATAGATTTGATGAACCTAATACATCATGAGTATCACATTTACGCCAAATTGGTCAGCCAATAATTGCCAAACACCCAGAAAGAATATACGAATGAATGAAGATGCTACCGCCCGAAAATCTTTTGAAATAGATGAGAAGTGCCGAAATCATGTGGACCGTTAATAATAATAATAACGCGCTAAACGATCCCATTAATTTCGAATCAACCGTGGTATATTTAAAATGTAGTTAAGTAAACTCTAGTTTGATTCTTCTTAAAACTTAAATATCTCTGGAAGAACCATCACATGCATTCCAATATCTGAGCACATATTTGGGATGTATGTATGTACGTAAATAAATGTGTATGTTGCTTTTATTTTGCGCACCACTGCATAGCGTCAATATACATATGTATGTATTATTTTAGAAGTTGCAGCAACAGCTTTTGTGCAATTTCCACATATATATGTACATACATACATAATTTATTCATACATTTTTGCATTGTTTGTTTTCACATTTGCAGTTCGACCAAATTTTTTGTTATTCCCTTTTTATTGCTTGTTCCATTATTTTCGGGTGGCATAAAGAGAACAGCAATTATTTCACGAAAAGCAACCAGCGCCGGCAAATGATGCTTTTTTGCCGATTCTTGTTAACACAATGACTTTCATATACCTAGGTGCATACATTGTATATACTTACATACATATGTACGAGTATGTTGGATAAATTTAGTAATTAATTTCCAATTTTCACAATGAGCCCATCGTTAATGTAATTTATGATTGTCACAGTGTTTGACGATCGAGTGCTAACCTTTTTACTACTCTGGCTCACATTTATGTATGTAGCTCATCTTGAAATTATCCAGCAGTATTCCAGGTAAGGAGTTGCATATTCAGTAGAATATTCAGTATGAAAAATACCCTGAAACTGAGTTCAAAAATCATTGCCTTAAAAAATAACTGAACACGCAGTGAAGACATCAGGTGTACGGAAATATATGCTATGGAAATTCCCCCTGCCTTTTTTCATACAGAAACTCTCCCTTCTCGTTCGGTAGCTTTTAGGTACTCTGAAAAAAATACCCGTAGTTAAATCAACAACTTTCAGCTGTTGAATCTCCGTATTTGATTCAACAGCAAAAGTATTTGTTTTAACTGCAAAATTTTTGATTCAACAAATTTCCGTAGTTAATTCTAAGACGAGCGTTGTCGATTCAAAAACTTGCTTGCTGTTAAACGTTTTTTAAGTAAAAAGAAAGAAGGATTTGAAAGAAAAACCTAAAAAAAATAAACACAATTTTTCAAATTATTTCAATTCGTTTCAATTTTAAAATAAAATAAAGAAAGTAATATACATATGTACATACATACATAAATAAAAAAAATTAATTAAACAAAAACTAATATCAATTGATAAACTAAGCTTTTTTTGATGTCGTGAGAGTTGTCTGCAGATGTACTGATGCGTTTGGAAATGGTGAATGGATGAATGACTCGTTTGGTGACGGCGGGCCTTAATATTAATATTACTACATATCGAGCCCTAACCGCCAAAAAGTGTATCCAACAAAAATTAAATTTTACAGGAGTTTTTTTTTATTTCCTTTTCATACTGTTGGTAATCAGCCTTGAAATTTATTTATGGCCGCTTTCACAATCTGCGGTTAATTTAATCGCTGGTTAGTTTGACGTAAATTGTATGGCGAGCTGTCAAATAAATTGGTTCACCGGGCAAAAATCTCTGGTTAAGTGCTTAACCGGAGGTGGTGAAACCGGCCTTAAGTCTATGAAATTGTGGGAGTTGATTAAAAACGCTAAAATCGATAATTTTGTTGGATACACTTTAGGGCGGTTAGGGCTCTATAAGTAAACATACATATATTATATGTATAAAAAAATCAAATAAAATAATATCTATTATATTAAAAAAAAAATACTATTTTTACAATTTTCTTGAGGTTAACTTAAATGCGTAAGTATTTGCTTCAATGGTGCCCGTTTTTCGACCAAAAATTTTTGCGGTTAATTCAAAAGCAAAAGTTGTTAGCTTAAATACGAAACGTATTTGAATCAACAGTACTCGCTTTTGGACTAATAACTTTTGCTGTTAATTCAAAAGCAAAAACTGTTAACTTAAATGTAAAAGTATTTCATTCAACAGTTTCCGTTGTTAACTTAAATACGAAAAGTATTTGAATCAAAAACGCTCGCATCTTTGAAACAACAACGGAGCGTTGTTGGGCACATTTCAACTGCGGAAAGTTGTTCATTTTACTGCAAAAGTCTTTGTATTTACAACGTTTTTTTTCAGAGTAGTTGATTTTCAACGCCACTTCTATATAAAAACGAAAGGGAAAGTTCAGATTTCAGAACTACATCTCCACTGAGCATTCACTAGGAAATATGTGCTGTTTTCAAGCTGATCAATACTTCTGGGTAACTTTTTGCCCCCTTTCGGGGATTTCTGAAGGAGTGTATACTTATACCTTTCATGAACATTAAATGGTATTATAACTTAAATCCAAAATACGATTCCTGTAAACTCATAAAAATATCTATATGTTTGTGGATTTGATCAGAATCTGGAATCGTTTATGCCATGTACGCCTGTCTGTCTGTGTGATATGAGCAAAAATCCCTAAAGGTCTAGGATGTCTGCTTGATCATTTGTCGGAATCGACCGAACCGCATTAATATGGCGCATATGTAGCTCCATAAGCTAAAAAACATACATTTGAGTCCGTATTCATCTGAGTTGGTCACAGTTCGCCGAGTTCGACCGACCTCTATAGCAATGTGCAGGAATTCAGTTTAGGTCGTTGTTAATGAAATGAGCTACACAAATTAACTAAATTCAGATATTGAAGTGAGGAGCACGTTTCGAATTAGGGACAAGGTCAGCCTAAAACTCATTAGAGTTATTGCCGCGCTACACCCACGCTTTCCCCATCAAACTCAATTTTCCCAAAAAGCAAATCAAATCTCCTCATAATAAAAAATAAAATTTAATCTGGCATAAACGAAATATTCGAATATTTTTTTGAAATTCGTCATAAAAACTAGAATCAATTTAGACATTTGTCTAAATCTGTTTAAATTGCAACATAATATGATGTAAAGATAGTAGACGTTCATCTCGAAGCTGAGTCATAGTTACAACAAAAATTTGTCCCCTGACGCTTATGCCTGTACAGTTAATGAATGATAAAGTTCAATTAAATGAGCTCTGGCGTTCGTTTCACTGTTTCATAGAAACAAGCAAAGTTCCCAAGGGCCCTTTATTTGATATAATATATGTTATCTGGAAAATGTGAGAATATCAAATTCTTGACTGCGAAATGTCAATTGTTTTACGCAATTCATTAATTCTCATTGCCATAAGCAGCTATGTATGTCTTTACATACCTACATATATACAAATGTAAGTAAATACATAGTACATATGTACATATGTATCTATGTTTTAGCGAGTACTATCATTAATCTGAAGAATTTTACTTTTTATTTGTTTTCTCTTTCGGCTTAACTTCCGCTTAAGTACTTAACGTCTGCAATTTTGAGAAATAAACAAATGCTTAAGTAGAAAAATAAGGAATATAAAGGCGCACAAGTGTCAAAGCTTTCCAACAGTCAGCAATATTCAAACGATTTCTTCCTTCTTCTTTATTGGTGTGGAACTGAGTGTGTGTACTGTAATTGATATGCCAACGTGTGATTATTCTTCCTCGATCAAAAAGCTGCAAAGCAGCTGAAATACTAAGAATGTTTGTCGCACAAAAGCAAGAGTTTATATGTGCATAAATGTGAGTCCCTTCAGCTTTCTGAATAGGGTTCTTCAATTATGACTAATCGACATTTACAATTCGGCTTTTCGGCAGAAAGATTACAAGTAAAGTTAAATTTTCAAGTGCGTGACACGGGACTTACCAAGCCAATAGCCACAGCAATCGCGATTTCCATTTAGATTTCTAGTGTAAGAAATTTAATTTCAGTCGGCACACGGTTCGTTCGATGTCACGATGCTCTGTTTTCCCAAAACCCACCTATGATATTAATTAATTTGTACTGCCATTTCTGAGGGTTATGTGCACAAGGATTGATTTGGAGTTAGTAGTTTAAATGTAGAAGCTATACCCAAAAATATCTGAACAACTGATTGTAGGAAAGCTCTGTCTCATGTTGATCTGATTTTTCCGATTCGAAAAATGAACGACCTGTCATAAAAATACATCAAGATACCGAATTTCAAGCAGATAATTGAAAAATTGTGGTACTAGTTTGCGTTCACAGAGAAGGACGGACAAACGGATAGACGAAGCTGGCTTAAAAGACTCAGTTCAGGAGCATCTCTATATTTTGGTGGATATGCCACGCCTCCTTCTGATACTTGCAATAATCGTGTTCTGGCACAAAGTTATACATAATACCATTTCTTGTTAACGAAAGGCATAAACATACGACCAAGCAAATTTGATTTGAAGAACACTTCTCAATGCGACATGATAATCTTGGAGGCTACCAATTGACCTCAATTGCTAACCCTTATATTTAATCGCATGTATGTACTATGTCTTTAATTAAATGTGTATACATATGTATATTAGGATGGGGCGATTTGTGTGGAGGGAAATTAATCGATACCGCGCCATCGAAATTCGGATTCCTCTCATTTTTCTGAGTAGGAAACTCATCCACGATATTTGTCTAAAATTAATTTTGCTGTTCCAGAATTTGGTTTTTATGGACCAAGACGAATTTTTGAAAATAAAAATTGGGCAAAAATCGACAAAAAAGTATCCAGGCCAATATGCACATCGAATTGAAGCAAGATTTTATGGTGAATCCAGGTATGAAATGCAAATTAAAAACGGATGATCCGTTTTCGAGATATAGCCTGATTTCCGGTTATGGAGGCTGAATGCCAAAATCGCAAATTTTCGCGATTATCTCTTGTTGTGTACAATATATCTTAATTTTTTTGCAAATTTCTTAAAGATAAGTCAATAGAATATATGAACGGTGTTTTAAAATATTAATTTATCTTCCGTTATAGGAAAACTAGAATGCACTTTTTTTCCTTGGCCCAAAATCGCGGTGTGGGTACTGAAGATTTTCGCCGATAGCGCTTTGTGTCCAATGAATGCTCCAAATCCAAAATTTCAGAATTTTAGCTGCAAAAATTGAAGAGTTATAGCCTAAAACGTAGACATATGCTGTTTGGGACTTGTTTTTTGCTTCCAATAGTACGCTATGGCGTATGAGTAATCTTGAGTTTTTTTAGAGTTGAGTAAAACGGATCATCCGATTCCGATGGATTCAGCATAAAATTCTGCTTCAATTCGATGTGCATATTGGCCTGGATATTTTTTTGTCGATTTTTGCCCAATTTTTATTTTCAAAAATTCGTCTTGGTCCATAAAAAACCAAATTCCGGAACATCAAAATTAATTTTAAACAAATGTCGTGGAAGAGTTTTCTACTCAGAAAAATGAGAGGAATCCAAATTTCGATGGCGCGATATGTTAGTAAATCGCCCCACCCTAATGTATATACTTGCATGCCGGCACATGTGTACATAGGTATTGTCAATTTAAGCGTGGGCACAAACAAAAATATATATGAATCTGCCGGATATGGCGGCTGTTGTTATTGGATTAGTTATTCTTTATTCGTTTTTGAATAACTTAACATAGGCATATAAAGCTATAAACTCATTTATACATAGGATTGCCAGACGTACTGATTTGATCAGTACAATACTGATTTTTCGTGCCCCGTACTGATGGTTTTAAAAACGTTAAGAAATACTGATTTTTTGGATTTTGTACTGATTTGTACTGATTTTTAGCGGACACTAAAAAATTCATTTTTATCACCCTGCACTGTTTTTAATTTTCCAACTGTTTTCATTTGACGTTTGTAATTCCCTGGTTATGCTTACGACAATACTTGTAATGCCGTGGTTATGCTTACGAGCAAAACACCGATGAAATTCGGAAACATTTTCGTCATTGGCGAGAGGTGGTTACGCTTAAATCGATGATTAGAGCGCACATACATAATATAACTCATTATTACCCCGAACCCTCGGCGTGCTGGGTGCTTGTTTCACCCAGCAAATTTGATCTATGTGAGAGTCCGAAAATTCACTCACTTCTCGGAGTGTACAACAACAATTACACATTGGTCGTCGAGTATTGTCATAAACCACGGCATAATTGTTGTGCACTCCGACGAGTGAGAGAGTTTTCGGACTCTCACATCGATCAAATTTGCTGGGTTAAACAAGCACGCAGCACGCCGAGAAACATGATTGACGATACGGAAACAAAAACAAAATGCCAGTAATAAAGACGGTTTTCTCCGCATATATTGTTTTTTTTTTTTGGAAGGCAATGTACTGATTTTTTCGGGAAAGGTATCTGGCAACCCTATTTATACATATGTATGTAAACATGTAGGTTGTACATAAAAACATACATATGAACAAATATACTACATATATAATTTACCATTATGTTTTTTGGCATTTTTTGCATTATTTCCATTCAAATTTAAAGTTGTCGGCAAAAACTCTTTGAGACATGATTCATCCGGTCGCATAATTTGAATGTCCCTTTACTCATCCGCTTTTGAAGGAAAGCCGACAGACAATTATACATATTCTTATTCTTTTATGTTCATATATATACGCAATATAAATATTTTATAACATTTGTTGTAGCATGGGAGAAATAAACTCGCTGGTGATGCTGGAAGACTTTACTCGTAGTCGAAACTTAAGAATGAATTCTAAAAGGATTCGCCTATTTAATTATCCTACGCTTAAGAATCAATGCTATACTATCGCCATATTTAATAGCAGCGGGGAGAGTACAAAAAAAAAAGATTTTTAGAAGAACTTCTGTGGCAACATTGATTAAACTTTTGAAGCAACGATAAATCCGAATCTAAGCCACAAAGCAAAATCAGCAGTGAGTGAAGGACAAGTTCCGAAAGGGTGACTTTAAAATCAGACTAAAGGAAAAGAAACTACACGGTCCGAATCAAATATTAAATATTCTTCCATGACTCTGTGGTGCCTTGTACAATCTTCTTACTTAAACTTTTATAACGAGGTGACATATTATCTCTAATCGGGTAGGAAATCACTTGAGTTGCAAAAGTACCTACTGGTTAAATCACCTGGCGATTTGGTAGAAATGCCTTTACAACTTTCTTCTTGTTATCGAGTAATAAGATCTAGTTTTTTTTGTTGATGTATTACTAAATTCTACTTATCTTAATACTGTCACCTAACCTTATCAGCATCTATGTTCGGATTCACGTGTTCGTACATACAAATTTACTCCTTCTGATTGTGGCAAAGTATTGCTAAGCAATAAAAGATCGAGCTTTTTAAATTTTTATGGTAAGTGGTACTGAATTTTTTGTTCCCAGATACACGATGCAAAAAACATTAACATCAGTGCCCATTGGCAATTTCCTCAAATGTTTATTATAAAGCTTTTATCGCAATTAGATTGTATAAAATAAAAAAAACCATCAAAATACAAGCACAAGTGTTGCAATAAAAAGTAATTGTGTGAGCAGGAAAAAAATATAATTAGCGGCGATGAATACAAATTGTGATCAAGATTTTACGTTGTTGGTGTTTACGTACTATGTGCCTTATCCTAAAGTCTGTCCTGAAGTACGTGATGGAAATTAAATGTGGCGAAGTCTCCATTTGCAAAAGTCCACGACAATTGAAAAATTTGCTGATCGCCATCCACCTGGGTATGGCCAGAACGATTTTTCTGCATGCGAAACAATCAGCTCACGACTTCCTTGCAGTGTCCTCTGTATAGCTGCTGAGCAAGTGTTTGTTGTTCTTTCGTAACTCCTTCTCTTTTGAAAATCAAGTTTTCTGAAAAATCGCAAATCTCTACAAAGTTTTGATTTTAACATGCATTTAGACATGCAATAAAAAACCATCACTTTCTTAATGCATGGGAATGTCTAAAATTGTGTATGTACATATTTCATCTAAATATTTCTCTCCTAAGTACTACAATCATAAGGGTATGTGTGAATGTTTTGTACAGGGAAATTTAGTTTCTTTTTTAACCGTAAATTGGTAGCAAATTCCACGATCAGTATTTTAATGAGTTTTTCGCTAATAAAAGAATTTACAACCAAAAGATTTAAATTGCATGTATGATGTATGTACATTAGAGTGCGTTTAAAATTCAAATTAATGATATTTTACTGTATCGCTCCCTAAATTTGTAGTAACATTGTCAAATATATCACAGTACCCAAAATTAATACATACTTCTATACCCAATTATAACAAATATAAATTTTGCTCCCGATTGATGACGGTTTACTGGTGTTTCAAGGGAGTCACATGCGATACTAAAAATGTAAGTCTTCTATGGCAATCTGAACATTGACCCCCTTAAAACACCACTAAACCATCATCAATCGGAACCAAAATTTATATTTGTTATCCTTGGGTATAGAAGTATTAATTTTGGGTATAATATAATTAAAAAAAAATATTTTGATTTTTTCACCCTTCATAGAGTTTTCTGAATTTTGAGCTCAATGCGCGACGGGTGCCGTGATTTAATCCCAAGTGACATAACCCCAATTTTAAAATTTGGGATTATGTCACTCACCAGGGTGTGACATAATCCCAATTTTTTTACTTGGGATTATGTCACCTATGTGGGAGTGACATAATCCCAAATAAAAGGGAGCCAGAATACCAAATCACTCGAGTAGGTACTAGTGCGAAGCAAAATCGCGATTTTTGCTTCCAAATTTTTATTTTTTATAGACATATGTACATATTTATATACCTATCGATCTATTAAAAAAAAAGCGGCGCAGGCGAAAATTTGGAATCAAAAATCGCGCGATTTTTTCTTCCAAATTTTCATCTTTTTATAGACATATATACAATGTACACAAATATTTATATACCTATCGTGTTATTGAAAAAAGTCTGTATATATATGTAAATATATTTAATTTTAATGTAATTTTTTAGTTTTAAAGTAATTTTTTGAGAACATGTGTATTTAAGTACATACATATTTCATCTTATACATATACTCAATGTATTATTATATAACAACATTAACTTTATTGTCAGCTTTAATTTTTTGCTTAATGTAATAAAATCTAAGAAAGACTACTGAAATGTTTTTTGGGCTTGAAAATGACATTATCCCAATTGGGATTATGTCACTACGCCTAGGGTGACATAAGCCCAAGTAAAAAACTTGGGATTATGTCACCCTAGGGGGAGTGACATAATCCCAAATAAAAAATTTGGGATTATGCCCCTTGGGATTATGTCAGGGTACCTGCGCCACGCCTTAATCGCCACCAATCGGTACCAAAATTTATGTGTGATATCTTTGACCATGTTACTACAGATTGAGGGTACGATACAGTCTTTTCATGAACTTTTATATTTTTCATACAAATTAAACGCACCCTAATGTATGTACATACATATAAAGGCGTTATCGTGCCGTTTCCGTTATGATGGCTGTAAGCTAATTCAAGCATAATCTTATGTACCTTGTTATAGAAATACATGGAAAATCTTCAAGCTCATTTGCAGAATTTTGTTAACGAACTTATTATTCTCTCACTACAAACGAATCTTAATATAGAAATACACTAATAAACCCTGCCACGCGATGCTGTGGCCTTCGATTACACTGTGAGATAATTTGAGGGTGGAAGACCACATATTGCCACATTTGACAGTTTTTTTGATTGTCATTTTAAATTTGACTTCTTCTTAAAATTGGCAGATTATGAATGGCCTGTAAGCCCATAGAATGATATTAATAAAATATAAAATTAAGCATATACCTAGATAGTTACTGGTTATTTTTATTTTCTGTGGACATAGATTTTTTATACAAAGATTTTGTGCGAGGAGCCCCATAGTGAAGTTTTATGTCGAATAATTTTCTAGAATACGTTAGCCTTAAAGTGACCTCCAAAAGGCCATTTGTCGCAGTCCTCTTCCTAGTTTTCTTTCATATGACATCTCAAATTTAAAAATTAAACAAACTATAGCGTAAAACTGAATTTTTGAACAGGTGGTAGCCCTTTTTGTAAAAATTGTGTTAAATTACTCATTTTCAGCTCAAGACCTTTCATATGGTACCAGAAATTTAAAAATCAATCAAACTATACAGGAGAATTAAATTTTTAAACAGGTGGCAACCCTATTCAGAAATATTAAACCTTCCTGCACATCTATAGGTCAAGCCCTTTCATTTGACATATTTTCCAAAATCGGTATAACGGTGTAAAAGTTATGGTGCGTACAAAAATCGCTTAGCGTAATATATATAAAGAAGATATGTACATACATATACATATCGTCGGTCTCCTGCCAGAAACACGAATGTGAAATTTTTTTAAGTGCGATGTCTGCTCTTTATCGGGTATATATCGATATAATAATAATTAATATTTGAATAAATGCTTGTGTAAACATACATACATAATTTTCACGTGTATGTACATAATCATATATACTAATATTAATTGTTATTATATCGATCAAAGATGCATCGTAACGTTAATTTTAACGCTAAAGTCGTTTTTGTTGAAACGACTTAGGTTTTCAACGTTATAAAAATTATCAAAATAATTTCCGTTTCGTTTTTAATGTTAACGAAACTCAAGCGTTAATGCTGAAACGTTGAAAAGTTGAGTGCGTTTATTTTTGAGTTGGCAATGCTCTAGCGAGTTATAAACAGAGTTGCCGAGACATCCCAGTAATTAAATCATAAAAAACTCTACAAGTGGTAAATTTTTTATTTTGTACTATGACTCAATGATAATGGTAAAATTATTTAAAAATGGCTCTTCTTTTTCCTGTTTTAAATAAATGTCAAAATATTGTGTTTCGTTTTGGTATTTCATCCGTTAACTGCGTGGAAGAGCTTTAGTGTTCAGTGGCGCTTTTCAACTAACACGAAACACACACTGTTCTTAACATCTATCAAAAACGGTCATCGAAAGGCAATTACGTATTCTCTTTTAACTACTAGGACCTGTATAGTTGCGCCTTATTTTTTACTGTTGAAATTACCATTTTTTATAAAAAGTAATTCAAACTAAAAGGTAAGAGCTGTTTTGAATAACAAAAAAATTTATACGAATTTTTCGTAAAAAATGACAGTTCTTATGAAAAATTCGTAACAATTTTTCGTTATTGAACACAGGTAATGATTCTTTTGGTTTTTAGCGATATCGAATTAATTTTAACAATAGTTGATTTTTCTATTACGCGACTGTGAAAACTCAACTTGCTAAATATTTATTACAACCACTCCCGTTAGATGGCTTCGGGCGGATTCGAATTTTTGCCGTTCACCAGCAGAGTTCGGTTACCGGCAATTACAGGCAGAGTTCGGGTGTGTTGCGATAGTTACCGATGGTTACCGGCGAAGTCCGCTTGGTGCAGCCTCTGTATACCTCTGTATAAAAGAATAAGATTGGCTGATATTTATTCACTTGGTTGATGTTTATGCTACAAGAACATACGTTCCAAAAACATAAATTCCAAAAATTATATGTTTCTATTCGTTCTTTTCCAAAGCAACACTGCTGTTGCGACAAACAGATAAACGCTTTCAGTTCGACGCGCTTAACATAGCCAGTTGGCTTAGTTTTTGTTGTTGCTTTCCATGTTATTCGCTAATCTAGCGTGTGTTTTTTCGAACTTTCGTGCAAAAGAATGGGGCTAATGTAAAGTCAAAAAGAAAAAGATTGGTTTTGAGTTTACAAAAACACATGTATATTACTACCCGGCAAAAAAAAAATATCATCGACATTTGATACATGACACATAAAAATCAAATTTGGTAGTTTTTTGTTAACTTGGTTGTTTTTCAGATTATGGTTAGTAATTTTTCTTACAAGTGGCAACCTTTCTTTTAAAAGCATCGTTAAAGCATTGCCAAAACAAAAAAAAACCAAACTTTTTTGTTGACCGTTTTTGTTTCAACGTTAACGAAATCAGTTTTGTGGAATTATTTCGTTGATAACGTTAACGGTTGCATATCCGTTTCCTTAACATAGCATGTTAACAAACGAAAACATATTTTGATAGTTTGTTGAGCATCCTTGATATCGATATATACCCGATAAAGAGCAGACATCGGACTTAAAAAAATTTTCACATTCGTGTTTCTGGCAAGAGGCCGACGATATGTATGTTATTTGAATAGGAAAATGCTCTGACACTTCTTCGTAAGAATTTTGTTAGTTGATGGAAAAGTAAGCACTAACCTAAATCTCTATTTCAAACTCGCCTCTAAATCGGCATTAGTGCGCTAGCAAGAGTAGTACAGTTCCACCTAAAGCTAATGTGACTGCCTAACATCCACCACATGGAACTCACGCTCTTCCAGTTATTTGTACTTATATACGCCCATAACCTTTATTCGTACTGAATGCAATTAAATTAAAATTGTTTTTATGTTTTTTTTAAAGGTTGCAACACATATTTTCCGTTTGTGAACTTTTTTAGAGCCATCGCAGCCGGGGTAGCCAGCCAGCTTCAGTCCTCCATGACGATTATCTGACTGCATCAACTAAACAATTTTTACGTTGCATACTTCGACTATAATATGCTTTGATTTTCGTTATTTTTGTTGTTATTCTTTTTGTATTTCCAATTGTTTTGTTAATGTTGTATTTTTTATTACACCTCAATACGGCGAGTAAACGTTGGAATTGTCAGTTGGCGATAGCTTAGCCTAGGCTGCATCTACGAGCGGAAGGTTAGCAGACACGAGCAGAGCATGCCATTGTGGCCCAACACAGTTACTGTTGCTGTTGTTGTTGATGTTGTTGCCTATTAAAGTCGCGTTTTTGTGCAAAGCTTAGCCATGCCGCACTATCTGCTGTTATAATTATTACTTCCTTCGAAAATAAATCGCCAACTGTTCGCCTGGTAATCCAACAACGCCAAACATTCGCCCAGCATACCTACTAAACATTTTTTACTCTTCAATGATAGTTGATAGTTGAAATCAGGCATGCACATGGTTAGCAAAGCTTTGAAAGTTTATGGGTATGCACGAGCAGATTTTGGCTTTAAGTTATGAGTTATGAGGTTTCATTTAATATCCTGTCGAATGTATGTAAATTTATAATAGCTAAATTAAGATCCTTTTTGTCCTAGATTGGCTTTAATTAATTTTTGAAACATATCGAAAGAGAGGACATAGTTTCATTGTTATGATAAGGCATATTTATCCTTCATTTATAGTAAGACTTCGAGCGCTTTCTCCTTCTACTAAAAAACGATCGTCATCTTCTGAAAGGTTGCACAGCGTATCTTTCTTTAATTTTAGTATGCAGCATATAGCCCCTTAACCCAAGACTAATAGCGTTTTCGATTCTGAACCAAAATGCTGCATTATTACAAGGCAACATTATCAACATGCGCCCTGAGCCCTAAGAAAATGTTGCACTTTTCATGATGTATTAAACAAAAATAATGCAACCCCTTGGTCATATTAAGGGCAGAAAATGCTGCCCTGTAGTCGGGCAGAGGGCGACATTTTTGTCAATAGAACAAGCAACTCTGAAAAAATGTGTGGAATCTATGTGGAATAGAACAAGCAAATTTGACAGCCCGATAAAAATGCAGAATAAGTGCGACATTTTTGCCAGAATCGAAAACGCCATAAGTAAATTTTTTAACCCAAAAATCGTACTAAGAACATAAGCAAACTGATTTTCTGCTAGTTGGACGTTAAAATAAGAATAAATTCTGGCGACGTAAAGGTCCCGTGTGCATGACTGTTTTGAATACAAACCATTGTAGATACGGATTTTATGTTTTTGCAAACTACTTCTTTTGGAATCATAGAAGGAAGTACAAAAATCATGCGATGAATGAATTTGTTGTACGACTTATTGAAAACTACAAAAACATCATCATCAGAGCTTAATTTCACTTAAGCATTTTGAATTACGATCTATATACATATATCTATATATTAATAGGCTAACATTTTTCCCATACAAACAATTGCCAGGCTGTTTAGCACATTTAACATACTCATATCCCCATAAAATTGATATGGATGTGTTCGTATGAGTGAGGAGCAGTGCATAGGCATATAATTTTTTCTATAAATTATTTAATTTCTTTATAATTAATAAATAAAATTTTTAGTTAATGGAAATAGATATCGTAAAAATGTTTACAAATATCGTAAACACAGTTGAAGAGTTGCTTTAATTTCAAAGCACTCTCTCTCTCTCTTCCTTTTTTTTATACTCAGCTGTACTAGTACACAGAGTATTATAATTTTGATTTCATAACGGTGGATTGTAACATAATGAAATAATCGAGATAGATATGGACTTATATATATCAAAATGATCAGGGTGAAAAGAGAAATCGATTGAGCCATGTCCGTCCGTCCGTCCGTCCGTCCGTACGCAGGATAACTCGCGTAAAAATTGAGATATTTTGATGAAATTTGAAATGCAAGTTGGTATCGAGACTGGGACGGTTGGTATTGAAAATGGGCGAAATCGGACCATGACCACGCCCACTTTTCCTATATAGAAAAAATCGGAAATTTGGAATCTCAGCCACTAATATAGCTAGAGTGATAAAATTTTACCCACGTATTGAGCTCAGGCCCTTATGAAGAAATTTGATGAAGTTTTGGAAAATGGGCGGTGCCACGCCCACTTATTAAGGGGCAAACATTGAAAGTTTTATATGTCATAACTCAGAAACCGTTGAAGATATATCGATGAAATTTGGTATGCGTAATTTGCTTACTTAGACAAATGTTTTGGCGAAAAATTATCAAAATCGGTTGACGGCCACGCCCACTTTTATATATGGGAACTATAAAGGGGCCTAATAAAAACATTTTAAGCGATATCTCTGTCAAATATAAAGATCTATCACTGAAATTTTGTGGCAGGATTCCAACTACGGACATAAAACAAAAAATATAAGCATTTTGGAAAATGGACGGTGTCACGCCCACTTATTAAGATTACTAAAATCGGTTGACGACCACGCCCACTTTTATATATGGGTATTATAAAGTGACCTAATAAAAACATTTTAAGCGATATCTCTGTCAAATATAAAGATATATCATTGAAATTTTGTGGCATGAGTTCCACAATAGACCGGAAACAAAAAATAGAAAAATTTTGGAAAATGGGCGTGGCACCGCCTCTTTTTAGACAAAGGAATATACGAGATTTCTTAGCCTATAACTCGACAAATAATTGAGATATTATGACGAAACTTGGTTTATACACTTTTATAACATGTGTTAATAGACACGCAAAAATTTATTGAAATCGGTTTATGACGTCTACTTTTTAACAAACATATTTCTGGAACACCCTTTGGGAATTTTTAACGTGACATATTTGTAACTAGAAGTCAAAAAGGAATGAAATTTTGCACAAAGAATAATATTTATATGCTTAGTTGGATGACTGATAAAAATTTTGAAAATGGGCGTGGCTACGCCCACTTTATGCAGCACTCGCTTTATATAAAGTACCTACACCGTGTTTCCATCAAACGCAAACAAACAATGAAAGCATACAGCTGAGTATCTAATGTTCGATTCCACTCGAACTTAGGCTTCCTTACTTGTTTTATATGCGTTGGGATCACATTCAAAAATTGCATTCCACTCAAATATCTGCTCTGTGAGTGATTTGTAGATGGATTGTACTCAAAAATTCCATTATACTGAAATCTCTGTGTGTCTATGAGAGTGATTTGTAGCTCTTCTATTATGATTTTTATAAACGCCAGAACGATAGAGCGCAAGAAAACTAAAAAGCTCCAAGAAGTAGGCCGTACAATATTCCATACTATAGAGAAAAAGGAGCAACGAGCCCCAAGCGAATTCAGATTTTAACCACGGCGAAATATCATTTTGACATTACACTCTACCAATTACAATAACAAAATACATGGGAAATTTCTGAATTCGCCACCGGGCCTATCTTCCTAGATCTGCCTTGATTTTGACCATGATTTCGCGTCGGACCGTGATCAAAAGGGCAAATTAGTGTTGCGGTACAACTGGAATTTGGAAAGTGTTGCTTATCTCCGCGAAAAGGATTAATTTTTGTACCAATACAAAGTTGAAAAAATAAATTGCATGGTCGAATTTCGAGCACCGGCGATACTAGTATGTATTAAAGGCTGTGGAAACTCCAAGTGAATCTGGAAGGTTTGAAGTACGCCTATACCTGCTTTAAGTTCATATCTTAGAGCGGCGTAGTGTTGCGGAAAGCGCAGTAACCAACCAACGAATTAAGAATTGAAGAAGTGGTCGGAAGTGCTAAAGCCTTTGTCTCAGGAAACATAGTTTTTGATTGTCTTCTTTTTGTGAACTTTTCTCTACATGTTTTTCTTTAATACGATTTCCGTATTTTTATTACGTTAATTCAAGAAAATGAAAGGAACAATGATTCTTACAATTTGGCTGCAAATTTATTTTTTTATTATGTTTATTTCCATTACTCTGTATATATCTATATATATAAAAATGATTTGGTATTTAATTGAAACGCTAAAACTTGAAAACGGCTGAACCAAATCAAATACTTCCTTAGGGGGGTTTGTTTGTTGTTACCTCGCGAAGGTTTAGTCGAAGAAAAAATTTAAAAATGTTAGGGGGGCGTGGCACCTCCCATACAACCTTAATTTTTAAAGCTGATTATCTCTAAAACAGTTTAAGGTAGGGAACTGAAAATTGGTATAGAGGTAGGTGATATCAAAACCCTTCTCACTCAGAAAAGTGGGGGTTATCAGAAAAGGGAGCGTGGCACCTCCCATACAACCTTAATTTTTAAAGCTGATTATCTCTAAAACAGTTCAAGGTAGGGAGCTGAAAATTGGTATAGAGGTAGGTGATATCAAACCCCTTCTCACTCAGAAAAGTGGGGGTTATCAGAAAGGGGGGCGTGGCACCTCCCATACAACCTTAATTTTTAAAGCTGATTATCTCTAAAACAGTTTAAGGTAGGGAGCTGAAAATTGGTATAGAGGTAGGTGAAATCAAAAACCTTCTCACTCAGAAAAGTGGGGGTTATCAGAAAACGGGGCGTGGCACCTCCCATACAACCTTAATTTTTAAAGCTGATTATCTCTAAAACAGTTCAAGGTAGGGAGCTGAAAATTGGTATAGAGGTAGG
The DNA here is from genome assembly GCA_960531455.1 of Urophora cardui. Classification (NCBI taxonomy): domain Eukaryota; kingdom Metazoa; phylum Arthropoda; class Insecta; order Diptera; family Tephritidae; genus Urophora; species Urophora cardui. Next base: position 106,433,354 of record OY482673.1, on the reverse strand, counting down.
TGATATCAAAACCCTTCTCACTCGGAAAAGTGGGGGTTATCAAAAAAGGGGGCGTGGCACCTCCCATACAAGCTTATTTTTTAAAGCTGATTATCTCTAAAACAGTTTAAGGTAGGGAGCTGAATATTGGTATAGAGGTAGGTGATATCAAAACCCTTGTCAGTCAGAAAAGTGGGGGTTATCAGAAAAGGGGGCGTGGCACCTTCCATACAACCTTAATTTCGAAAGCTGATTATCTCTAAAACAGTTCAAGGTAGGGAGCTGAAAATTGGTATAGAGATAAATGATATCAAAACCATTCCCACGCATATAAGTGGGGGTTATCGGAAAAAGGGGCGTGGCACCTCCCATACAAACTTAATTTTTCATGCTGAATATCTCTAAAATTGTTTACGCTAGGGACTTGGAAATTGGTGTGGAGATAAACCATAACAATTCCATATTAACGCAAAATAATAGGAGTTATACGAAAAGGGGGCGTGGCTCCTCCTAACAACGCTTAATTTTTTTAGCTGAATATCTTTAAAAGGATTTAAGTCAGGGACCTAGAAATTGGTACAGAGCTATATGATAGGAGCATTCCATGGGAAATGGTAAATTTGTCCCGTACAAACATTTCGATTTCTCACACATATACCAGTTTTTCAAATGCAAGCTTCTGCATTTGTTTAGAAATTAGCCAAACAATATTGATGTACTAGAAACTTTGTTTGATAACCTTTTGTTTTATCTGTAAATTTTAAAGATTTATACCATTTGTCCCGTACAAACCATGTAAAAAATTACATTACAGTATTTTTAATTATTTTGGTATAACCTTATTTCTAATATTTTTGTAGTGTGAATAAACCCTGATATTAGCGCTACCACATTTACTTTTTTATTTTTTTCTAATACAATTAATTTGCCTAAAATTGCACCTGGTTCGCTTAAACCAAGGATCGTGGTGGACCAGCCCTGTCCCGTACAAACACACAACTTTTTTAAGATTTTTCACACATACACGAATATTTCAAAAGCAAGTTTCTGCTTTTAATAAGAAATTTATCAGATAGTAATAATGCACCAGATATTTTGTTGGTTAACATTTTGGTGTGCCTTTAATTCAAATCGAAAACTGGAAAAATTCGTACAATATGTCCCGTACAAACCATGGAATGCTCCGATATCAAAACAATTTTTGCGCATAAAAGTGTAGGTTATCGGAAAAGGGGGCGTGGCACCTCCCATACAAACTTAATTTTTCAAGCTGAATATCTATAAAAGCGTTTAAGGTTGGGACCTGCAAATTGATCAGGAGATTAACGATATCAATAGTATGCTTATGGAAAAAACAGTAGTTTTGGGAAAAGGGGGCGTGGCACCTCCCATGCGTTCTTAATTTTTAAGGCTAAATATCCCTAAAAGCGTTCATGGCATGTACATAGAAATCACTATGCAGATATACGATATCAATACCATGTTCACTCAAAAAAAGAAAAGATTTATCGAAAAATGCGGCATTGCACACTCAGAGAAAACCCGCATCGTAAAAATGACTATGAAAATATTCAGCTTTACTATTCGCTTTTTTACTATGAAAACACGGAAATATGACTATGAAACAACTTAATCTGAATATAAACGTATTATTTCAACCGTTCAAGTATGAAAGATATTCAACTTGAATATGAAAAACTTTGAGTTGGCTAGTAAATACTAATCCAACTGGACAAGTATTAACACCTGTCATTATAAAATTTGCAATAGTCGTCTTCAAGTTGAAACATATTTATTTTAACTACTGTTGATGCTTGAACTTCAATATGATTCATAGTAAACTTAAATATTTAGCACAGTAAAAGCAAATAATGCTGCGTAGATTTTCGTTCCTTCATTTGAATGCGGCTTTTCAAATTTCCGTAACCCTTAGATGGTTTATACATTGTTCGAGCTATATAGCATGATTGATCAACTCAAATATAACTCATTTTCCACAAGGGAAATGAGTTGACTTATTTAAAGCCAATTTTCATATTCCAGAGGTTGGCACTCTCGCCGAACCTTGGAGCTACAGCGCTCCCCCCACGTGAATACATAACAGGGTTTAAAAAACACATATGTATACACATGAATGTATGTGCATATGTACACACAAAGTTTAGACACATAGTTAAATTCAATATGAAATATATTTAAAACAAATACGCTGTCTCTTAGAATTGAATAAAAACATATTGAACTTCAATATGAATCATAGTAAACTTAAGAATATGTCATAGTCAGCTTCAATATGAACATTTTTTAAAACAACTATGTTGTAACTTTAACTTGACTATAAAATATTCAATTTGAGTATGCTGCATTTTTCAACATATTTAGGACAACTATTTTTCATAGTTGTTTTTACTATGAGAACACTTCAAGTCGAGTATGGTTAATTTTCATTTTTACTACTTAATATTTATTATGATGTTATGAAGTGCAACGTAGTCAGAATCACTATTTTCATCCTAGGCGCAAAACCATTGGTAAAAATAGTCAAATCAAGGTGTAAATAGTCAGATTTACGTGCGTTTTTTGCTGAGTGCACCTCCCATACGTACTAAACTTTTGAGGCTGAATATATCTAAAAGCGTTGGAGGAAGGGCCTGAAAACCATTATGGAGGTATACTATACGTATCAATACTCTTACTTAATTGGTTAAAATAGCCAATACTCAGGGAAAATAAATATCCGGAACAGAAAACTAAAAATTTTGTGTATCGTGCAGCCTTAAACTGAATACTAAAATTATATATTTTTGAAGTTGTATACACAATGAAGTAGTGAAAAATCGTTAATTTTCTATTAAAAACAATACCGGTGTAATAACAATTTTTTAAATGAAATTAATAAAAAAATCTATTTTGGGCAGAACGAAGTTTGCCGGGTCAGCTAGTATGTACATAAATATATACTAATATTGCATTTTCCATTCGAGGTGCCTATTCGGTGTAAAAAAAGTGACTGACAGACTTTTGTGCTTATACGTTTGCACTTATGTACGTACGTACCTATGTAGCCTAGAATTGTTATTATATACGAAAAGTGATCATTAAATTTTCAACACCATATCCTGCGTGTCAGTACAGGCTTAAGAACGTACATATGTAAGTATGTATACAAATGCTGCCAGCTTTCAAGTGTTAATACATTTATACATACGTTACTACAAATTGTTCACGCCAATGTTCTTTTTTTTGGCTTTTTGCCTGCAAAACATTCATATAATTTCACCTGAATGCAGAACTACTGACATCTCCTCAAAGTTCAAGCAAAACTCACCTCACTTCGTTGCTACAAATGTATCGCATTTGCTTTGTTTGCTTGCCTGCCTTTGGCAAGAGTCTGCCGTGTGGTGCCCGCCTGTTGCTCATTTGCAGCCCTTCTCCGTTCTGGCTGTGACAGGCGAATTACGGCTTGTTCGATGTGTCAGCAGCTCCCTTAGTTTTGCATCTTCGCTTCTACTTCGCCTGCCTTCATTGTGAATGTTGCACTGATTGTTTCTGCTCTTCTGCTCCGGGCGCAGCTGAATGGCTGGTTGAGGTGTTGATGAGGGCAACGTAAGTCAGTGGAGCTATTGTTGTTCGTATGGAATTCATTGCCATTGCCACCGTTTCAAACTTGAGGCCTTTTGGTCTGTTGTTCGGTTGGACGGCTGGTCTGTTTTTACAAATGATTGAAGCGTGAAAAGTCATTTGTGTGGAAATTCCCTTGACTTTTGTGCTTTATTCTCAAAGTCTTTGGAGCTTAAAAGGGGGGAGGGGGAGGGGGAGGTAAGAGAGTAAATTTTTTAAGTAGGATATTAGTGAGGTGATTTGTTGAAATGCTCATCATTAAATGACTGTCCGACTTTGAGAAGGATGTTGAATGGTATGTACTTACATACATATGTACATTCTGTATATAAATCTATATATTTTTCATGACATCCCAATAAACACAGACGCGAGGATGATATCGCGGCGAATTCGGGGCGAGTTCGCGAAAGCAGATTTTCGCGAACGTAATTTCTCGGACTCGCCTCGAGTTCGCGGCAAGTTCGAGAAAATCAATTTTCGCGAGAGTATTTTTTTTCAATTTTTAAAGTTGTTTTGCACTAAAAAAATCATTATATTTCTGAAATTTTACATTTATATCTGAACTTGAAAAGCTTTTGTTATTCATGAAAGTTAAGCTTTCTTTATAAAAATATTTTAAGTGCTTTGTATTATTTTATAAGGATTTAACCCATTGCCAGTAAACCAAACTGAACTTTTAATTTTTCGAAACGCCATTTATAAAAAAATCTCGAATCGCTAATGAACAAATTTTCGAATCGCCAAAAATCAGAGAAATAAAAAATTCTCGAATCGCTAATGTAAAAAAAATTCGAATCGCCAGCGATCCGAGAATGAACAATCAGAGAAAGCGAATCCGACGCGAATTCGAGGCGAATCCGTTGTGTTTATTGGGATGGAAAAAATTCATACATATGTACATAAGTATGTACGAGTAGGTATTAACTTCTTGAAAACTGATCAGGATGTAATTTTTAGGTGCCTTGTACCTACAATTTTTTTATGACTTAAGAACCTTTTGAGTTACATGAATGTACATATCTGTGTTCATATCGAACAGTAGCTTATGTCGAAATGCAAATTTTCAAGATACTCGTAAATTTGTGTAATTTTCTAGCAGTTCCCCGCACAGGATTTCCAAGTAAAATCACTGAAACTGAAGGTGGTTGAAAGCCTGAGAAAAAGTTTAAACAAATACTGCAGAATGTACTGAGATGCATTATTTCAACTTGTTGGATACTAACTAATTTTTTCCTTAAGTACACTTAAGCTACTGTTTCATATGAATACAGATATATTCCATGCTATTCTATTATTAAAACTCCATATTTCTGTAAAATCTGGTGTCCATTAAAATATATTACATATAAGAACATTTTGGCTTAACAGTCAATTCATATGTATATACATTAGGGTGATCCTTAAAAATTAAATTAGCAATTTTCATCGGTCTCACCCCTTAGATCTGTAACAGCACAGTGAAAGATAACACATATAAATCTTGGTCCCCATCGGAGATGGTTGAAGGGGGTCATATAGGCGTAAAAATTCAGAAAATTATGGAAATTAAAAAAATTAAATACATTTTCTTATACATATGTATCTAATGCTCGAAATCGATAGTTTTGATCTCAAAGATATTAAATATAAGCTTTGGTCCTGATCGGAAACGTTTAAGTGGTTTTTTTTTTTTTGCTCCCTATGCGACACCCGTTAACGTTATTTACCAACTGTTAATTGACGTTATTGCGTTTTCAAAACGAAATGAAATTTGGAATAAAGCAATTGACCTAATTTCCTAATTCAGACAAGAAAAGCATCAACAACGCAACAATACGTGTTAAAATATTTATGAACCGCGTGAACATCTTACTGCGTTGGTAGCCTTCGGCTATCTTTTACAAAAATAATCCTCAACAACAACAGCTGTTGATAACTCGACTGTCTGTGAACGTTAAGAATTATTTGAAAGTGCAATAAAGTCAACTGGCTTTATTTCGGAAGCATTCTGAAATAAATTTACACCTTTTTCTGCTGTACCATATGTGAATTTAAAATAACAATTTACATCAGCTCGCATTGAATTTGACCGTGTCCCAATAATATGGAACATTTTCCAGCACCATTATGGCAACCGGAACCCATCATTCAGTTTAAATATTGAGTTTTTTTTTTGTTTTATCTGGCCTTTACCAACAATATACATATGTATTTATCTATGTATGTATGTACCTTCATATGTCCATGCAATTCAATGTCATATAACCGCATTGTCCAGCGTTGCTTGTACGAAATGATTTTTTTAAATTGTTATTACTTTGTTTACGATTTCCTTTGTATTGCTTATACGAGTATTGTTGTTCGCGATAACACTTTTTATTATTGTTTGACATATGTATGTACAATCATACATATGTATGTATGTAGGTATGATATGTATAAATATATGTAGATATGCCATAACAATTTGAAAGCGATGTACATACTTACATACATATGTATGTTGTCGTTAGCAATTTATTTGTTGTACATTGTTGTCATCGTTAAACACCTTCATCGCGAATGAACGTGACCATGCGGCTGACATTTTCCACTTTCATTGGACCCCAATGGTACGCCAGCAAACAAAAATTAAAATCTCACCGTTTTTCAATGGATATTCCAGTTGCAGTGAATATTGTAAAAATATATGTATGTAATTGGAGTGAAATAGATGTATAATTTCTAAGTACTTAATTAGGGGATTCACAAAGTGTCATAAAGTCATATGTCATATTAAAATATTGTACGAAAATAGTTAAAAAAGCTTTTCCGAAGCCCTGTGAAGAAGTAAACAAAAGCAGCTGATCAAATAGCACGACCCGAAACATATCGTGCAGAGTTGTATTTATTTTGTACACATACAACCTAGAATGCAACAGCAAAATTTTATGACTTATGACGATATGACGCAATATGACAGGTTGTGAATCCCCTAAATATTTATATAAAGGCGGTTTATCAAAATCACTAAGGGCCGTTTACTCAACCTCTGATTAACGCCAACCACGGTTAAAGTTCGGTTAAACATCATTATCGACTTCATCAAACCATGTATTTAACATGTGGTCGAAAATGAAGTCCATAGCTTAACCGAACCTTTGTCCTCCGGTTAGCGTTAATCAGAGGTTGAGTAATCAAACACGGACAATGTCCATTATTTTATGCAACTTAAGGGGAAGAACTGAGAAAATTTTTTTTTTAATGTGTTTTAATAAAGTACATCCTGATCCGTTTATCGGGTTTTGTGTAGAAAATATTTCCGCTTAGTATATGTAACTTGGCGGTGACCGAAATAAACTTTTCCGAACGGTTTCAACGGTTTGTTAATTTATAAATTTGCCACGCATTAAATGGCGTACTGGGTTATGTGTGTCCTTAAACACAATTTCAAATAAGAGTGATACTTAAGGCTAACAAATATATAACTGTGTATACATATGTATGTATTTTATTCGGACCAAAGACAAAGCTTTTGGGAGCAATACAAACATTCTCTGGCTCACGTGGTGGTGGGGGTTTGATGCGTTTTCATATTATTTTTGAAGCGAACAATTTGTAACGATAAAGGCGAGAAATTCTACCTACGATAACATGTTGCGCGATGACAATAACAATAAAAAATACAGCAATTAAGTATGTACACACGTACAGGAAAATATAACGCGCAAACCAAATTTATTTAATAATTGGCATGTCGAACACGCTGCCGACGTTTATGGGATGGTAATTTCTGTCACACACTTCGCTATGGTTTCATAGCGAATGCCATGGCAATATAAATTAAAAAAAACACACCTCCGTTGAAAACAAAAGTAATACAGACATCAATATGTACATATGTATGTATCTCTTTTGTTCATAACAATAAAAAAATAGTCTTTCTTGCTTTGTTATTCAAACAATCAGCTAAAAATGACAGTCGTAATGATACCCACCACCTTACGAGGTTGCAGGTGTCTTTGTTCTTCGAAAGTAATAAATTACATAATTTCGTAATAATAATCAATTGACCATGAGTTCCTAGTGCCGTTTAATATTTATTAGAACACCAGGCGAGACCAGGTGATTCTCCACGTGATCTTTCCAACGCCTCCTCCCTCTTGGCCGGATGCCACTGGTGGGTGTTGATAGAAATACTTTTTGGGCTGAACTGTTTTTCGAACTTTTAACTATGTGAATGGCTGCGTAAAGCTCGTACAGGTTATCATTAAATCTCCTTCGACACTCGCCAATGCGCACAAATCCATAAATCTTCCAAATAAAATTTCTCTCGAATGCTCCAAGTGACATCTCATCTGATTTTGTCATCGTCCAAGCATTTGTGTCGTATATCAGGATGGGAGCGATGAGCGACTAGTAGAGCGTGATTTTTGTTCGTTGAGAGAGGAATTTAGTTCTCAACTACCTACCTACTTATCCAAAGTAGCACTTGTTGCAGGAGTGGTTTTTCGTTGGATTTCCAGCCTGACATTGTTTTGGTATTGTCTCGGAAATAACGTCTAAAGTGTTTTAAAAACGGGACCTCAGAAAAAACAGCTGAGTACACACATTGCTGCCAGATGGAAATATTTTGGTTTTATAGAACTAAGTGGACCATTTAAATCAGAAAATGTTCCACTTTCATTGTCTTCTTCACTTAATTTGTGCTGAAATTAAAAATAGGCAGTAGGAAAAAAACATTATGTTCGTTTCAAAAATTGGTATATTTCAAATAGGCAAAAATTGCACATTTGCTCCAATATTATTTTGGTTAGTTTTTCCAGTTTTTTTTACTTTTTTAAATTTGGTTTAATTTTAAAGTTTTTTATTGGCAACACTGATGGTAACATTAAAGTTCGGAATTAAATTTGAAGTTAACAGACCAAAAGATTTCAGAACTTATGCGAGTTATTTCATACAACTACATGGAAGAAAATTAAAAAAAAAAAAAACTAAAACAATTTGAGAAACAACCAACTAATGTAAATTGATTTGATAAGATTTCGCTAATTTAAGGTTTTTTAAGAAGAGTACAACCAAATTTGTTAAGTACCTAACTTAAGCAATTTGAATTTTTTTTTTTTATTTTACATTAGGCCAGTTGAGTTTGCCTTTGGTCACATTTGTTTGACACTGGATCCCCAAAAAATTTTAATATGTTACGTTTATGTGTTGTTATATCTTTTAAACTTTTTTTTTTGCTTTAAACAATTTATGTTGGTTGTTTGCAATCGCTAAAAATCCTGGCAATACTGATTTTGATCATATTGAAATATACCTATGCATGCAAACATGGCATTGGAGCAAAGTTAGACATAATACCATTGAAAGTTGGTGAAGAGTACAATTGGGAAGAGCGAACATTATTGATCTGAGTTTCATTTCACGGATTTCACACTTCTAAGCAAACAACTACAGATGCTGACATATTTTCCATACTCGTTAATTTCACCGCTTTTGCTGAATATAAAAATTTTATTGTTTTTTTTTTAAGTCAGTTATTTATTTGCTTAGGTTTTTCGCTTTTTATACTCAACTGGTGTTCATTAATTGGAAATGAATTGAGACATTACAAAGTAGCCAAATTTTGCTGGTAATAAATTTAAATAATAAGTAAACAAAATCGGTTGATGAATAAATATGATGAAAACAAATTCCATACAGTTTTGAAATACGATATTTGCTGTATCGAAAGAGACATGTTTACATCGAAAATTATCCGGCGCATGTATAATATCTATCGCTCGAGGCGTTGGGCTACGCATGAAAGAAATTGAAATTGGCCTGGTGGGTAACGTGCTCGCCTACAATGCAAGAGATACTGGATTCCAAGTAAGATTTAACTACGTTTCTTATTAATTAATTGAAACCCCAATTTTTCACCCTTTGGCAGTGCGCGGGTCTATTTCTTCCATGAAAAAACTTGCCATAAAAAAACATTTGCCGTACGGAGTAGATATAAAACTGCATGTCCACGAAATCCAATGTGAATTGGTATAGAAGCTCGGCCTAAAACTCATTACAGTTATACTATTCGCTTCAGTGTATTGTATTATATGTATATTTGTTTCGAAAGTAAGAGCCGACTATCTTATATTCGGCGCAACCCGAACTTAACGACCTTACTTATTTGAATTGCGGCGTCTGCATTTGCTGCAAACAATTTAACAACGTTGCTGGGTAACACGAAAAATCAATTTTCGATCATGTAAAATGCAAATTCCAATGAACGCGCTGACCGCTACAAACGCGCGGCCTACGATCGCCCAAGCAAGTAAGCCAAGCCAAACCAAGCCAAGCCAGTCGCGTCGAGTCAAGTCATGCCGCACTGAAACAAGCAGTCAACCGACGACGACAGACCGTCGTCGATTGTCTTACGTGCGTGGCATCGTCTTCAGCACGTCCACACGGAACGAGCGAATATGGTTTCGTTGTTGTTGTATTGTTTGTGTTGCCATTGTTATGGCAGTTGGTAAGAAAGTGTCCACCCAAAGCTCCATCACTGTGTAGCGCCGCGCCACACTCCCCACCGTTTATTGCATATGATTAACATAGTTCTTTTTTTCCATTTTTCCATGGCCGAGTTTTTGCTTGGACCAATTTCTATACCCAGATCTTCGGGATTATGAAGTAATATAGTGATTTTTAACGAAATAAAGTATCGATGTACAAGTTCGTGCATCAAATTGGTTTTTGTGAAACTTTTTATCCACTAGCTGCTCTCTGAAGTCTGATTCTGCACACATTTTGGTCTAGTCCCATGTTTCATTGTCTTAATATTTCAATTAATATCTCCAACTATCGGATTCTTTGACTGAACTACGAGTAAACTAATCATTTCAGCAACCCAAAACAAGATTTCTTAACAAAAACTCGCAAATGGGTACCGAGTGTACGGTTGCACCGGAATTTGATCTTCTGAACTTATTTTGTTTCTTCCACATAAAATATTTGCTTTTGTTGTTCCAACATCGTACATACGCATTCGAAATAACCGGCAGCGTTTGCTCTGATTTTAGTTGTTGTTACCTTGAGTTTTTAATCTGGCAAAGCAACGCGTTGATCTATTTCAGATACCTATACTAGGGTGGGGCGATTTACTAACCTATATAACGCTATAGAAATTTGGATTCCTCTCATTTTTCTGAGTAGAAAACTTCTCCACGACATTTGTCTAAAATTAATTTTGATGTTCCGGAATTTGGTTTTTATGAACCAAGACGAATTTTTGAAAATAAAAATTGGGCAAAAATCGGCAAAAAAATATCTAGGCCAATATGCACATCGAATTAAAGCAGAATTTTGTACTGAATCCAGATATAAAATCCGAATTAAAATCGGATGATCCGTTTTCGAGATATAGCCTGATTTCTGGTTATGGAGGCTGAATGCCTAAAATCGCATATTTTCGCGATTATCTCTTGTTGTGTACAATAGTTATATCTTTATTTTTTTTTTTGCAAATTTCTTAAAGATATGTCAATACAATATATGAACGGTGTTTTAAAATATTAATTTATCTTGCGGTATAGGAAAACTAGAATGCACTCTTTTTTCCTTGGCCCAAAATCGCGGTATGGGTTCTCTATGTTATAGTCATTTGATACCGATGATTTTCGCCGATCGCGCTTTGTGTACAATAAATTCTTCAAATCCAAACTTTTAGAATTTTAGCTGCAAAAATTTAAGAGTTATTCCCTAAAACGTAGACTTATGCTTCTGAATAGCAACCAATAGTACGCTATGGCGTATGAGTAACCTTGAGTTTTTTTAGAGTTGAATAAAGCAAACAAAACCAAGTCCCATACAGCAAACGGCTACGTTTTGGGTTCTAACTCTTCAATTTTTCAGCTAAAATTCTGAAATTTTGTATTTAGAGCATTTATTGTACACAAAGCGCTTTCGGCGAAAATCATCGGTATCGGATGACTTTAACATACAGAACCCATACCGCGATTTTGGGCCAAGGAAAAAGAGTGCATTCTAGTTTTCTTATACCGCAAGATAAATTAATATTTTAAAATACTGTTCATATATTGAATGGACTTATCTTTAAGAAGTTTGCAAAAAAAATTGAGATGTATTGTACACAACAAGAGATAATAGCGAAAATATGCGATTTTGGGCGTTCAGCCTCCATAACCAGAAATCAGGCTATATCTCGAAAACGGATCATCCGAATTAAATTCGGATTTTATATCTGGATTCAGTACAAAATTCTGCTTTAATTCGATGTGCATATTGGCCTAGATATTTTTTTGCCGATTTTTGCCCAATTTTTATTTTCAAAAATTCGTCTTCGTTCATAAAAACCAAATTCCGGAACATCAAAATTAATTTTAGACAAATGTCATGGAGGAGTTTTCTACTCAGAAAAATGAGAGGAATGCGAATTGCGATGGCGCGGTATCGATTAATTTCCCTCCATACAAATCGCCCCAGCCTAACCTATACATATGTACGAATATGCACATATGTATGTATATTTGTATGTAGGTACATATTTACATATATATAGATATATGCATATGTATATAAGCTCAAGTTGTTATTTTTATGGTTGTTAGCTATCTTGTTGTTGTTGGTTGAAAACTTGTAAATGTCATTCAAATCACTACCAATAAACGCTGATATATCCTGTTCGCGATACAGTTTACTGCTGTTACTCTTGTTCGAACAATGTTCGGCCACAAACTCAAATCTGAATAAATTTTAAACACTTCGTCTTCGGTTTGCTTAATGCTCTTTATTTGTTTACGCCATTTTCTGCTTTTCGGTTCGCTAATTTCTTTGATGTTTTGTAAATAAACTTTTAACTTTTTCGAGGTTACGCAATCTCTTTATCAAGGAAGGATCTAACAAATCTCCGATATAGTTCAATTGTCAGAGACTGGATACGTCATACTAATTTTTGTGGTCGTTAGTCCACAGCCGCATGATACATACATATATATGTTGATTGAATATGTGCTATGGTATTTACACAGATAACTTTTCTTAATTTCACTCCAGCAAAACAATTACTATATCGACAACTGAGTTAAAGATCGCCCCAGTTCAAAGAAGTTTTCAAAAATGTCCTTGTTCTGAGAAATATGAATTAAATTTGCTATGAACTTGGGCTTAGTGAACCAAATTTTGAGCTGGGCCGTTCTTTAGAAAATTGTCTGCACTGGGTGTCGATATGTACTCTTCTCATTATATATTTTTAAAAAGAGATGGAATGTTATGAGTTCTGAGAAAGAAAGAAATGCGGTCCTTTAATAGCCGAAATTGAAAGAAAATATGACTATAATGTTAGGATGCATTAAAAAGCACACGTGAGTCATCGCATATCCGTAGAAATCTGTTCTTCGTATTAAATAACCGCAAGTCCCCGAGCTTGGTGAAATTCTGTCCAGATCACATTATCTATTCGAGACAGAGAGTAGACGAATTTAAAAGTGGATTCCTCAAAAACCTTAGTTGCTATAAATTTCCTTTCATTGGACATCCACATACATATCTGTGGACATTTGGAAAAGCAACCTAAGTCTAAATTCGCAATTTTACAGGAGAGCAAAAAACAGTTTTGCAAGTGCACAGAGTATTTCCATCATATATTTCCATAGAAGTAAGAGAGTGGCATGATAAAACAATCTTCTGTTTTTCATTTTAAATTGAATTTTTATTTCTTGACGTAACGGTTTTTATTTAAATGGATTTCAAATAAAATAAGTGCTTTTTCCAAACTCTTTTTTGAAAAAAACACCCACTTATCTCAATTTATGTTCTTTTTTCAAATTCATCTTCATCAAAATTTTATATAATTTTAGCCTCCTAATTGGAATTAAGTTCATTTGGCAAACTAAAATATGATAGAAAATCGACTTAAGTTGCTAATTAGGTTGGTTTTTCAAAAGCATATTGAAAAAAATATGCCACCTAAATTAAACTAGGTTCTTTTTTCAAGAGGAATTCTTGCAATTTTTCTTATCAGTCTATCTTATCTCAAGTTAAGTGGCTTAGGGCCTAGGCAAATGCATATGTGAAAAATATGGACTTAAGATGATTTTCGATTCATCATATCTCCTGAACCCGACATGATATCATAACACCGATTAGACAGAAAGAAGCGTATTTTAAAATGTATCTTTATGATAAAAAAAAGCTGAAAATGCACTTAGGTCGACTTAGGTTGTTCTTTCAAATGTCCACAGATATATTACAAACGAAACTGGAAGGGTTTCTTCAATGTCTTCGGAGCGCCTTTTTGACTCTCCAAGTAGAACTAACTTCTCAACGACAATTAATGAATTGCTTGCGATAGAAAAGATTTATCAAAAATTCGTAACATATGAATGTACAATAACAGGGATGCAAATGTTAATACACAGAGGTAGCTATGAGTTTTTCTGGGCAGTGTTTATTTACATATCGCACCCCAAATCAAAAAGTGGCACAACTCAAAATTTTTCGAAATCGAGTTTTTTTCATAAACGGGTATACGGAACATATCTCTAGCGATTGTCAAAAAAAAAAACTTTTGAATAACTGTATCTTTCGACCGAAAAATAACCATTATACCTGGCCCTTTGCCATACGATTGCTTGTAATGAAAAAAAAAAGTTTTTCGGCTCTCCTGAAAATTTTTGAATTTTGAGTTGTGCCACTTTTTGATTTAGGGTGTGATATATATTTTATTTTTTTAAGGCTAGAATTCGAACCAAGGACCTCTGGAATGCATGTAAACGGAGTATGTCTGTTCCAAATTGGTATTTGGGAATGCAAGGGGAGAAATAATTATAAGTAATTTAACATATGATGAATTTCATATCAAACCCAATATGCGTTGAACCCGACCCCCTCAGAATTTCATGAAATTTTGCACAGAGGTACATCTTACCTACCCAAACACAACCTCATTTTCAGAAATTGCATTTTCGAAAAATTGTGGGCGTGGCAAGCTATCGAAATATTCAAAAATATTCGAAAATATTCGAAAAATGACGATAATAGGTACTTTTAAAGTGTGATTACTAGGGAACGGCTTTACCGATTTCAAAGATCTTCACACCATTAGAAAGGTATTGAAATTAGCTTTCAAAAAAATACACTGTAAAAATTTTTTTTGTTTTAGTACACTGAAAAAAAAATGTTTTCCAAAATAAAATTTGAAACTGAAAAAACACTTCAAAGATCAAGCGATTTTGAAAAATACACATTTTTTTTAGAAAGGTCTATTTAATATATATAACATATCTGAAAACTAAAATGGCCTTTTTCTTTATTTTTTTTTAAATTTGTTTAAGTAAATGCATCTCTTGGCTTTCTTATATTTTGATATCACGCGTAAACTAATCAACCGATTTCAAAAATTTGTATACCGTTAGAAAGGTATTAAAATCACCTTTTGAAAACATACACTGTAAAAATTCTATATTACATATTACACCTAAAAAAAATTTTTGAACATTTTTTTTTCAAACTCAACTGAATTTTTTTTTTTTCAGTGTAATATGTAATACAGAATTTTTACAGTATATGTTTTCAAAAGGTGATTTTAATACCTTTCTAACAGTATAACAATTTTTGAAATCGGTTGATTAGTTTACGCGTGATATCAAAATACAATAAAGCCAAGAGATGCATTTACTTAAATAAATTTAAAAAAGAAATAAAGAAAAAGGCCATTTTAGTTTTCAGATATGTTATATATATTAAATAGACCTTTCTAAAAAACATTCTTATTTTTCAAAATCGCTTGGTCTTTGAAGTGTTCTCCCAGTTTGAAAAAAAAAATTTTGAAAATTTTTTTTCAGTGTAATATGTAATATAGAATTTTTACAGTGTGTGTTTTCGAAAGGTGATTTTAATACCTTTCTAATGGTATAAAAATTTTTGAAATCGGTTGATCAGTTTACGCGTGATATCAAAATATAAGAAAGCCAAGAGATGCATTTACTTAAATAAATTTAAAAAAAAAAATAAAGAAAAAGGCCATTTTAGTTTTCAGATATGTTATATATATTAAACCTTATATATATTAGACCTTTCTAAACAAAATTTGTATTTTTCAAAATCGCTTGATCTTTGAAGTGTTTTTTCAGTTTCAAATTTTATTTTGGAAAACATTTTTTTTTCAGTGTACTAAAACAAAAAAAATTTTTACAGTGTATTTTTTTGAAAGCTAATTTCAATACCTTTCTAATGGTGTGAAGATCTTTGAAATCGGTAAAGCCGTTCCCTAGTAATCACACTTTAAAAGTACCTATTATCGTCATTTTTCGATTATTTTCGGATATTTTCGAATATTTCGATACCTTGCCACGCCCACAATTTTTCGAAAATGCAATTTCTAAAAATGAGGTTGTGTTTGAGTAGGTAAGATGTACCTCTATGCAAAATTTCATCAAATTCTGAGGGGGTCGGGTTCAAAATGTTCGTTTTTTCAGCCTTTGATATGAAATTCATCATATGTATATTTATTATATTTAATTTGACTTGGGGAGAGTGAGAAATTTGAAATTAAGGTCGTAGCGAGACTAGGCGGATATTTGCTAGCACACATGTATGTATGTATGTACAAATGAATGCTTGTTAACAGAAGGTTTTTGTATAAGAACATACATATGTATGTATGTATGTCCATTTGTATGCCTATGTGTATGAATATATGTATGCTTGCCAAGAAATATGCATGCGAATTAACCTTTGGAGGCCCAAGCAATGGCTCAATGGCTGTCATCAGTGAGTGGGCAGTGATAATTATTATTATGTATGTCTGTCTGTATGTACATATGTGCATATATAGAAAATTGCAATTTGCCCCAATGCATTGCCGCCGCGGCTGCCGTTAAGTATACGATTTTCAATACAACATCGTAACGAGCATTCGGACCGGCCCAAGTCACAGGTGATAATGATCACTTGCGCTATTTGTTGCTGCTTCACGGCAATAATCGTGCTGTTGGCATTGAGCGCTGCTTGTTAGCAAAAGTGATGAGTTGTCGGCTGCAAATGTAATTTAAGCAAAAAAAAAAAAATACAAAATAACACGAACCAAAAGCAATCGGCGAGAAGGGAAAAGTCAATATGAATACACATGAAAAGAATACAAAATCGCCATATTACCCTTTTAAGGGTTTTTCTTCAACTCCGCCTCTCCCACTGACGCCGCTGATGCCCGTAATGGCAATGCCAAAATCATTCATTGCAATTGCAATGCACAGGGCTATAACATGTTGTTGCCACGTCAACACTTAAATGTTTTGGACAGTTTTAAGACGGTTGAATGAGTTGAATTGAAAGCAAAGCAGATGCAAATGCTCGATGAATAAAATGCCCATTGCGCAAGCATGCGAACAAATGATATCGAAAGAAAAAAAAAAGAAAGAACAATGCCAACTGAGAAAGTACGTAGGGACTAAGGAATGTAAGAATGGAGTTCTTTAAGTGGCAAACTAATTATTCTATGGCCGAATTGCGATCTGATTCAGGAATTACATATATTATTATTCTGACTAAGTAAAAGACAAACGAAACATAGTCGAAGTTCGGATTGAATCGAACATATTATGTAAGTATGGCCGAGTTTCGCTCCCAATTCGAGGCGTGCTCCTTAACATTTTTCCTACACATAGAGTATTTCAACCAGAGATGCTTAACGAACGAACGGATTCTATTTCGTTTTGTTAATTCACAATGCTAAATTAGCAAAATTGTTTTGTTTCGTTAATTCGCAACGCTAAATTATCAAAACCATTTCGTTTCGATAATTCACAAAACTAAATTATCAAAATGCAACCGGTAACGTTGAAACGAAGTAAATCAACAAAAAGATTGCCTGCGCGAGGCGCATACATACACAGCTGGCACTGAAATCGTAGCAGTTCGTGTGCATATGCATATATGTATGTATGCGAGTACTCGGCCGATTGTTCGCGACGGCATTGCGAGCGGACTAAGCATTTCAACGTTATAAATTTGGTTATGATAACGCTAATCAACGAAATGAAATTATTTTGATAATTTCTTTTTGCTAATCAACGAAATGGTATTATTTCGATAATTTCATTATCGTTATTTTGCGGCTATAAATTATTTTGATATTTGCGTAAACGGTAAAAACCTGAATAGTTCCAACGGAAACGATTGCTTTTTTTCGGTAAACGATAATATTAACGTTACGATGCATCCTTGATTTCAACGATCAAAATTTCGGCAAATGCCATGGTTAGGAAGAAGCTCGGCCTGAAACTCGTTAGTGTTATATTCCACTGCCATCTGGATCAAAACGGAATATATGTATTATCCTACGAGTATATGTGCAATGTACATATTCATATGGCATTTGCTCCATTCATAAAAATATACATACATACATATGTATGTACATTAGATGAGTTTTTTTTTAGATATTCCCACCGGCACCGGAATATGAAAATAGGATGTTTTAGAGTAAGTAAACTGAAAACAAGTAAAAGCGCGGCTGTCTTCGGCCGTACCGAAGACTTCATACCTTTCATGAGTGGGGAAATGAAAAGTTACCTATGCATGTATGTATGTACATAGCCTGATTTAGTATAATTTATAATTTCAATTCTGTGGGTTATTTATGGAAGGATTTAAATGTAGGAGTTATACGACAAAATGTGTATATCTGAACAATCGGTTGTATGGGAGATATACGTTATAGTGGTCCGATCTTGGCAATTTTCGGTAACCTTGTTTCGGCCAACATGTGTACAAATACTTCAAAATTTCACGCCGTTAGCTGTTAAAATGGAGGAGTTATACACCAAAATGTGTATATCTCAACAACCGGTTTTATGGAAGCTATATGCAGCGTTGCGTGATTCGAATCAATTTTGATTTCAAATCAACTTTCAAATAAAGAATCAACTCGATTCGTGATTCAAACTATTTTCAAATCAAAAATAATTTTTATTTGTGATTCATTTCGCAAAGGAATCAAAAATACCCTTTGATTCGTGATTCAAACCATCTTCAAATCAAAGATAAATTTGATTTGTGATTCATTTCGCAAAAGAATCAAAAATAGGGTAGTAAGCTGGGGTGCCTTTGACACCTTTTTTTTAACACGCTTTTATTAGCTTCACCTGTATGTATGTATGTATGTATGTATGTATGTATGTATGTATGTAACTTCATCCCATCCTAAAAGTTGCAAACGTTTAACTCAATTATTATTTTTTTGAAAGCTTCACTTTACTTTTATTGTGTTCTCTCCTCTATTATTTCTATTCACCTCCGGATTCGAAACGTGACATCAACATGGGATTCAACCCAACGACATCATATAATGAGATTCAACATTATACTCTATGCTTCATTGTGGCTTTTATGTTACCTCTCTTCAAAATAGCCTCTATGAATTTCATTCAATTCACTCCCGTATGCAAGCCAATAACAGAGAAGTTGCAACTACGAATAATCGTGGAAGCCAGAGACCCAACAAAATTCTGTTAGTGCATCTGGTGAATAAAAAATTTTAATTCAACACAGCTGGCTGTTAAAATAACAGAAGTAGAGCGAGTTCGTCTGTAGAAAGGAATGTTATATTAAATTTCTGCACATCTGCTGATATGGCTCATTATTCCTCCCATACAAAACCGCTGGTGTTTTAACTATTTTCTTATCGAATTTGAATTATAAATAAATTAAAAATTAAAAAAAAAAAATCAATTAAAATTAATTTCAATTTGACTTTACTGGGACTCGAACCTGCGCATCAATGCATTTTCTGTATTAAAAACCATACAACAATGCATCAGTTTGCTACAACCGGTGAGTATTTTTACAATTTCCACATCGATTTTTTAATTATTTTAAAATTTTCGAAATTTTGAAAATGTAAAAACATTTTGTTGTCCATTTCATCTTGTTGATGGCCAACCCATCAACCTCGTTGATGAGCAACGATCAACCATCTCTATACCTATGCCAATGAAATTTAATTGTCACCCTCTCTGAACAAATAGATGATGCATCAATACATATGTACATATGTACATACATATGTACATCTATTGAGCAATAATAAATTGGTGGCTGCTTCAAAACCCTCACCATTCAGTTTGGTGTATCGGGGCACAGTAGCTGCTAGACTCTGATGACTGATCAACGAAAATCCTACTGTCCCCCAAACATATCAAAAAATGGTTGTGTACACAAAAGCATCTATTGAATTATAATTTTTTAATACAGAAAGATATGCACATAGAGGCGCAGGTTCGAGTCCCAGAAAAATCAAATTGAAACTAATTTAAATTGATTTTTTTTAATTCTTAAATTTATTTATAATTGAAATTCGATAAGAAAATTTTAAAATTACTTTGCTGTTTTAGGAATTTGGTGCATTGGTGAAATCGGTGTATGTGAATAAAACTAAGAATATCAGCAGATGTGCACAAATGTAAAGTAACATTCCATTCTACAAGCGCGCTGCTAATTTTTTCAACTTTTCTCTCAAATCTGTAATTCACCATCACTCAACTCTGGTAACGTTAACAGTATGCAATAAGCAAAAGCAGAAAAAATGCAAAGACAACTAATTGCTGGAAGTAAAATGAAATCCCCCAAATCGCGTTGCTTTTCTTTTGCTTAACTATACAAGCAAACACGGCTCAGCTGAAAACTGAAGCGAATGAATCGTGTTCTCGTTTTTTACTCGGCTGGCCGAGTTTGCTAATTAACTTTTCATTAGCAAAAGCAAAGCAAAAGCAAATGCAGCAAAAGTAGCTAAGCAATTTCAAACCCTGGTTCAAATTCTATTTATAGCACGGTTGCCGAACTTGGTAATTACCAAAATAGGTTATTTTTCGCTGTTGGTTTCTTGGCAACTTTCACATCTGTTTGGCAATTTTTGTTTTCAAGAAGTTGTTTACTATTTTTGGTATACAAGAAAATATGGAAGTGATAATAGGACAATGAGAATATTTTGGAGCACTGACTGTTCATTGTGAATGTGCACAGGCAAATAAAGAAGAGCATATCTCCGATTAAAAACTGAAATAGTTTCGCTTCGATACACATAGTACATATTAGTTGATATTTTTTCGTTTAGGCTTCATTTTTGAGCTCTTATGACCAATGTTTTTTTTTTTATAAGGAAAAAATGTATGTGAAAATACATATGTATATAGATCTATTTCGGAGATCACCACAGCCCTTCATCAGACTTCTTTTTACTTTTATTCTTGCGTCCGCATAAAACATCCTTTAATGAAAATTTTCACTAAAAAGTTAAAAATAAATAATAGCTTAAAAAAACTAAAAAACACGCTTTAATCTTAAAAATCGTACTAAAAATTGAGAAATAATTTAATTAGAAACAAAATGATGAACGAAAATATAAGTATTTAAGGAAAAGCGTGGGGGTGCTCAATAATATTTGAATATGAAAATATTCGATTCGTACAACTAGTACAAAAATATACATACCTAGTTGCGAAATTAAAGAGTACGTTATATGAAATCTCAAAAAAGTCAAAATAAAAATATTAGTTAAAAACAGCGATCTTAAATATTTTTTGACATACTGAGCACCACCAGACATTTTTGGAGAAAACTAAGGTTTTAACAATTGACAGTAACTATTCATTATTCATCTCAATATTTGAATAGCTAATGAGTTATAAAAAACACGTAAATACCTTTTTCAGATACTTTTTTAAAAAAAAGCCATTTTGTCAAATGTGCCCCGTGGTAGGGGTACCTGTAACTTGAATGGGGGCACATTTGACCATCACAATGTAAACTAAATTTTATTAATTTTTAACTTAAAAAAAACGAGGCATTATATCATAACACAAAATTAAAGTTTTTATTTACACAGTATAACAATATTATAATAATAAGCGAAAATATATGGTAAATTCACTAGCTCTTTTAATCTTGTACGTTGTAAATTAAATGTGTATTAGAAAGCAACAACTGTGGTATATAGGTTGTATTGTATTTTGTTACCAGATGCTTACTAAAATTTTAATATCGAAAACACCAAGCAAAAGTGAAAAAGGTAATATTATAAAAATATAAATGATAAAAAACTTGAAAAAAAGTCAAAAAATAAAAACAAAATCGAATAGGAAACTCAATAAACATAGGCTGCGCTGTTGTATTGATGTTATTCTAATTTTTATGGGAAAACTGACCCTGCTGATACAATTGTTGTAAACCCATACCACTTTATAACGTTATACTACTTTAAAAGAGCTTATGAATTACCCAATGGATATTTGAAAGTTTATATCGAAATAATATTTTATACTGCATCGAGATGTTCTAGATGGGTTTGTTTTGGCAGGTTTAGCTTTCTTAGAGGCACATAAACGTTTAATTGGTCTTATTATTTTATTTGACATTCGTCAAAGGCTCCCCAAACTGGAAAGTCAAATGTACCCCAAATGACTTTATCCAAAATAATCATCACAAAAATTTTTTTTTCTTTCAAAACATTTAATAATTAAGATTTATTTTCAATCTTTAAGCTTCGAAGAGCCAGTTAAGAACACTCATTTAAGAAAAAAATTTAGTTTTACTTGTGAAAACGCTTACGTGGCACTACACAAAAATTACATCAGCTAACGGAAAATCATCGAATCATGTGTTACTTCGCTAGGCATTAAAGCAGATCTGCCAAATTAGGTATACACATGTGTTATTATATAAGGCTGCATTCAATTCTATTTTTGTGAAGTTTTTATAACGTTTTTACACCAAAAATGGCAAAGTCAACGGTGCCCCAAAGTCAAAAGGACCCCAACTTACCCTACCCTTTGATTCGTGATTCAAACCATTTTCAAATCAAAGATAAATTTGATTTGTGATTCATTTCTCAAAAGAATCAAAAAAAGTTTATTCGAATCAAAAATTTGATTCGAATCAAAAATTTTATTTGAATCAAAAATTTTATTCGAATCAAAAATTTTATTCGAATCAAAAATTTATTAAGAATCTTGATTCGAAATCAAGAATCAAAAAAGATTTTTGATTCTTTTGAGAAATGAATCACAAATCAAATTTATCTTTGATTTGAAAATAGTTTGAATCACAAATATAATAATAATAATAATAATACCCAACGGTTTACCCTCCATATCCCGCCCGACCGACGCGAGGGGCGCCAATCCGCATGACGCACGGATATGTTTTTTTTTTGTTTTTTTTTTTTTTTTTTTGTGCCGAGTCGTACAGGAAGGGGTTTGTTAGGTGTCGAGATCTAAAACTATTCAGCTACAGAACAAAATTCATCAGCTGATTGTATATCATTTATTAAGTGAGGCTAGAACTATTTTTTTTATAATAAAAAGCGAGTCTGAAGTGTCAAACGTGCTGGAGTGATTATTAAAGTCATGGCATAAGCGGCGGAATGGTTCATTTAATTCGAAATTTGTTTTGCAAGGTTTCACAAATAGTGGCTTGAAATGCCTCGATACTCTACATGGAACGTTAAAATATAACTCACTTAGAAGGCATGGGCTATTTATAAGTCCAGTGATTAATTTAACCATAAAAACTATACCAAGCATCTCTCTACGACTAGAAAGTGAAGGCAAATTAATGAGTTTTAAACGAGAAGTGTAAGGTGGAAGAATGTAATCTGAGTCCCAACGAAAGTTCCGCAAAGCAAAAAGCAGGAACTGCTTTTGGACAGATTCTATTTTATCTGAAAAACACTGGTAGTGGGGATTCCAAGTAATAGATGCGTATTCCAAGATAGGTCTAACTAAGCTTGTAAATAGAGCTTTTGTGACGTAAGGATCATTGAACTCCTTAGACCATCGCTTTATAAATGCAAAGACAGCTTTAGCTTTGTTGACAGTGGAGTTTATATGGAGGTTAAAGGTGAGTTTGGAGTCCATTGTGACGCCAAGATCGATAAAATTAGTTACCTGATCTAGATTATGCTGTGATATTTTATAAGAAGCTGGTTGTACTGTTCTACGAGAAAAGCACATAACTTTACATTTT
Source organism: Urophora cardui (assembly GCA_960531455.1). Taxonomy (NCBI): domain Eukaryota; kingdom Metazoa; phylum Arthropoda; class Insecta; order Diptera; family Tephritidae; genus Urophora; species Urophora cardui. Next base: position 106,409,774 of record OY482673.1, on the reverse strand, counting down.
TTTAAGTTTAGCGGCATGTAGTTTGCTTTACACCAATGAACAAGGTTGTTAAGATCTGCTTGTAAGAAAGATCTATCTTCTATAGAGGAAAATGATTTAAATAGTTTTACATCATCAGCATATAATAAGATCTTAGAATGTTTTATTACAGACGAAATATCATCAATGAATAGCAGGAACAGAATTGGCCCAAGGTGGCTTCCTTGGGGAACGCCCGAAGGAACGAAAATGACATCGGAAGAACAGTTTTTGAAAATAACTTTTTGAGTTCTACCATGTAGGTATGAAGATATCCATCGAATAAAACTGGGTTGAAGACCTATTAGACCTAGTTTACGGATGAGCAATGAATGACATACTTTGTCAAAAGCTTTACTAAAATCCGTGTAAATTACATCTGTGTGAGCATTTTCTCTAAATCCATTTGAAACATAAGTTGTGAACTGCAATAAATTAGTTGTGGTAGATTTTCCAGTAGAAAACCCATGTTGAGATGGCGATATTGATGAGGAAATAGAGTACTTCAGATAATTAACAATGATTGCTTCAAATAATTTTGGAACCGCTGACAGCTTGGCTATGCCTCGATAATTTTCAATAGAAGACCTACTGCCATTTTTGTGTAGGGGTATTATAAAAGATTCCTTCCAAACTAATGGGAAAACACCTTTTTTTAGAGACAAGTTAAATAAGGATGTTAGGGGCTTGTAAATATTTACAGCACACTTTTTAAGAAAGCAAGCCGGAATGAAATCCGGTCCAGATCTAAATGAATCTTTTAAGGTTTTTAATGAATTTAAGACTACTTCCGGAGATATAACTGAGACATGAGTTAAATTGGATGGGGTAAGTCTAAACGGATAATCACTACTTTTAGGAGAATCCATAGAATAATTCGAACTAAAAAATTTTGCGAACATGTTAGCAATAAGTTGGCTATCAGAAGACGCAGTGTTATTATAATTCATGGCGGACGGAAAACTATGAACTCTACGTTTTGAGTTGACGAAGTTATAGAATGATTTGGGATCGTGAACCAGTTTTTTCTTCATTTTGCATAAGTATGATTTGTAACATTTTTTGTTTAATGCCATGTATCTATGCCGCAAGACTGAGTACTTGACGTAATCTCTATGAAGACCTGATTTTTTGTATAGCTTAAAAAAGCGTGACTTTTTATTTTTTAATTTTTTAAGCTCTTTGGTGAACCATAACTGTGTTTGTTCTTCATTGACCCTGCGTTTAGGAACATACTTTAGAAATAGGTTATAGATGGTGTTATTGAAATGTTCAACACAAAGGTCAATATCATCTACATAGTTTGGCCAGGGAAAGCGCGACAACTCTTTATTTATTTTCTTGAAGTTCGCCTTTGCAAAAACAAATTGATCACTAGAACTGAAATAATTTTTAGTTCCATTTTCGTTAATAACTTCATAAGAGAACTCAATAGCAGGATGATAAACATCCTCCGGAAGAACTAGAGGGTCACACCGATTTAGGGAGAAGTTCGGAATATCATTAACGTATACTAGGTCTAATATCCTGCCAAATTTATTTGAATTCAAGTTTATTTGGTTGAGGCAGAGTTCAGCCATTTCTTCAAGGAAAAAAATGTGATTATCTTTAGAAGAAACAGGTACAATATCCGAGTCATTAACGTTCCAATATATGCTCGGGAGGTTAAAATCACCCAGTACTACCAGAGTATCAGAAAGTGTCATCCTAGAGTTTATAGATTTAAGTGTTAACAGAAGCTCATTGTAAATTGACGTGTTGGACTTTGGTGGGATATAGCAAAGGGTTAGATACATATATCCTTTACCAATCAACACACGTATGCATTTGAGCTCAAAGTAAGCATTGGATGAAACACTAACATCCTCAGATGGCAACGATGTGTGCACTGCAATTAGAACACCACCGCCAATTCTATTTACGCGGTCATTTCTGTAGATTTCATATTGATTCGGAAGAACTTCTGAGTTCAAGACGTGAGGTTTGAGCCATGTTTCAGTCAAACAAATAATTTTGTAATTACAGCAAAATCCATTTAAGTACAGATCAGTTAATTTGGTATTCAAACCTCTAACGTTTTGGTAGTAAAAGCTTACAGTTGATATAATTAGTTTTTTGAAACTGACTGAGAATTAGGTAATCTCACGACGTTCATGTTGTTTTTATTTGGTCTAAATTCAAATTCGCGAACAAACGCGCCATTCGGCCAAAATGATTTGTGAAGGATCGTTTCAAAATCGGTCGGATCTACATCGATTTTAAAGCTAGAAATGTCGCGATCATATTTAAAATTAAATTTACGAATAAATAAATGTTTTGGTTTGAACTTGGATGTAATATATAAATTAATGTCATCAGGAGAAGTGTCTTTCGCGAATCTAGACACAAAAATAGACTTTTTAGGAGGAATAACAACAAGTTTCTCAGAAGTTCTTTCGGAAGTGAGGGGTTCAGATCCATTTAAAGATTCCAGGATGTTTAAGGAAGTTAATGCGGTCTTTGAAGTTGATGGAGCAGTTTGATTATCAACATGGTTTTTGGCAGAGGATCTAGTGGGAATCGGTTTAGGTGGAGGAGTTTGCGAGGTATGAGGACACGGAGAGGCTAAATTTATTAATTCTATAGGTGGAGATGGAGTTTTCTGTTTAGCTCCAGCATCAACACCCTTATGAGGACTACTAACCCGTTTACGCTTTAATTGGCCATCTTCAGAGCTTGGGAATTCATCAAAGCTTTTGAGAGATTTAAACATTTCTTCATAAAGCTTAAATTTCTCAGCCAGCATCGACAACTCTTTCCCAATTTCGTAAAAACCATTTCTGGTTTGTCTGAAGATTTTAAATAAATCAATTTCTGCGGGTCTGCATTTTATACAAGACCAGCGAACCCCTTTTTTCTCAATAATGGCGTCAACGACTCTACCCGTTAAACTAGCACATTTTGCATGAGCGGTCCCATCACAAAGCCAGCATGACACATAAGAGTCGCTTTTGACATTACAATTAAGGTAAATACACGACATGATGAAATAAATTCAAAGTTAAGTTTTGTATATATAAAAGTTGTAAGTGCAACTGGGTATATAACAACAGTTTAAAAGCACAAAAGGTTTGGAAGCCAATGACGCAACAATCAGCTGAGCGTAATGCAGCGAACAGTTTTAAATGCACTGTATATGACACTCAACAAACAAGTGCAAACAGCTGTGAACAAGAAATGGCAAATAAGTAAGCAAAACAAAATAAATCAAAATGTGCACAAACAAAATCAATAAGTAATTAACAAAGTATATGAGAAAATATCAGAAACAACAATAACAATAAGTATGAGACGATGACTCGGCACATAAAATTAAAATCATAAATAATGATCAAAAATCAAATAAATTTTAAAATCACTTATCTCCAGTGGTGCACAGTAACACTCATTAATTTTACAATCACTTCAATTAATTTAAGGTTGAATTAATTTAAAGAAATTTAATAATAAATTGAGAGCAAAAAATACACAACTTCACAGTTTGACGTTTGCACGAAAGAGTATTTCTGATTCTTTTGTGAAACGAATCACAAATAAAATTTATCTTTGATTTGAAAATAGTTTGAATCACGAATCAAAGGGTATTTCTGATTCTTTTTTGAAACGAATCACAAATAAAAATTATCTTTGATTTGAAAATATTTTAAATCAAGAATCAGAAAATATTTTTGATTAGTGATTCAGTCAAATCAAAATCACGCAACCCTGGCTATATGTTATAGTCGTCCGATCTTGACAATTTTCGCTTGCCTTGTTTGAGCAAACATGGGTACAAATACTTCCAAATTTCACGTCGTTAGCTATTTAAATGGAAAAGTTATACACCAAAATGTCCATATCTGAACAATCGGTTGTATGGGAGCTATATGTTATAGTGGTTCCATCTTGACAATTTTCGCTAACCTCGTTTGGGCCAACATGTGTACAAATACTTCCAAATTTCACGCTTTTAGCTGTTAAAATGGAGGAGTTATACACCAAAATGTGTAAATCTGAACAATCGGTTGTTGTGGAACTATATGTTATAGTGCTCCGATCTTGACAATTTTCGGTTACCTTGTTTCGGCCAACATGTGTACAAATACTTCAAGGTTTCATGTCCTTAGCTGTTTAATGGGGAAGTTATGCAGAAATTACACCCCGAAATTTTCATATATATCTGAATAATCGGTAGTTTTCTATATGTTATAGTAGTCCGATTCAGTCGGTTCCGATAAACGATCAGCTGCACATAACAACATACCTGTATTCAAAATTTCATTCAGATATCTCAAAAACTGAGGGACTAGTTTCCGTTCACACAGACGGACGGACGGACAGACAGACAGACGGACAGACGGACATGGCTTAATCGACTCAGATCGTGATTCTGATCGTATCGGTATATATTTTGGTGGGTCCCCCACGCTTCCTTCTGGTACTTTCGACAAAAAATTTTTGGCACAAAGTTATAATACCATTTCATTCTCATGAAAGGTATAAAAAATTTCACTTTTCAAAAAACTGGATGGAGCCACACCGAAAACCGCGCCAATCCATTTTGCTGTGTCCACCGTTTCGACACATAGAAGTCAAAAATTATACTCAAATGTCGCCGATATCCTTTAAAATATTCTGTAGTCATCCTGGACCACTTATTCGCAAGTATATCGGAAATTGGCTAAGAAATTGGCATGTAATGAGTTCCATATGCAAGTCCTAGTTAAGACCTTTAATTTGATACCAATATTGCCCAATAATATTTTGGGGCCATCCGGGTCCACGTTTTTTTCCGCTATCCACGGTCTCGATCTTCCGAATTTTTTTTTTACATTTGTGGAGTTATTCAACCAAATAAAACAATCACTAATAACCAAAAAAACCGTCTTCAAGAGCAAAATTAAAAAAAAAAAATTAGAAATTTTAAGGTATGTTACCCTTTTATACCCGACTTTACTTCACTTAAACTTGATGAACTCATCCAAATATTATTCGATTTTTAATAGCTATAAATTTCTGGAAAGCGCATTAAATAACGCAGCCTACCGTGTGATTTAGTTAAAAAATAATTTCCGATTTCGGGAAGAGTATAGGGCAAGAAGTTGAAGATTCATGAGAAAAAAAAGAAAATTATCAGTTTAGACTGCGATATTACCTTCCCTGGGTAATGTACCAAAAAACGGAATACGCGTATGTGTGGATATCAATTTTTTTTTTTGGGCAAAATCCTAACTTTTTGTAGACATAAATCTAAACATACCTTGAATTCTGCGAATTTGCGCGGTTTTTGGTGTAGCTCCATCCAGTTTTTGGAAAAGTGAAATTTTTATTCAGTTTACTCACTCTAAAATAACCTATTTTCATATTCCGATGCCGGAGGGAGGATCTGAGAAGGTTTAAAGAATCCCATACAAAAAAAAAAAACTCATCTAATGTACATAAATATCTTCAAATGTAGAGTGTAAATACATTTACTAAACATATACTTAACTTATAAATGCATTAAAAAAGGTGTTACTCTCTGCTCACTTATAAGGTAAAAATGTGGATAAAAGTAAAGTAAAAGTTTCGACTGACTTTCCAAAAATGCTAATTTTATATATCGTTAGGCAGCAAAAGTGAATACAGTGGTGGTTGAGTACAATGCCATTATTCATATTATTCATGCATATGTACATACATATGTACATATGTATGCATCAATGTATTTTTGGGGCACACAACTTTTTGCAAATTCAATTGAAGTGAACAATGTTACAAATTGGAAAAGAAAGGGTTACATGTGAAAGGAAAACCGATTCTTGTGCAGAAATAATAAAAAAGGCAACAGTTGCTTGCACTTGGCCAAGCGTAGTATTTGGCTCTCTAAATGCACACAATGAAATTTATGTTAATTGATCCGCTGGACTACTGTATAATTTTTCTAAAGCTTTGGACTTTCCGTTGACCTTTTCTTCTTTTGCGGTCATTGGAAATGGAAGAGATATACACACATACATATATGTATATGTATACATTAACATGTGTATACTATTTTATAGTCATGTGAAAAAAAAAAATGGGACAACTACTTGGATAGAAAATTATATATAGAAATATATAAAAAGGAATACGCTTATTCAGTTACACACTTACGTATTTACGAGTGGTTGCCAGCTGGGGCAGCTCCCATTCCAGCTCGAGAAGGCTTAACATAAAATACAACGCCACCTAGTGGGCCGCCAAATTGTTACTTTATTGATCTCTGACATTTTGTCATGAATCTATCTTTTATTAAGCCAATGTAACAACAGCAACAAAATAATACACAGTTGCAACATACCTGCATACGTGTCACATGTTGCAAGCAATTCTACTCCATATGAGTATGGTTCTCTAAACATTTGTTGCTACATTCTTGTTGCATTTGTATGTCATCTTTGTCTCTTCATCTCCAATGCGAATTTGACATTTGAATTATCAGTTACAACCCGATCTAACAAGGCAACAAATAACGTGGACACATAAACACCAACAAGCAAGCAACAAAAAAAAAACAACAGCAAAACAAAGCAAAGCAAATCGGTTACAACTTAATTCTAGGAATGCAATTTGCTCAACATATTCAAGTAGATTTGATAATTTCAAACATACATACCTGCACATATACATATGTACATACATACATACATATGTAGGGTATATATGTATGCAAGAACGTGTATATGAGAACAAGCAACATAATGGTTTACTTTTTTTGTCGCATGAACAAATTTTGCAAATGCACATGTGTGCAAATTTCTATGATTTCGTTTCTGAAACGTTTATTAGTATTTTAAGTACTTAATTTTATGTTCATCTATGTTAAATTTTTTTTTAGATTTTCCTCTAAGTTTTTCCTTGAGTCTAAAGTTTTTTGAAAGAAAGAAATATATTTTTGTTAATATTTTGGTAATATAAGAATTACTTTTGGAATTTATTGAAAGGAATTTAAACACCTTAAATAGCTCAGTTTTTTGCTAAGGTTATAGTCTGCATTAGAGACGAATGGCTCAAACGATTTCTATTCCAGTTTTTTTGGGTGTGAAAATGTATTTAAAATACAATAGAAACAAATTTCATATGCTGGGTTTACCTTCTACAATTTTCTTTAATGTAATATAAGCTTTGTTCTTCAATTGCAAGGACATGTTGAATAAAAAATATGTTAGACTAGGAATGGAAACAGAAAGAATCATAAGAACGCAGCAAAGCAATCCAAGCGGCTATGGCCATGGTTAGCCATGGCAGACAGCACAACATATTATCGCGATCAACGCGCTTAGGCAGACGCAAGCACCACCAACACCAGCCAGTTAAAGCTACACAGCCTTTGCGGGCGAACGCGTTCGGCTGGAAACACGACACGTCAGCAATGAGCATGTTTGGGAAGAACACCGCTCGCTGTAACCGCTGGAAGGAGATGATCGCGCGCATAGTTGGCAAGATAGACACTGAATTTTTGATAGCTCCGCAGGAGGAGGCATTCACAATTCTGATCGGATATTGGATGATGTTGAGTAGCAAACGTTCGCGTCGGAAGAACGATACTTTGAGGAAGCTGGGTTGAGCGTATAAGTGCCCGCATGCTGGCACCTTTGCTGAAGCATCTGACCATCTGTGGAGCTTATAAATAAGCCTGTGAAACTTGTTAGCATTTTTTTTACTTTGCTTTTGCCTGTATTGCGCTTGCCATCCAAAGGCTTAACAAGAAAATCAGCTGCGTCTAGCTTCGACTCAATATTTGTTCCTCTCTATACATACATATAGTACATACATACATATGTACATGGGTGATTCGTGTTTGTGTGTTTAGTGTTGCATTTCACAATGAATTTTTTCGCAAAGTAGATGATTGCTCACTGAAGCGCTCGTTGTTGATTGCGAGCTTCAGCTTGTGGTACGTCTCGTTTATGGCACTTAACGAGGTCCTTCAAATCAACTCAACGCAAGATAAAGTTAAGGCAGCTACTCAGGCGATGACAACAACTACACACGTTTAATGTAAAACTGTGAATAATTTTTTTTTTCTTCTTTTTGGTTTCTTTCATTTGCAAACAGAGTATTTGCCAAGTTTACTTGGTTCCTGGAATTCCCTCCCTTGTGCGCTGCTGCCCACCCGATACGTCAATGTTTGTTGCTTGTTTAGTTAGCTGGTTGGTTGGCTGGCCGGCTGGCTGGCTGAGGTTGAGGGCTTTTGTGATTTCTGCTGCGCTTCAAATTGGCCTCAGCATTAATCGTACCGCATCTTGTTTTCCAATACGACAAGTTAATAACAGAGTACCAAAAAACGCCAAAATGCCAAATGAGATGAAAGCAAAATCAGTGACGAGAGCTCGCGATCAAGACGAATGATTTGAATGCAAACAAACTAAAACCAAATATCTACCTAAAGAAAACTAGCTTTGGGTGGAACCGAACATTAAATACTCAGCTGTGTACTTTACATTGATATTCGCTTGATTTGGATTTACCTTTATCTATAATACACTACCACGAATATAACCGCAACGAGTTTTGGACCGAGCTTCTACCCCAATTCATGCTGTGTGGATTAATTTTTCCAACAAATATTGTGCACCTACAGTTTTATGCCGGCTCCAAGTGGCAGATGAAAAGCTTTTCATGGCAGAAATACACTCGGATGGGAAGCCAACCACTGCCGAGGTTGTGCGATGTTTTTTAAAAACTTAAATTTCAATTTTGTTTGACTCGGGCAGGACTCGAACTCGAAGCCGAAACCCCCCTCATAGTAGCCGAGCTCTCTAACCACTAGGCCATAGTTTTAAAGATATATAAAAGTTACTTTCTCACACTGTTAAAACCAACCGTTATGTGGCAAAAAAGCCATAACATCTTCTATACAACGTATAGTTGGGTATAAAAGCATCGAACCAAAAACGTTTAATACAGAACGAGTAAGGAAAAGCCGTTTTTCACAACGTGCCAAGTAGCGTGTTGGTAAGACGAAGGTGTTCTCTGCGACCACGGCATTGATACCAATTTAAATAAACCTCCCTTGGCAGCGAGAGGCATAAGGACGGTGGCGGCGATCTTACGTTGCCCAAATACTTCGAGTTACCTTCACTTTAGTCATTCATCTTGTCATTCGTGCCAACCAAGCAGAGTTTGCGGCGACGGTGATCGTGAAATTTTTTGAATTGTACCCGCGTATTGTGTATGTTTAACAGCATTGAACGTATGATGCCTACAAGCGGGCCATTTACACAGTTACCCCGCTGGTGTTTTGTTGCAATTGAAGAACGCATTTGATCTGAATACCAGCTCTGAAAGTTGACTGTAATGATTTACAAATATATGTACAATTATTAAGCGAAAATAATAAGGAGGTAATAAGAAGAGGTCAAGAGGCTAAATGATTCCCGTTTTGTTCATTTGGTCAAGTAGGAGATGTTGCTTTAACTTTTTTTTTTATTTTTATCGCCAAAATATAAAATGAAACTAAGTTTTGTAAAATATGTTTTTTGATTTTTAAAGTGCTTGTTTCAATTGTTTTTTTTTGTTGTAGTTACAGGATACCCACCCACCAGGTAAACGGTTCGCTCCGACTGCCATAGATAAGCTATTTCTCGTTATTCTTTTAATATTACCTAGACGGGTTTGAGGGGTTCCACAAAGCACTATAATATAGTTTGTTACGTTGTGATGGATGTGCTATGTAAATATATGCTTTTCCTGCGAAAATTCATCCTGGAAACATTAATGGGGTCTTTTTTTCAATACTGTAGTGTCAAAATGTTCTGGATTTTTTCAACTTTCATTTAAAAACAAACATTAAAATATTATCTACTAAACTAGTTTCCACACAAAAACTTGACTTAGATTCGAATTAGAAATTTAATTCTAACTACACCTTTTCAAGTCCATAATGAGAATATGTAAGATCGTATTGAGAAATGTAAATTCGTATTGAGAAATATAAGTTTAAAATGAGAAAACCGGAATTCATATGGGAAAGTATATATTCATATTGGGAATTTATAAGTTGATATTGAGAAATATAAATTCGTATTGAGAATGTGTAATTTCAAATTGGGAAATGTAACCTCGTTTTGAATTTCGATTTTCTCATTTTTGAGTTTTGGTATTGACCTTTGAATTTAAATAGAAGTTACAAGCGAAGATATACTTAGCATACAACTGAAGTTTCATATCGAATTCAAACTTTGAGAGCCTCTCCTGCAAAACGCAGTTTTCAGACTTAGTACAGTATTGTTTGGAAGCGTCGATATGAAATCTTATTTGCCCCTATAAACGCACGTGTTACATATTCTAATTAAAAAGTGTAAGGCAGAAACGCTTTAGGTAGGTAATGCCGACCACTGTTGAGAGACGACCAATATCTGTCTTTAACTGTACTACTGTATTAATAAATAAATACTCGTATATATTTACATATATTTAGTATATTTATGTACATACGTACCCACTCACAAACTCATCATATGTTCTGTTTAGTCCTTTTCACCTCTATTGCATATTGGCATATGATTTATTTATTTTTCAGCTTTTGTTCCTTAGGGCGATGATGTCGTCAGTCTGATGCACGCCAAAAGTTAAGAAACTCGAAGCGAAGTCTTCATTAAATTATGTTGAACGGCAATCGGCTTTGGTCGATATAAACAAAAGAGGGGAAGCAGGAGGAGGCTGTTCACTGCTGGAAAATTATATAAGCCAATCAATTGTGCTCCGTACAGTATCATGAACGGCTGAGCGCAAACACGTCGTGCAAGATCCACATTTATCGCGATCAGGAACCCATATTTAATATTCATATTTTTTTTGTTGACGTCACACAACGGTCGCTGCCTTTCTATAGTACGTACCTAGATACATACATACATGTATTTTAAACGCTTTGATATGCACGAAAGTGCTTATAGTTATGTGGATGGCTGGCTATTCTAATTGTGAATATGAAACTATCGTTTGTAGGAATAGCCTTTGATTACAGCTTGAAAGTTTGTTTTACAATAAATACAAAGTTCTTCAGCACAAAGCCAAAGCATGATGTTCGCAGCGAGGCGCTGTGACTTCTTAATGATAACAAATTAACCGAAAAAATCAAATTTTTAATTAGCTTTCAGTAACCGAGACAACACCCATCTTCGAAAATATAACCATCTGTCAACAGATGACTATAAGGAATTTCCATTGATCAGATTCGCTTCCTAACTTTTGGAGACAATCTGCTAAGCTTTCTAGCTTGTTAGTTTAATCACCCTTATTACGGTTGTCGTCGTCGACGTCGTTGTCACTTTTCAGTCGACATCACGTCGCCTCGACGTCGTCGTCACATCGACGCAAAATCGGTATTAGCTAAACGTATTGAGACGACGTCGATTGTTTATCGGTAAACCGAATGACGAAAGTACCATCCCTATAATTTCTGCACTAGCTGTTTGATTTTATTTACAATCTGTGCGCAATTTTTTCCGTATTTTTAATCTGTGCTATTTTGATAATTTATTTCTTTATTATAAATGTATTTTGCATATGATTCATCAAGTTTTAGTGATGAACATAGCAATGAAGTGCTCGAGTAATCTATATATATAAAAATGATGTAAAAAATGTTACTAACCTCATCAGATGAGAACGGCTGGACCGATTTCTGTAAATTTTTTTGTCAGTTGTTAGTATTCTCGAGGAGATGGTTCGTACGGAAGAAAATTTTGGAAAATCCCTCCGGAGAAGTCCGAAAATTGGAAAAATCGATGTGTATGTGTGTATGTGTGCATCTGTGGATGTGTGTCCTTTATAAACTCCCAAAGTAACCAACCGTTCTTTATGAAATTTTCACAGTAGATTCATGTGGTGTTAGTGCACATAGTAGTGTATAGAGAATTTCTAAAAAGAGGAAGCTTCTCGGAATACAGGCCTAAATGAGGACCCAGATCGATCCAGCAAGTCTTCGAGCAATATTGGTATCAAATGAAAGGTGTTGAACAGGCCTTCAACATAAAGTTATTTTCATTGCGATACCTAGGCCGGGTTCCCAGATATGGGTTAAAACGTAGGACCGAGTGACCCTGGAAAGTTCCTGAGCGATATTGGTATCAAATGAAAGCTGTTGAGGAGGACTTCAACAAAGAGCTTTTTAAATAGTGATGCCTAGGCCGGGTTCCAAGATTTGGGTAAAAGCGTGGACCCGGATAACCCCTGAATGTTTTCGAGCGATATTGGCAGCAAATGAAAAGCGTTAAGCAGGCTCCCACATACAGCTTTTTTCATTGTGATTTCTAAGGCTTTTTCCCAGAGATGGCTAAAGTAGTGGGCCCGGATGGTGATGGACGGTCCCGGTAAGGTAAAGGTAGGTAGCTATAGGGATAGGGATAGGGATAGGGATAGGGATAGGGATAGGAATAGGGATAGGGATAGGGATAGGGATAAGGATAAGGATAAGGATAAGGATAAGGATAAGGATAAGGATAAGGATAAGGATAAGGATAAGGATAAGGATAGGGATAGGGATAGGGATAGGGATAGGGATAGGGATAGGGATAGGGATAGGGATAGGGATAGGGATAGGGATAGGGATAGGGATAGGGATAGGGATAGGGATAGGGATAGGGATAGGGATAGGGATAGGGATAGGGATAGGGATAGGGATAGGGATAGGGAGACTACCCCTCGATAGTGGGCGGCATATTCTCTGAGTTTATTTCTACCTTGTAAACGCTTCTTACAGAATTTGCATTCAGAGCCGACATGAAACTCTAGGTCCATCCAAGTAATAGTAATAATAATACAATGGCGCTATTATAACTCTGACGAGTTTTATGGCCGAGCTTCTCTCCCAATTCGAGGTGTGCTGTTTTTTATTTTGTAATACTAATCCAAGTACCTAGTAGGAAGGACAAACATTAAAGAGCACTTATGACTTGTTACAGTTATATTCTCGCCAGCGTATTAAATCTATATTAAAGTGTATACACGCATAACATCAATGGCGTAGGGGGTAGGGGCAGGGGGGGCATGTGCCCCCCCCTGGCTCCTGCTTAATATTATAATGGCATCACAGAATAGTACAGAAATTTACATGTCAAAATAAAACAGTGAGATTTGTTTCGACTCGTGTCTACAGTTCACTAAATATTTTAGCACTAGCCTATACCCGCGGGAGTTCGTAGGCTTCGTCCTTGATTGATTCGGCTATATTTTGTGAATACGATTAGTAGAACACAATCGATAATTGAGGTGACCTGTAACCGTTAATACATACGCGGTTGAACATCTAAAAATTTTGTGTCTTGATGTATGAACAGTCAATTAATGCCGTGTGTTACCGTCTTCGTTGCAACAGAATAACGGATGAGTTCCGCATATTATGACAACCACACATCCATTCATTAGACACGTAATGCCATATCTATATATATAAAAGGAAGTGGCGTTAGTACAAACGCGTATAACTCAAGAACGCCTGCACCGATTTGGATGATTGAGACAAATTCAGATTGTTCTCTGGCCAGAATAGGAGAATATCCAATAAAATTCCCGAAAAATGCAAAAAAAAAAAAATATTTTCCCATATATTTTGTATATCTATATATATAAAAGGAAGTGGCGTTAGTACAAACGCGTATAACTAAAGAACGCCTGCACCGATTTGGATGATTGAGACAAATTCAGATTGTTCTCTGGCCAGAATAGGAGAATATCCAATAAAATTCCCGAAAAATGCAAAAAACAAAATATTTTCCCATATATTTTGTATATCTATATATATATATAAAAGGAAGTGGCGTTAGTACAAACGCGTATAACTCAAGAACGCCTGCACCGATTTGGATGATTGAGACAAATTCAGATTGTTCTCTGGCCAGAATAGGAGAATATCCAATAAAATTCCCGAAAAATGCAAAAAACAAAATATTTTCCCATATATTTTGTATATCTATATATATATATAAAAGGAAGTGGCGTTAGTACAAACGCGTATAACTCAAGAACGCCTGCACCGATTTGGATGATTGAGACAAATTCAGATTGTTCTCTGGCCAGAATAGGAGAATATCCAATAAAATTCCCGAAAAATTAAAAAAAAAATATTTTCCCATATATTTTGTATATCTATATATATATAAAAGGAAGTGGCGTTAGTACAAACGCGTATAACTCAAGAACGCCTGCACCGATTTGGATGATTGAGACAAATTCAAATTGTTCTCTGGCCAGAATAGGAGAATATCCAATAAAATTCCCGAAAAATTAAAAAAAAAAATATTTTCCCATATATATTTTATATCTATATATATAAAAGGAAGTGGCGTTAGTACAAACGCGTATAACTAAAGAACGCCTGCACCGATTTGGATGATTGAGACAAATTCAGATTGTTCTCTGGCCAGAATAGGAGAATATCCAATAAAATTCCCGAAAAATGCAAAAAACAAAATATTTTCCCATATATTTTGTATATCTATATATATATAAAAGGAAGTGGCGTTAGTACAAACGCGTATAACTCAAGAACGCCTGCACCGATTTGGATGATTGAGACAAATTCAGATTGTTCTCTGGCCAGAATAGGAGAATATCCAATAAAATTCCCGAAAAATAAAAAAAAAAAAAAATATTTTCCCATATTATTTGTATATCTTCTATATATATAAAAGGAAGTGGCGTTAGTACAAACGCGTATAACTCAAGAACGCCTGAACCGATTTGGCTGATTGAGACAAATTCAGATTGTTCTCTGGCCAGAATAGGAGAATATCCAATAAAATTCCCGAAAAATGCAAAAAAAAAATCTTTTCCCATATATTTTGTATATCTATATATATAAAAGGAAGTGGCGTTAGTACAAACGCGTATAACTCAAGAACGCCTGCACCGATTTGGATGATTGAGACAAATTCAGATTGTTCTCTCGCCAGAATAGGGGAATATCCAATAAAATTCCCGAAAAATTAAAAAAAAAAATATTTTCCCATATATTTTGTATATCTATATCTATATATATATAAAAGGAAGTGGCGTTAGTACAAACGCGTATAACTCAAGAACGCATGCTCCGATTTGGATGATTGAGACAAATTCAGATTGTTCTCTGGCCAGAATAGGAGAATATCCAATAAAATTCCCGAAAAATTAAAAAAAAAAATATTTTCCCATATATTTTGTATATCTATATATATAAAAGGAAGTGGCGTTAGTACAAACGCGTATAACTCAAGAACGCCTGCACCGATTTGGATGATTGAGACAAATTCAGATTGTTCTCTGGCCAGAATAGGAGAATATCCAATAAAATTCCCGAAAAATTAAAAAAAAAATATTTTCCCATATATTTTGTATATCTATATATATATAAAAGGAAGTGGCGTTAGTACAAACGCGTATAACTCAAGAACGCCTGCACCGATTTGGATGATTGAGACAAATTCAAATTGTTCTCTGGCCAGAATAGGAGAATATCCAATAAAATTCCCGAAAAATTAAAAAAAAAAATATTTTCCCATATATTTTGTATATCTATATATATAAAAGGAAGTGGTGTTAGTACAAACGCGTATAACTAAAGAACGCCTGCACCGATTTGGATGATTGAGACAAATTTAGATTGTTCTCTGGCCAGAATAGGAGAATATCCAATAAAATTCCCGAAAAATGCAAAAAACAAAATATTTTCCCATATATTTTGTATATCTATATCTATATATATATAAAAGGAAGTGGCGTTAGTACAAACGCGTATAACTCAAGAACGCCTGCACCGATTTGGATGATTGAGACAAATTCAGATTGTTCTCTGGCCAGAATAGGAGAATATCCAATAAAATTCCCGAAAAATTAAAAAAAAAAAAAATATTTTCCCATATATTTTGTATATCTTCTATATATATAAAAGGAAGTGGCGTTAGTACAAACGCGTATAACTCAAGAACGCCTGAACCGATTTGGCTGATTGAGACAAATTCAGATTGTTCTCTGGCCAGAATAGGAGAATATCCAATAAAATTCCCGAAAAATGCAAAAAAAAAATCTTTTCCCATATATTTTGTATATCTATATATATAAAAGGAAGTGGCGTTAGTACAAACGCGTATAACTCAAGAACGCCTGCACCGATTTGGATGATTGAGACAAATTCAGATTGTTCTCTCGCCAGAATAGGGGAATATCCAATAAAATTCCCGAAAAATTAAAAAAAAAAAATATTTTCCCATATATTTTGTATATCTATATATATAAAAGGAAGTGGCGTTAGTACAAACGCGTATAACTAAAGAACGCCTGCACCGATTTGGATGATTGAGACAAATTCAGATTGTTCTCTGGCCAGAATAGGGGAATATCCAATAAAATTCCCGAAAAATTAAAAAAAAAAATATTTTCCCATATATTTTGTATATCTATATATATATAAAAGGAAGTGGCGTTAGTACAAACGCGTATAACTCAAGAACGCCTGCACCGATTTGGATGATTGAGACAAATTCAAATTGTTCTCTGGCCAGAATAGGAGAATATCCAATAAAATTCCCGAAAAATTAAAAAAAAAAATATTTTCCCATATATTTTGTATATCTATATATATAAAAGGAAGTGGCGTTAGTACAAACGCGTATAACTAAAGAACGCCTGCACCGATTTGGATGATTGAGACAAATTCAGATTGTTCTCTGGCCAGAATAGGAGAATATCCAATAAAATTCCCGAAAAATGCAAAAAACAAAATATTTTCCCATATATTTTGTATATCTATATCTATATATATATAAAAGGAAGTGGCGTTAGTACAAACGCGTATAACTCAAGAACGCCTGCACCGATTTGGATGATTGAGACAAATTCAGATTGTTCTCTGGCCAGAATAGGAGAATATCCAATAAAATTCCCGAAAAATTAAAAAAAAAAAAAATATTTTCCCATATATTTTGTATATCTTCTATATATATAAAAGGAAGTGGCGTTAGTACAAACGCGTATAACTCAAGAACGCCTGAACCGATTTGGCTGATTGAGACAAATTCAGATTGTTCTCTGGCCAGAATAGGAGAATATCCAATAAAATTCCCGAAAAATGCAAAAAAAAAATCTTTTCCCATATATTTTGTATATCTATATACATAAAAGGAAGTGGCGTTAGTACAAACGCGTATAACTCAAGAACGCATGCTCCGATTTGGATGATTGACACAAATTCAGATTGTTCTCTGGCCAGAATAGGGGAATATCCAATAAAATTCCCGAAAAATTAAAAAAAAATATTTTCCCATATATTTTGTATATCTATATATATAAAAGGAAGTGGCGTTAGTACAAACGCGTATAACTAAAGAACGCCTGCACCGATTTGGATGATTGAGACAAATTCAGATTGTTCTCTGGCCAGAATAGGGGAATATCCAATAAAATTCCCGAAAAATTAAAAAAAAAAAATATTTTCCCATATATTTTGTATATCTTCTATATATATAAAAGGAAGTGGCGTTAGTACAAACGCGTATAACTCAAGAACGCCTGAACCGATTTGGCTGATTGAGACAAATTCAGATTGTTCTCTGGCCAGAATAGGAGAATATCCAATAAAATTCCCGAAAAATGCAAAAAAAAAATCTTTTCCCATATATTTTGTATATCTATATATATAAAAGGAAGTGGCGTTAGTACAAACGCGTATAACTCAAGAACGCCTGCACCGATTTGGATGATTGAGACAAATTCAGATTGTTCTCTCGCCAGAATAGGGGAATATCCAATAAAATTCCCGAAAAATTAAAAAAAAAAAATATTTTCCCATATATTTTGTATATCTATATATATAAAAGGAAGTGGCGTTAGTACAAACGCGTATAACTAAAGAACGCCTGCACCGATTTGGATGATTGAGACAAATTCAGATTGTTCTCTGGCCAGAATAGGGGAATATCCAATAAAATTCCCGAAAAATTAAAAAAAAAAATATTTTCCCATATATTTTGTATATCTATATATATAAAAGGAAGTGGCGTTAGTACAAACGCGTATAACTCAAGAACGCCTGCACCGATTTGGATGATTGAGACAAATTCAAATTGTTCTCTGGCCAGAATAGGAGAATATCCAATAAAATTCCCGAAAAATTAAAAAAAAAAATATTTTCCCATATATTTTGTATATCTATATATATAAAAGGAAGTGGCGTTAGTACAAACGCGTATAACTAAAGAACGCCTGCACCGATTTGGATGATTGAGACAAATTCAGATTGTTCTCTGGCCAGAATAGGAGAATATCCAATAAAATTCCCGAAAAATGCAAAAAACAAAATATTTTCCCATATATTTTGTATATCTATATCTATATATATATAAAAGGAAGTGGCGTTAGTACAAACGCGTATAACTCAAGAACGCCTGCACCGATTTGGATGATTGAGACAAATTCAGATTGTTCTCTGGCCAGAATAGGAGAATATCCAAT
The DNA here is from genome assembly GCA_960531455.1 of Urophora cardui. NCBI lineage: Eukaryota > Metazoa > Arthropoda > Insecta > Diptera > Tephritidae > Urophora > Urophora cardui. The sequence goes on along the minus strand of OY482673.1, from coordinate 106,391,285 downwards.
AAAATTCCCGAAAAATTAAAAAAAAAAAAATATTTTCCCATATATTTTGTATATCTTCTATATATATAAAAGGAAGTGGCGTTAGTACAAACGCGTATAACTCAAGAACGCCTGAACCGATTTGGCTGATTGAGACAAATTCAGATTGTTCTCTGGCCAGAATAGGAGAATATCCAATAAAATTCCCGAAAAATGCAAAAAAAAAATCTTTTCCCATATATTTTGTATATCTATATATATAAAAGGAAGTGGCGTTAGTACAAACGCGTATAACTCAAGAACGCCTGCACCGATTTGGATGATTGAGACAAATTCAGATTGTTCTCTCGCCAGAATAGGGGAATATCCAATAAAATTCCCGAAAAATTAAAAAAAAAAAATATTTTCCCATATATTTTGTATATCTATATATATATAAAAGGAAGTGGCGTTAGTACAAACGCGTATAACTCAAGAACGCATGCTCCGATTTGGATGATTGAGACAAATTCAGATTGTTCTCTGGCCAGAATAGGAGAATATCCAATAAAATTCCCGAAAAATTAAAAAAAAAAATATTTTCCCATATATTTTGTATATCTATATATATAAAAGGAAGTGGCGTTAGTACAAACGCGTATAACTCAAGAACGCCTGCACCGATTTGGATGATTGAGACAAATTCAGATTGTTCTCTGGCCAGAATAGGAGAATATCCAATAAAATTCCCGAAAAATTAAAAAAAAAATATTTTCCCATATATTTTGTATATCTATATATATATAAAAGGAAGTGGCGTTAGTACAAACGCGTATAACTCAAGAACGCCTGCACCGATTTGGATGATTGAGACAAATTCAAATTGTTCTCTGGCCAGAATAGGAGAATATCCAATAAAATTCCCGAAAAATTAAAAAAAAAAATATTTTCCCATATATTTTGTATATCTATATATATAAAAGGAAGTGGTGTTAGTACAAACGCGTATAACTAAAGAACGCCTGGACCGATTTGGATGATTGAGACAAATTTAGATTGTTCTCTGGCCAGAATAGGAGAATATCCAATAAAATTCCCGAAAAATGCAAAAAACAAAATATTTTCCCATATATTTTGTATATCTATATCTATATATATATAAAAGGAAGTGGCGTTAGTACAAACGCGTATAACTCAAGAACGCCTGCACCGATTTGGATGATTGAGACAAATTCAGATTGTTCTCTGGCCAGAATAGGAGAATATCCAATAAAATTCCCGAAAAATTAAAAAAAAAAAAAAATATTTTCCCATATATTTTGTATATCTTCTATATATATAAAAGGAAGTGGCGTTAGTACAAACGCGTATAACTCAAGAACGCCTGAACCGATTTGGCTGATTGAGACAAATTCAGATTGTTCTCTGGCCAGAATAGGAGAATATCCAATAAAATTCCCGAAAAATGCAAAAAAAAAATCTTTTCCCATATATTTTGTATATCTATATATATAAAAGGAAGTGGCGTTAGTACAAACGCGTATAACTCAAGAACGCCTGCACCGATTTGGATGATTGAGACAAATTCAGATTGTTCTCTCGCCAGAATAGGGGAATATCCAATAAAATTCCCGAAAAATTAAAAAAAAAAATATTTTCCCATATATTTTGTATATCTATATATATAAAAGGAAGTGGCGTTAGTACAAACGCGTATAACTAAAGAACGCCTGCACCGATTTGGATGATTGAGACAAATTCAGATTGTTCTCTGGCCAGAATAGGGGAATATCCAATAAAATTCCCGAAAAATTAAAAAAAAAAAATATTTTCCCATATATTTTGTATATCTATATATATATAAAAGGAAGTGGCGTTAGTACAAACGCGTATAACTCAAGAACGCCTGCACCGATTTGGATGATTGAGACAAATTCAAATTGTTCTCTGGCCAGAATAGGAGAATATCCAATAAAATTCCCGAAAAATTAAAAAAAAAAATATTTTCCCATATATTTTGTATATCTATATATATAAAAGGAAGTGGCGTTAGTACAAACGCGTATAACTAAAGAACGCCTGCACCGATTTGGATGATTGAGACAAATTCAGATTGTTCTCTGGCCAGAATAGGAGAATATCCAATAAAATTCCCGAAAAATGCAAAAAACAAAATATTTTCCCATATATTTTGTATATCTATATCTATATATATATAAAAGGAAGTGGCGTTAGTACAAACGCGTATAACTCAAGAACGCCTGCACCGATTTGGATGATTGAGACAAATTCAGATTGTTCTCTGGCCAGAATAGGAGAATATCCAATAAAATTCCCGAAAAATTAAAAAAAAAAAAAATATTTTCCCATATATTTTGTATATCTTCTATATATATAAAAGGAAGTGGCGTTAGTACAAACGCGTATAACTCAAGAACGCCTGAACCGATTTGGCTGATTGAGACAAATTCAGATTGTTCTCTGGCCAGAATAGGAGAATATCCAATAAAATTCCCGAAAAATGCAAAAAAAAAATCTTTTCCCATATATTTTGTATATCTATATATATAAAAGGAAGTGGCGTTAGTACAAACGCGTATAACTCAAGAACGCATGCTCCGATTTGGATGATTGACACAAATTCAGATTGTTCTCTGGCCAGAATAGGGGAATATCCAATAAAATTCCCGAAAAATTAAAAAAAAAATATTTTCCCATATATTTTGTATATCTATATATATAAAAGGAAGTGGCGTTAGTACAAACGCGTATAACTAAAGAACGCCTGCACCGATTTGGATGATTGAGACAAATTCAGATTGTTCTCTGGCCAGAATAGGGGAATATCCAATAAAATTCCCGAAAAATTAAAAAAAAAAAAAATATTTTCCCATATATTTTGTATATCTATATATATAAAAGGAAGTGGCGTTAGTACAAACGCGTATAACTAAAGAACGCCTGCACCGATTTGGATGATTGAGACAAATTCAGATTGTTCTCTGGCCAGAATAGGGGAATATCCAATAAAATTCCCGAAAAATTAAAAAAAAAAATTATTTTCCCATATATTTTGTATATCTAATAATAATATAATACAATGGCGCTATTATAACTCTGACGAGTTTTATGGCCGAGCTTCTCTCCCAATTCGAGGTGTGCTCCTTTTGTTTTTCCTACTAATTGGGTGGACCTACAGTTTTATGCCGGCTCCGAAACGGCGAATGCATTTTTTGTGAGAAGCTTTTTCATGGCAGAAATACTCTCGGAGGGTATGCCGCCCACTGCCGAGAGGTGACCGCTGCTCTTAAAAAACCCAATAATTGGATTTTTACTAATTAGAAAAATTGTTTTGGTGTTTTGCTCGGACCGTGGTTTGAACCCGAGACCTCTGGCATAGCAGGTGAGCACTCTACCCACTGCACCACAGCGGCCATTTGTATATCTATATATATAAAAATAGGTAAAAAAAAAAATTTTAAGTTAAACGGTTTTATGTTATACATACATTGCAATGTTTAAGATAAGTGTACTAAAAACCAAAAAATAATAAAATAGATACAGTCGTGGGAATTATAAAACATTTGCATAGACTAGACTAAAATAAAACCGGGGGGCACGTCAATTGTCTACAAATTATCGACTTAATGTGCGATAGAAGAATCGTTTAATTCGTCGTTAGGCAGTTGGCCCGCATACGGTGAGGAAATTACTTACTATTTTCTTGCTCATGGAAATTCCAATAGTTATACACTCCATGTTAATAAAAGAGATGTTTCAACTAGTTTATCGTTGAACATTCACACGAGGAATCGTTTCACTGCTCGTAGTTTGTCTTTAATCGACAAAACATATGATAAAAGTACTACTCGCTCACCACTATGAAACCCTAAAACTCGCTTATAATCGAGCTTGCTAGCTTTTTTCCACATTCTAGGCCTACTTATCACACGTCCATCGTTGTCGGTTGAACAACTGCCTAATTATAGTGTAACATTACAAAACAAACATTTTACTCAACGATTGTAGACAATTGGACGTGCCCCCCGGTTTTATTTTAGTCTAGTCTATGCAAATGTTTATAATTCCCACGACTGTATCTATTTTATTATTTTTTGGTTTTTAGTACACTTATCTTAAACATTGCAATGTATGTATAACATAAAACCGTTTAACTTAAAATTTTTTTTTTTACCTATTTTTATTTTCTAGTTTTTAGTTTTTATTTCGCATTCTGTTTAATTCATTTAGTGCTTCATTATTGCAAGGTTTCTTGCCCGTTAGTTTACTGCAGTCCAACGCCTCTATACGTAGTCCCTGCAAATAGGATTTTCAGTTTTAATTACCCCGATCTCAGCTCCACCTAGCGGAATTTTTTTTTAAGAAAATATTTCTTTTCAAGGTAGTAATACATGTTCCGAATTTCAGCCAAATCGGACCATAAAATGCGATTTTTGTAAATATAGCGACCCACGCGCCACCTATCGGAAGTTTTTTTTAGGAAAATATTTCCTTTCAAGGTAGTAATACATGTTCCGAATTTCAGCCAAATCGGACCATAAATGCGATTTTTTTAAATATAGCGACCCATGCGCCACCTAGCGGAATTTTTTTTAAGAAAATATTTATTTTCAAGGTAGTAATACATGTTCCGAATTTCAGCCAAATCGGACCATAAATGCGATTTTTGTAAATATAGCGACCCACGCGCCACCTAGCGGAATTTTTTTTTTAAAGAAAATATTTCTTTTCAAGGTAGTAATACATGTTCCGAATTTCAGCCAAATCGGACCATAAATGCGATTTTTGTAAATATAGCGACCCACGCGCCACCTAGCGGAAATTTTTTTTTAAGAAAATATTTCTTTTCAAGGTAGTAATACATGTTCCGAATTTCAGCCAAATCGGACCATAAATGCGATTTTTGTAAATATAGCGACCCACGCGCCACCTAACGGAATTTTTTTTTCATAATATTGCATTGTCATCGGGGTTATACATGCGTACAAAATTTCAGATTAATCGGTTGACAGGAAGAGGGTGAAATTTGAATTACTAAATTTGACCCAACAATAAAACAAACGGGGTGAGCTAAATAAAACCGTTTAATAATAATAAAAGGAAGTGGCGTTAGTACAAACGCGTATAACTCAAGAACGCCTGAACCGATTTGGCTGATTGAGACAAATTCAGATTGTTCTCTGGCCAGAATAGGAGAATATCCAATAAAATTCCCGAAAAATGCAAAAAAAAAAATCTTTTCCCAAATATTTTGTATATCTATATATATACTAGCTGACCCGGCAGACGTTGTTCTGCTAAAATCTATTCCTATGAAGCCTAAAGAAAAGTCATTGATTACCGTATTGCTAACCATTATCTTAGAGTCCATCTTAATTACTGCGAATAATAAAAAAATTGTCTATTCTCTGAATAAAAGTTATAGTTATATTCGCCGCGACAAACCTACTGCTCCCGATCTCTATCTCTATCTCAATCCCTATCTCTATTTCAATCTCAATCTCAATCTTTATTTCAATCTCAATCTCAATCTCAATCTCAATCTATATCTCAATCCCTATCCCTATCCCTATTCCTATCCCTATCCCTATACATATCTACCTTTACCTTACCGGAGCCGTTCATCACAATCCGGGCCCACTACTTTAGCCATCTCTGGGAAACAGCCTTAGAAATCACAATGAAAATAGCTGTATGTGGAAGCCCTGCTCAACGCCTTTCATTTTCTACCAATATCGCTCGAAAACATTCAGAGGTTATCCGTGTCCACGCTTTGACCCAAATCTTGGAACCCGGCCTAGGTATCACTATTTAAAGAGCTCTTTATTGAAGTCCTCCTCAACAGCTTTCATTTGATACCAATATCGCTCAGAAACTTTCCAGGGTCACTCGGTCCCACGTTTTGACCCATATCTGGGGACCCGGCCTAGGCATTGCAATGAAAATAACTTTGTGTTGAAGGCCTGTTAAATACCTTTCATTTGATACCAATTTTTCTCGAAGACTTGCTGGGTCGATCTGGGTCCACATTTAGGAATGTTTTCCGGGAAGCTCCCCCTTTTTCGAAATTTTATATACCCTATTATGCGCGCTAACACCACATGAATCTGCTGTGAAAATTTCATAAAGATCGGTTGGTTACTTTGGGAGTCTATAAAGGACACACATCCACACATGCACACATACACACATACACACCGATTTTTCCAATTTTCGGATTTTTCCGAAGAGATTTTCCAAAATTTTCTTCCGTACGAACCTTCTCCTCGAGAATACGAACAACTAACAAAAAATTTTACAGAAATCGGCCCAGCCGTTCTCACCTGATGAGGTTAGTAACATTTTTTACACCATTTTTATATATATAGATAAGGAAGTGGCGTTAGTACAAACGCGTATAACTCAAGAACGCCTGAACCGATTTGGATGATTGAGGCAAATTCAGATTGTTCTCTGGCCAGAATAGGAGAATATCCAATAAAATTCCCGAAAAATGCAAAAAAAAAATATTTTCCCATATATTTTGAGATAGGGATGGGAATGGGGATAGGGATAGAGATAGAGATAGAGATAGAGATAGAGATAGAGACAGAGATAGAGATAGAGATAGATATAGATATAGGGATAGGGGAAATTAGGTTTGTCGCGGCGAATATATGTATATCTCTTTTGTTCAGAGAATTGACAGTTTTATAACTTTATAGGAATAAATTTTAGGCAGAACAACGTCTGCCGGGCCAGCTAGTCTTTATATATATTACGCTAAGCGATTTTTTGTAAGCGCCATAACTTTTACACCGTTATACCGATTTTCGAAAATGTGGTGTCAGATGAAAGGGCTTGACCTGTAGATGTGCAGGAAGGTTTAATTTTTTTGGAAAGGGTTGCCAGATGTTTGAAAATTTAATTTTACTGTATAGTTTGTTTGATTTTAAAATTTTTGGTACCATATGAAGGGGCTTGACCTGATATTGAGCAATTTAATAAAAAATTTTCAAAAAGGGTTGCCACCTGTTAAAAAATTCAGTTTTACGCTATAGTTTGTTTGATTTTTAAATTTGAGGTGTCATATGAAAAGACTTGGCATGGAAATGAGTAATTTATTAAAATTTTTACAAAAAGGGTACCACCTGTTCAAAAATCCATTTTTACCCTACAGTTTATCTTATCTATATATATAAAAATGATTTGGTATTTAATTGTAACGCTAAAGCTTGAAAACGGCTGAACCAAATCAAATACTTCCTTAGGGGGTTTGTTTGTTGTTACCCCGCCAAGGTTTAGACGAAGAAAAAATTAAAAAAATGTTAGGGGGGCGTGGCACCTCCCATACAACCTTAATTTTTAAAGCTGATTATCTCTAAAACAGTTCAAAGTAGGGAGCTGAAAATTGGTATAGAGGTAGGTGATATCAAAACCCTTCTCACTCAGAAAAGTGGGGGTTATCAGAAGAGGGGCGTGGCACCTTCCATACAACCTTAATTTTTAAAGCTGATTATCTCTAAAACAGTTTAAGATAGGGAGCTGAAAATTGGTATAGAGGTAGGTGATATCAAAACCCTTCTCAATCAGAAAAGTGGGGGCTATCAGAAAGGGGGCGTGGCACCTCCCATACAACCTTAATTTTTAAAGCTGATTATCTCTAAAACAGTTTAAAGTAGGGAGCTGAAAATTGGTATAGAGGTAGGTGAAATCAAAACCCTTCTCACTCAGAAAAGTGGGGGTTATCAGAAAAAGGGGCGTGGCACCTCCCATACAACCTTAATTTTAAAGCTAATTATCTCTAAAACAGTTCAAGGTAGGGAGCTGAAAATTGGTATAGAGCTAAATGATATCAAAATCATTCCCACGCATATATGTGGGGGTTATCGGAAAAAGGGGCGTGGCACCTCCCATACAAACTTAATTTTTCATGCTGAATATCTCTAAAATTGTTTACGCTAGGGACTTGGAAATTGGTGTGGAGATAAACGATAACAATTCCATATTAACGCAAAATAATAGGAGTTATACGAAAAGGGTGCGTGGCTCCTCCCAACAACGCTTAATTTTTTTTAGCTGTATATCTTTAAAAGGATTTAAGTCAGGGGCTTAGAAATTGGTACAGAGCTATATGATATGAAAACAATTTTTGCGCATAAAAGTGTAGGTTATCGGAAAAGGGGGTGTGGCACATCCCATACAAACTTAATTTTTCAAGCTGAATATCTATAAAGCTGATTCCACATAAAACTTTTTCCACTTTGCGTTACGCCGCTTTCTATGTCAAACAACGCAAAACTGAAAAACTATGCCACAATGAACGCTGCAACATCACTCAAAAAATATTTATTTTCTGAAAAATCTTTCATTCTCCGTTTTATTTACAAAAAAGTAAATAAGAAAATAAAAATCTATTAAATTATTTTTCAATTGTGTGAAATTTAAATTTGTTTATTTACATTTGAATTAAAGTGAAACTGAAAAAAAATTTCAACGCCCCCAAAAGTTGAGATTTGGGCAACTTTGTGCTTTAAGTAACTTCGGCGTTGCGTTACTTTTTGTTATGTGAGAAACCTCATATAGATACATGTATTTTAATCTCAGCTGTCACGCAGAAAGTGTCACGTAGCGCAACACAAAGTTCTATGTGGAATCAGCTTAAAAGCGTTTAAGGTTGGGACCTGAAAATTGATCAGGAGATTAACGATATCAATAGCATGCTTATGAAAAAAACAGTAGTTTTGGGAAAAGGGGGCGTGGCACCTCCCATGCGTTCTTAATTTTTAAGGCTAAATATGCCTAAAAGCGTTCATGGCATGTACATAGAAATCACTATGCAGATATACGATATCAATACCATGTTCACCCAAAAAAAGAAAAGATTTATCGAAAAATGGGGCATTGCATCTCCCATACGTACTAAACTTTTGAGGCTGAATATATCTAAAAGGGTTGGAAGAAGGCCCTGAAAACCATTATGGAGGTATACTACAGGTATCAATACTCTTACTTAATTGGTTAAAATAGCCAATACTCAGTGAAAATAAATATCCGGAACAGAAAACTAAAAATTTTGTGTATCGTGCAGCCTTAAACTGAATACTAAAATTATATATTTTTGAAGTTGTATACACAATGAAGTAGTAAAAAATCGTTAATTTTCTATTAAAAACAATACCGGTGTAATAACAATTTTTGAAATGAAATTAATAAAAAAATTATTTTGGGCAGAACGAAGTTTGCCGGGTCAGCTAGTCTTTATATATATTACGCTAAGCGATTTTTTGTAAACACCATAACTTTTACACCGTTATACCGATTTTCGAAAATGGGGTGCCATATGAAAGGGCTTGACCTGTAGATGTGCAGGAAGTTTTAATTTTTTTGAAAAGCGTTGCCACCTGTTTAAAATTTAATTGTCCTGTACAGTTTGTTTGATTTATAATTTTCAGGTACCATATGAAAGGGATTGAGCTGGAAATTGGTAATTAATTACAATTTTTGCAACAAGGGTTGCCACCTGTTCAAAAATTCAGTTTTACGCCATAGTTTGTTTGATTTTTAAACTTGAGGTGTCATATGAAAGGGCCCTGTATGAAAATAAGTAACTTATTGTAATTTTTATAAAAAGGGTTGCCACCTGTTCAAAGGTAAATTTTTACGCTATAGTCTGCTTGAATTTTAGATTTGAGGTGTCATGTGAAAATGCTTTGAAAGTAATTTATCATAATTTTTACAAAGAGGGTTGCCACCTGTTCCAAAATTTATTTTTACTCCACAGTTTGATTTTTAAATTTAAAGTGTCATATGAAATGGCTTTGCCGGGCATATGAAAATGCTTGGCCTGAAAATTAGTAATTTATTATGATTTTTACAAAACGATTTGCTACCTGTTCAAAAATTAATTTTTACGCTACAGTTTGTCCGGTTTTCAAATTTTAAATGTCATGAAAGGTCTTGCCCTGTAATAAAAAGAAAGGGAAGGGGAAAATGAAAGGAACAGAAATGGCGAAGGAAAGGAAGCTAAATACGGAAGAGTACGGAAAATAAAATGGATAAAGGGAAGAGAAAGCGCAAATAAAAGGGAAAGGGGAAGAGAAAGAGAATTAAGACGAATGACCTTTTGGAGGTAGCTATATGGATAAAATATTGTAGAAAATTATTCGCATTAAAACTTCAATATGGGACTCCTCGGACAAAATCATTGCATATAAAAACTAGGTCGACGGAAAATAAAAATAACCAGTAATTATGTATGTATATGCTTAACTTTATATTTTATTAATAAGAATCTATGGGCTTAAAAATGGCAGAATATATATCGGCGTTAAGGGGAAGTCAAATTTAAAATGGCAATCAAAAAAATTGTTAAATGTAGCAATAAGTGCTCTTCCTCCCTCAAATTGTCGCACAGTGTAATTGAAAGCCACAGCATCGCGTGGCCGGGTTTACTAGTTTTACATAAATTCATTTTTAGAAAATAACGATTTAATGATTCTGTTACGTATACGCCATGGTTTGCCAAGCACACAACACCGCAGTATTTCAGTTACCGATCAATTTATCGAAATATATCGAAGTCCAAATGAAACCTGGGGTCATTCCCTTTCATTTTATACCCATATTGTTAGTTAATTTTAAGGTTTTTGGGCAATCACATTTTCACCGATAACTCAGTCATCGATAAATTTATCGAAATATATCGAAGTCCAAATGAAACCTGGGGTCATACCTTTCGTTTGATACCCATATTGTACGATCTTTCTATACCTATATGCGAAATATCATATCGAAAAGTAACGGTCCCTAGCAGGTTTGGAACCCCCAGAATTAAAAAAAAATAGCCTATACTTCCTGCCAGACTATAACCTGTCTGCGTGCCAAACTTCAACAAAATCCGTCTTGCCATACTCACGTCTGGACATCCAAACCTCCAAACATCGCTACATTCACATTTATAATATTAGTAAGATAAGATTAGCATTGATAAGAAGAATCTAAGGCCCGGTTTCACCAGCGTGACTAAAGCTAAAACTAAGTTTTGACTTAAGCTGGCCCAGCTTTGGGGCTAACTTACTTTTGGGTTTCACCAAATGAGCGACTTGAATAATTTTGCACACAACAACCAGATCAGCTGTTTTATACATAGTAGTATTTTAGTAGTTTTTTTCCTACCTTTTGACTTTGCGCAACCCAGTTTGTTTGACAGTTGTTGTTGTCATTTTTATATTAGCAGTGTTGCTGTAGTCGCACACACAAATTAGTATTATTTTTGACATTTAAGAGTGGAACAGCAACACTTGATTTAGATTGATGTTTGACTACTTCAAATATTTGATGTGCTTGCCCCCCCCCCCCCCCCCCCTGGATAAAATCCTAGCTTAGCCCTTGCATAACATATAAATATGTATAAATAACTTGCATTATTATGTTATGATTAGGGAAGCTAAAATAATGCACGAAAAATTTCAAAATATGCATGCTAGTATGCCCGAAAAATAACTGAAATATACTCGTAAATATGCACGAAAAAATCTCATTATATGCATATATGCCTAAAAAATACCTGAAACATGCTCAAAAAAATGTATGTATTTCATTTCAAGCTTACATTTTTATTTAACGAATTTCGCAAAATAATAATAATATAAGAACTGAAACGTACAATACACATTTTCCCCATTTAAAAATTTTGTTTTTAAATACTATAAAATACTTTAAATTAATTTTAGATTTTTGCAAAGCAAACGAAACCATTCCATTAATATTGCGCAGAGTTGCATTGAACTATCGTATATTTTCCAGTGTGAATTTGTGGCGATTTTCCGAGAAAAGGCTCTTGTATCGGAAAACGATTAATATTGACCGTGTAGCATCGAGTATTGATGGACATGGGAGCAGTTTTTTTTACTCTGGGTTCGCTTCGAGGCTCTGATCAGCATACAAGATCTTAGTATTTGTCGTGGTGAATTTTTATAAGGGAAAATGCTCTGCTCCGGGTCCCACATCAATAGTTAAATAGCCTTGTTTGTATGTATACGCAACTATCTGAATGAACCACAGATAAGATGTTGCCAGCTTAATATTTTTCAATATTGCCCGATTAAGTGCCAAAATATGCCAAAATAAGCACGAAATGCATTTTGACCGTAAATATGCATTTTAGGTCTAAATATGCATTTGCATATTTTTAGCTTCCCTAGTTATGATATCATAAAAGCCACAAAATATGATGAAGTAAAAGAGAGGTGTTGTCAAAAGCGGTATTTTTTATTTCGTCATGTTTCGCGATATATTCATCGGTTATGCGGTTAAAACGACGATATGTAAGTGCTATTTGGCAAAAAGGAAAAAACACAAAAGATGTAGTGGCAATAAATACATAGTTGAGCGAATAAATAAGCTAATTTATTATCTACTTCTACGAAAATTGATTGGAAATTAAAAGCAGCCAACAAATTCAAGTAATGTGGAAATCAGCGACAGTATAAATACCCATATATCTATACATACATATTATATATGTAAATATTGTCATATACATATGACCATGTGTATAATGCCGCATATGCTACAAGTTACTCTAAGGAGTGAGCGTTTATTGCTGGTGCTGTATTTATTTTAAAATTAATTTCTATCACTGACACTTTATGACTACGGTAAAAACGAAAATTCGCAAGAGCCATAAATCGACGAAAAAGCCAAAAGAAAAATGAATGAGAGTGATATCGCCAAAAAATCGTAAACAAGGAAATGGAAGCCACACCAGCAACATTATTAATAACGCAACATATTGCACAAAAATTTCCGAAGCATTTGGGTGATACAGTGGTGTGAAAAATATAAATTTCGGAAATATATATAGACATACTTATGTATGTATATTTAATTTTTATGGCTGAGTATATATTTTTTTAAGATTTCAGAGAGGCAGCTCCACTTGTTAGCAACATGATGATTGAAACATGATTATGGTGGTAAGTTAGTTTAAAATTCATAGCTCTTAATGCTCAATTAAGTAATTTATTCTGCTATTTAGTAGAAAATAAAGCATGCTCCACTGAAACAATGCAAATCACCCCAAGTATCTAGTAGATATCTTTCTTATTTTAAAACCAATCTAGGATTGGAAATTGGTGGTTTCCATCACCCATTATTCACCGATCGTATCGACTCCGATCAGCATTTAACAACAAATAAAATCATGTACCTATGTTAATCTTCAAACCTCAATACAATTTTATTTCACATTACTTACCGGCTTCGTATGAGCATATTCAATATTGGGAAGGGGTGACGCTGCTCACAGAAAATAAAAAGTAATATTCAAATGCATACGCCAACAGAGAGAGAATGTTAATGTTACACAAATGCTTGTTACACAATCAATAAAGGCAGCTGGTCAGCTGGAAATGCAATGCAAACCAAATGGAGAAACGCATTCGGCACATGCCGGCATGGGGGGCTTACACAAGCGTATGTATGTCTGTGGGTGGGTGTTTGTTTGTTGGCGGCGGTGGCAAGTGGCGGCAATCGAAGCTGCTGCCGTTGCTGTGCGGGTTGCTGTTGCTGCAACTTTGTGCATGTGCTGTTGTTGCCAATGTTGTTGGCAGAGATAAGACGCGACAAGTAATTGCCTTAAACACAACAAACCATAAAAATATGCGCATTTGGCTTATTGATTTGCCGCGTAGCATGACGCAAATATTTGTCACATGCTGAGGTGTGCTTCGTCAAAACTATGTATATATATATATGTAGATACGAGTATGTATTTATGCTAGACAGGCGGAATCAGCAGCACGAAGTGCAACCAAATTACATATATACATAATGGAAAATATCTTAAAGCCGGTGGAAATTTTATAAAAGTGTTAATAATATAAAAATCGGAAAAAACCAAAAAGTCTAAGTTCGGTACGGATATTATACTTGATTACCCAGTTGTGGTTAAAGAGGGGGAGGGGCGTACTTCCACGAACTTTTGAAACTGACGCCGCCCAACCTCCGAATGACGCCATGCTTGTGGTAAAGGACGTTTTTTTCGAAATTAGTATAAACAAGTTGATGATCATTACCCTTTTTTCACTAGTCATAAAAAATGGGTGAGTAAAGAAATAACGTTTCCATTTCCCAAGATTATGAAAATATGTATTCTGAAACAATTTTCTGTCAACACTTGAAAAATTTGGTCGGAGTAATTTTCGTTCGGAATTGTTTTTTTTTTTAGCCTAGTAAGTTTTTATAACCGGTAATAATCATTGTTTTGTCAGATATTGTTTTACGGATTATCTTTCGTCTCGCAGAAAGGCAAACCCGCAAAAGCTTTGTGGTAAAAAGTCAGATATTTCTATAAAATCTAAATCATATCAAGCCCTAACCGAAAAAGTTCTCGTTACAAGATAAAGCAAGAGCAACTCTATATGTATGTAAAATTTCCTTTTTGTTGATTACATTTAAATTGCGGTTAGGGCTCGAAATTTTCGAACTCATTCTGCTGTTTCGTTACAATCAACGGATACACGCTTTTTATATTAAACAGACAGTTCTTTATTGTATTAAGAAGTTATTATACCAATTGGGTATTAACATGACAACAACAGAAACAGGGATTGTAGTGGTTACGTGATGGGGCGGTGTGGGTGATGAAATTGGTGGTGTAAGATGCTGCTGCAGCGCTTAAGGATAGCCGGATGGGTTGGGTGGACAGGTGAGCTGGAGCCAATGGATGTTAGAGATAATAAGCGATGCTTACATACACACATACATACAGTGCCGAACTAAAGTATTGGCACAGCAAGATGCTTCAACTTTAACACTGTTTTTTGGCCGCATGTGAACAGATTTCTAAAAAATATAAAACATCCCTGGATATAATGATAAATTGTTAACCATTTCCATTTTATTTCATTTAATTATCTCTTTTATTGAATTAACGGCAGCGATTCTAAGAAAAAAAGTACTGTTTTGGGCTGAACAAAAGTATTGGCACAGCTAAATATGACTGGCTGTTTTGCGCTGATTTATCGGTCTAGCAACTTTTTTTAATTTGTCATGCTACGAAAACGTGTAACTTACGTACGTTGCTCTTAAAATACGAGCCGCGGACGTCGCAGTGTCTTAAATAAGTAAATTTTTCATTAAATTGACTAGCAAAAAAGTGAAACCGCCGAATCTCGGCAAAAAATTATGTCGCATTTGCATGATTATGGAAAATTATTATCTGGGATTGGTGAAATGATGGACAGAAACCGCCACACTATTCGGAGCATTGTTCAACGTTTCAAGAAGGCTTATCTTTGCAAAGTGTACACAGAACGGATAGACCTACGGCTTTAAACGACCGTAAACGCAGTCACATAGTAGGAAGAGTGAAAAAAAATCGTAGAATATATTCTACCAACATTGCATATGACGTTAAGACAGAATTCGGAAGAGATATGCACGCCATAACGATCCGGGGAGCCGTATATGAAAATAACTACCATTCTCGTATAGCTAACCGAAAGCCCCTTATTCCAAAAATAAGCCTAAATAAACGTTTAGCTCATGTAAAATAATATTAAGCAAGCCAAGCAACTGCTGAAACAATGTTCTTTACTCGGATGAAAAAAAATTTAGTATTTTCCAACTTGATGACCGGCAAACTGTGTGGGGAAACCATAACAGCTTGCATCTAGTTATACGGGAATGATAGTTATTTTCGTGTAAGGCTTCCCGGATCGTTATGGCGTGCATATCTTTTCCGAATTCTGTCTTCACGTCATCTGCAACGTTGGTGGAATATATTCTACGATTTTTTTTCACTCTTCCTACTATGTGACTGCGTTTACGGTCGTTTAAAGCCGTAGGTCTATCCGTTCTTTGTACACTTTGCAAAGATAAGCCTTCTTGAAACGTTGAACAATGCTCCGAATTTTGTGGCGGTTTCTGTCCATCATTTCACCAATCCCAGATAATGATTTTCCATAATCATGCAAATGCGACATAATTTTTCGCCGAGATTCGGCGGTTTCACTTTTTTGCTAGTCACTTTAATGGAAAATTTACTTATGTAAGACACTGCGACGTCCGCGGTTCGTATTTTAAGAGCAACGTACGTAAGTTACACGTTTTCGTAGCATGACAAATTAAAAAAAGTTGCTAGACCGATAAATCAGCGCAAAATAGCCAGTCATATTTAGCTGTGCCAATACTTTTGTTCAGCCCAAAACAGTACTTTTTTTCTTAGAATCGCTGCCGTTAATTCAATAAAAGAGATAATTGAATTAAATAAAATGGAAATGGTTAACAATTTATCATTCTATCCAGGGATGTTTTATATTTTTTAGAAATCTGTTCACATGCGGCCAAAAAACAGTGTTAAAGTTGAAGCATCTTGCTGTGCCAATACTTTAGTTCGGCACTGTATGTAAATGTGTTAGCATGCATGCGTAGCTGTTATTAAACTCTGCTCTGCTCCCGGCCATAGTTCAACATGTGTGCGGCATGTACAACCATTTCGCATTTGCACTATTCGTAAGTGATATTTTTCATTCGTTGCCTGCTTACGTGTGAGATTGCAGTTGCAGCATCTATGATTACCTACTGCATTTCGCTTATCTGGCGATTGTGCATAAATATGACTCTATCCGGCCAGAAACAACCCAGCTTGTTGGCGGCAAAGCTTTTTCGTCCCAACCGCTTCGCACCGTACATATGTAAGTAGACGTTTACGCAAATTCGGCGTGCCAGTAGATCATTGAATAATTGGATGTACGATTGGCGGAAAAATTGCCACCACCACCTAGTCGGTTGTTCCCGTTAGACTATCGATAAAGTAATCATCGTGTCGTATTTCATTTCGCTCACGCAAAGTACCATATTTACCACCCTTACATACATACATGCACAGTAAAAAATTATAGTTTATTTCTAATATCATTTGGTACTTAATTTAATCATTCTCGGAATTAAATTTGAATTTTAATGCCAAAAAGTCTTATTTTTAAACTATGAGAAGCTTTACAATTTTATTTATTTCAAAATAGTTTCAAAATAAAGTCTTGAAAAGTATTAAAATCCTCTCTAAAGAAATTTAATCATTTATGGTTTAAAAACAAATCCTGAAAAGTATAAAATACTTTCTCTTTCTCAATTATATTACCATCAAAATATTTTTGGTTTGAAATCAAAACCAAAAAAAAATATTAAAAAAAATTATAAGAAAAAAGTAAAAATAAAATCAAAAAAAATGTTTCTAAAACTACAATCCGGAGGAGTAATCAAATATACTCAAATAAATGGCCCGAATCTAATAATTGTATCAAGTAAGTAATGCAGGAGATTAATTAAATATCATGACGGTAAATTTTGCTTTATTTTTTCAGTCATAAGGCAGTTTCAGTCATAAGGCAGTATCACTGCAATAACCGCGACGGTGCCGAAATTTCCGTGGACATTTCCAAAATATTAGTATAAAAGTGATAATATGTATATATATCGAGCCCTAACCGCCATAAAAGTGTATCCAACAAAATTCTCGATTTCAGCTTTTTTATGGAAATCAACAATTTACTATCACATGCATCAACTTCCAAAATTTCATGGCTGTGAAATGTGCAGTTTCGAAGTTAGAGACTAAATAAGTTTCAAGGCTGCATACAAACTGTATGCAAAACAAATTAAAAAAAACTGCACTCAAAAAAAAAATTTCTCTCGATCAAAGACATAATTTTCCTTATTTTGAACACGCGTCCCAATACAAAATTTTCTTTGTTTTGTGTAAATTTTCTCAACAATGTGGAAAAAACATAAAAAAACATTCAAACAAATTCGTTGCCATGGGGATTTGTATGGGAATTTAATTTCTCAAAATTAAATAAATCAAGTCTTCAAAACAAGGAAAGTTGGGAATGGAATGGCGCTTAAAGAATTTTTCATTATTTTAATGTATGAATTTTTTCAAAACAAGTATATGAAACCATGGTAACGCATGTAACAACAATATTTTATAAACCTTTTAACATGTTCTAAGGAAAATTTACTCAAAACCAGAGCTGGGCGATAAGGATTACGATTACAAGATGATTACGATTACAGTAATCGTAATCTTAGAAATTTTGAAATTACGATTACTGTAATCGTAATCGTCGTTACAAAAATTACGATTACTGTAATCGTAATCGTAAAAAACTTGAAATTACAATTACTGTAATCGTAATCGTCGTTACAAAAATTGCGATTACTGTAATCGTAATCGTAAGAAACTTAAAATTACGATTACTGTAATCGTAATCGTCGTTACAAAAATTACGATTACTGTAATCGTAATCGTAAGAAACTTGAAATTAAGATTACTGTTCTCGTTTTCTGGGATTACAATGTGTAAAAAACAGTGATATACTTGCCCAACATCATTTTCCAAGAAATAATAATAATTTTTTCATACATGCATACATATGTGTTTATTTCTCACACATTAAGTAAACAAGTAAAACTGGGATGTGTATTAAGAAGAGAGAAAATTAGCGGAAATAATAAAGATACAAAATTAAGACTGCTGTTTGGATAATTTACATTCAATAATATTCAATATTAGCCTTAAGCAGAACTAATTTTTTCAAAAGAAACAAAGTGCATGGCGTCGAGGACTGTTTATAATGCCCGCCAACGAAAATAGCCTTTCCACAGGTGCTGACGATGTAAGCGGGGTGCTGAATCTTAAATATGCTTTCTTTATCAGAGGATATCTTTTAAAACAGCCATGGCTACTATCAGCATCGTTCAAATATTTAAAAAATTCTTCTCCTATAATGTTTGAGCCACTACCACTTCAGGTAAATCAGTGTTTTCTAAAGGTATTTTGAGTTTTAGATAAAATATATATTAAGTTGTTATATAGATATATAGTTAGGTATTTACCGCCGAAGTCAAAAAAATCTTCATCTAATATTGGCTTTTCATAGTTATGGCCATTTACATCTTCAAAAGTTGCAGTGGGGTTTTATTACTTTTTAATTTTGTTATTAGATAAACCTAAGTAATTTGTTTAGTAAAATCTAGCAATTGTAATACATATTTTTTATACATGCAAAATCCACATTTTACGAAGAAAATTAGTTGAGCTACAGCTCGATTTTTATGCATGAGGCCATTGTCTCCAGCCCACTAAAAGCTGCTATCTCAACCGCAAATATTTCAAAATGTATATAATATGTGTGAAATTGCAAGCTTTACATAATTATTTGTAGTTTTTAGCACTTCTTTCAGAGCCAAGCATTTTTCCTCCCTACACCGTTTAGTATCAAAAAGCAATTTTAATAATTTTTTACATGTAATTCTTAAATTTTGTAATTTAAGATTACAGAAAATAAGGATTACTGTAATCGTAATCGTCAAAAACTTGAAATTACAATTACTGTAATCGTAATCGTCGTTACAAAAATTACGATTACTGTAATCGTAATCGTCAAAAACTTGAAATTACAATTACTGTAATCGTAATCGTCGTTACAAAAATTACGATTACTGTAATCGTAATCGTCAAAAACTTGAAATTACAATTACTGTAATCGTAATCGTCGTTATAAAAATTACGATTACTGTAATCGTAATCGTAAAAAACTTGAAATTACGATTAATGTAATCGTAATCCTATGTGTAATCGATTGCACATGTAATCCTTATCGCCCAGCTCTGCTCAAAACAAAGAAAGTAGTGTTCAAAATAGGTAAACAATTTCTTTGACCCCTCCATATATTTTTTTTCTCTCAGTGTGTGTCCTGTAAAATTTACTTTTTGTTGGATACACTTTTATGAGGATTATGGCTCGATATATAAGGTACTTTAATGTTTGCTACTACTGTTTTGGATTTTTATGTAAATAAACTACGTTAACGTTATTCAATTTCTCATTAATCTTTGGGACAATGGGTTATTTGCAGAATATCCACTGGAAATTTTATGGGGGTTTATTTTTAAATCCAAAAAAGTATACAATTTATTCCAATTTTCGGATAGATTTAATACCATTTAAAATATTTTTAATACCAGAAATATTCTAAAAATAATGAAAATTTGGTTTTGATTTAATTCCAAGAAAGTATTAATTTGACACCAAGAATAATTTCTGCCTCTCAATATTCTCTTCTTTTTTTTAAACCAGAATGGTTTTAATTTTATGCTTTTTGGCATTGTTATATATAAATACCAAAATGGTATTAAAATTAAACTAAAATTTTTACTGTGTGCGTACATATTTAAATGTACGTTTATATGTATGCACTAATGACTTTAGCTTTTCGCTTTTAAAATCTGATCGGAAAATTTTAGCCAATTCCACAATAATGAAAGCGGTATGTGGTGAACCAGTTCTACTTCGGGATGGCTTTCTAAACTTCTTCAGAACTATAACATAGGACAAGAAATAAATAAAATCACATACTAATCATAAGAGTTTGGCGATATTGTGTTTGAAAAACCTCATTCGATTATAAGATATCTAGTGGATAGAGTGCACGTTTGTCATCCCAGAGTATCCAAAATGCAGCGATCATCCCCATGCAGTGGTCGGTATACTCAAGAATAAGTCCACTCATTTTCTTAGAAAATAATTAAATAACATACAGCAAGATAACTTCCAAACTACGTCATTAGACATCTGTCATAACTTGACAACAACATCTGTCATAACTTGACTTAACCTTCTGTGCTTAATAAATGTCTATAAGTAAGTACTAGACCTTATTAATTTACCCATTTAAAAGAAATTCCAGGAAAACACTACGTTATGTTCTAAATGAAACATATTTTTGTATGTATGCATGTAAAATATAAAAAATGTAAGACGAGTGGTGCATCTTTGTATAGCTGGCCCTGGACAGGCATACATACATACGTACATGAAAAATGAACTTGTGAAAAATGGAGAGTGAAGAAAAATGGCCAATAGCTAACCACTAATTTGGATGAAATAATGCTTAAATAATAAACCTACAGCACGGAGCAGCACATACACATGTACAAATGTTTGTACGTTCTCAAACTCAGAGGGCACGTTTAAGAAAAAAAATTGCAAGTGAGGTACATAAGTCAAAAAACAAAAAAAAAAAGTGAACAACAACAAACTTTAACAAGTGTGCGCCATTGCGCATGGGCTGCGCATGTAATTTTGAGCGTTGCACGTTTTCATTGTTCAAACAACAGAAACATGCAACCAGGGCCGCCGAGAGAAAATCCGGGCCCGGGGTCAAAATAACTAAGGGCCCCCATACTAAATGAACAAATTCTCAAAATCAAAATTCAATGAATATATAGTTACGAACTTTAATTTATCTATACATGGCCGCTGTGGTGCAGTGGGTAGAGTGCTCGCCTGCTATGCCAGGCTTCTGTTTTAGCCACTCAAAAAAAAAAATGGACGTGTTTTTGTAGCGTCCGGAACGCAGTTTAAGTGGCTAAAACAGAGGCATTAAACTAAATTTCTGTCGCTAACATACTTTAATCATTAGCTGTGGCCTAAATCTTTCCTTTTATCATAAAACGATACAATATTTCGCGATATTTCTGCCTCAAAAGTTCAAAAAATCGTGCGAACATACCGTCCGAGACGCCCAGGATATACCCATATCGCTGTATAAGAATTTGCATCATACCGAATTTTTCTGTTGCAACAGAAAACGAATTCAAATTTATGCTGCAAAGTCGACGCCAAAAACCAACAATTCCTTAAGTGGGGTGCAGACACTTTAAGAGATTTATAAAATTTGTTGAAATTTAAAATGATTGCTATCTACGAAAGGTGATTAAAGGTGTTGTTCGTTTATTTTCTGTAAGCAAAAACTTGGATATCATTTTGAGATTCCCGGGCGCTCTAAAGCCCGGGCCCGGGGCAATTGACCCCCTTAGCCCCCCCCCCCCCCCCTCTCGTCGGGCCTGCATGCAACGTATTGTATGTTGCACAAACTAACAGCCAATGCACCACCACACACTGTAAAATACATATATACATACATTTGTATACAATATACAATGACGCTATTATAACTCTGACGAGTTTTATGGCCGAGCTTCTCTCCCAATTCGAGGTGTGCTCCGTTTGTTTTTCCTGCGAATTGGGTGGACCTACAGTTTTATGCCGGCTCCGAACGGCGAATGCATTTTTTGTAAGAAGATTTTTCATGGCAGAAATACACTCGGAGGGTATGCCGCCCACTGTCGAGAGGTGACCGCTGCTCTTAAAAAACCCAATAATTGGATTTTTACTAATTAGAAAAATTGTTTTGGTGTTTTGCTCGGACCGTGGTTTGAACCCGAGACCTCTGGCATAGCAGGCGGGCACTCTACCCACTGCACCACAGCGGCCACATACATTTGTATGAACATGTAAACGTTGCAGAAATTGAAAAGAAAAGCGAAGTAAAAGCAGAAGTTGCTGTTGAACTTTGTTCAAACATAAAATGTATACCCTTCATAAAATGTGAGTGCATCTTTTTTCGAATGGCCGTGCGGGCGGAAGAAGTGAAAAGCGAAATTTCTGAAGTCTGTGTCGTTATTCAGATGATATTATGTAAAAATCAAAACTTACTTGTGCTCATTTTCACGGCTGACCCCAAATCATTTACTGGTTCTGTTGTAAGGACTTCTACTCCACTTCGTACAGCATATAATAAAGAAAATAGTCCATCTTCACAGACGATGGCGGCTTGAATCTCTTTTTGGACTACTCTGGTAGGGTAATAAACAACGATATTGCTTTGATAACTCTGTCAATATATAAATTTGCATTCTCTCCTCTGGAATATACTGATATGTCCGCATAAAGCAACTCAGTGCCTCTTCCGTTCTTTTAGAGCCTTCCTTAAATATACAATATTGACCTCTCCTAATTTCTTTTCATTTATGTATCGACCTAAATTAGATTTTCCCAATAAAATTTCAGAAAGAGTATGCTGTCGAAGGGTATACTCTCTCATGCACTTCAGACCATCATTATAAAATGCATCCCTGGTTGCGCATGCTAGGTAAACGTCGCATTTGCTCATGTAAAAAGTATTTACTTCTTTAATTCTTACACTTTTATTTACTTTTTCCAACGACGCTTGTTTCCTTCCTATGGCAGAGGCCTTTTAGTTGCATTCCACAGAGGCTATTCTAAATTCCGTCCGATGCAACTGCCACTGCCATTTCCACCACCGCCAACACCGCCATCACCGCCGCCTTCACCAACCACTGTCCGTAGTAGGTACTTTGTTAGATGCTTGCTAAAGAAGTGTACGATGCTATCAGATTTTTAACTCACGCATGCGTGAATGCCTCCCAGTCTGCACGCTTCACACAACATACGCCCAAAACAAAGTAGACGAACAGGCGGATAGACTCACTAATTTACTCGTATGTGCACAGGCCAGGCCAGGCCAGGCCAAATATTGTATGACTTGACCGCAAGCCGTTCGCTTAGAAGTTAACTAAGCACCTCACATTTCCCAGCTTCGCTCACGCCTTTTCTTTTTCTTGCCCTTGTTCTTGTTCCTTTCACAGCTGCGTGCATTTAGGCGCAGTCAAGAAGTTTTTAGCACATACTTTGCCAGCTAAATGGGCGCAAATGAGCGTGCTTGGCGCGTATGGGCAAGCAAAATAGCTGCTAAAATAGTCGGCAATTGCCTCAGAAGCGCCTTGGCCTTTGGGTGTTTTCGCACACACGTGTGTTCTATGATCACGTGCGAATGGTAATGTCTTTTTGTTAATTTTCACATAATGCAATTGTTGTCTTGTACTTAGGTAACTCTATCTATCCAAAATAAATAATAGCTTAAAAAACTAAAAAACACGCTTTAATCTTAAAAATCGTACTAAAAATTAAATTATTTCTCAATTTTTAGTACGATTTTTAAGATTGAAGCGTGTTTTTTAGTTTTTTAAGCTATTATTTATTTTTGACTTTTTAGTGAAATTTTTCATTAAAGGATGTTTTATGCGGACGCAAGAATAAAAGTAAAAAGAAGTCTGATGGGATGTGGTGTTCTCCGAAATAGATCTACATACATACATATGTATTTATAACTTCTACCAAAAATCCCAACATGCAGTGAAGTAAACTAGCTTATTATGCAATATTTTCCAAACCCTTTTATTCAAGGTTTTCCAAACTAGTTTGGAAATACAAAATTTCCCAAACGTTTTGTTATATTTTGCAATCAGAAAGTGAAGAGAAGTTGAGGTGAAGCATTTGAAAAGAACAAAAAAAAAGAAATCTGATTGAATAAATTAGAATTTAGACAATAAATCTCCGAATACGTTTGTAGCGTAATGGTGAGGTATGCTGCCTACGGACCAAGGAGCTCAGGTTCGAGTCCCGAGTGGCGCATTTTTTTTTTTTTTATTTTTTTTTTTTATTTTTTTATTTTTAGAAAAATATTTTTCACCTCACGTTTACAAAACATTGTATAAAAATGTAATTAGGGTTCCTTTTCGTTGATTCAGCACTTACTATTAAATGAATTACAAACAAAACCAGTTCTTGCTTTGCATACATATGTATGTACATGCGATTGTTTTTATTGCAAACACAACAACGACAAAACAAAACAGAAAGCTTGTTACACAAAACACAAAACCAGTTCTTGCTCTGCATACGTATGTATGTACATTGTACATGCGGTTGATGTTATTGCAAATACAACAAACCCAAAACAAGAAAGCTTCAAGCTTTATTTTTGAGTGAATTTATGCATTGAGTTTATCGCCATCGCTATGAGCGATCGCTGGCTGTTGTGCGTTAGTTCGCTCGCTATTTGAGTGGTTATACGTTTTTCTTTGAACATTTGTTTGTGATTTGAGTAGAATGTATTTTTGAGCGTTCGTGAGTGAGTTTTTCCGTACCCTGAAAGCTTGTTACTTATTGGCTTATATACGGGAGTGAATTGAAATTCATAGAGGCTATTTTGAAGAAAGGTAACATAAAAGCCGCAATGAAGCATAAAGTATAATGTTGAATGTCCTACTATATGATGCCGTTGGGCTGTTGATGTCTTGTTTCGAATCCGGTGGAGAATAGAAATAATAGAGAGAACACAAAAAAGTGAATGTTTGAAAGATATAATAATTTAGTTAAATGTTTCAACTTTTAGGATGGGATGAAGTTACATACATACATACATACATACATACATACATACATACAGGTGAAGCTAATAAAAGCGTGTTAAAAAAGTAGAGTACAGCCTTGGATGAGATCTTATATTTTTTTAAGCTTATTTAGAACAGTCATCGGCATTTTGAATCATACGAGTAAATGAGCACAATACGCACATTCTACAACCAATGTAGCGCAAATCCGTCTGCGCTCACTAATGCACTCTCATTCACAATTTTGCAAACTCTGCTCAGGAAATTTCGAACTGTTAATGGATAAGCTAATTGGGATGCTGC
The DNA here is from genome assembly GCA_960531455.1 of Urophora cardui. NCBI lineage: Eukaryota > Metazoa > Arthropoda > Insecta > Diptera > Tephritidae > Urophora > Urophora cardui. The sequence continues at coordinate 106,365,914 of OY482673.1, read as the reverse complement.
TTTCGTCAAGAAAATAGCTGATACCGTCGGGAGAAGTAGAGTAGGAGGCAAATACGTCGAGCGGTGTTACCTATTCTACTTAATTTGTGGTCTCGCAACAAGACCCAAGTCCCTTGGAGGCTCATCTTAGTGATGACAATAATTGGTATCGATCAGTAGAGATATCAGATATTGGAGGGGGCACTAACGCTTTGAGGAAGTCTTCATATCGTCGTTTGAATTTCATAACCGCCTAAGTGAACTTTCATAATCGCCTGTTGCAAGATTGAGATTTGCCAAACTTTAACTCTTGGCGCCCAACTCTATCGATCGATACCATAAATTTGGTGTATGGGAGGCTCGGGAAGCTGTATTCATCCTTCTAATGTCCTTTTCAGCTCGGAAGTCATAGCGTCAGGGAATTCGGTTTCAATTTTTGGCACAAATGTCGGTTAGGCGATTATGAAGGTTAAATGGCGATATACATATATTTTTTTAAGTTCAATACGTATGCAAAATATGCTTGTAATATTTACATACGAACATCTCCAATTACATACATATGTATATGGAGGGAATTACCCCAACGTTTTTGAAACTTCTATCTGATAGTATTTGCTATCCTATTTCGAAATTATTCAGTATATGCATTACGCATGGAATATTTCTCAATTCATGGAAAGTATGTTCAATTACACCGATATTTAAATCAGGTAATCGCAATAAAATCACTAACTATAGACCAATCGTGAAACAATGTACTTTTGCTAAATTATTCGATAATATACTTAATATTAAACTTTTTCAACATACCAAACATCTCGTTAGTCGGTTTCAGCATGGATTTCTTCCAGGAAGGTCTACATGCACGAATCTTCTAACCATAGTAAATAAAATTGTTAAAGCTTTCGAAGATAAATATCAACTTGACGTTGTTTACACCGACTTTTCCAAAGCCTTTGATAAGGTGAACCATTATATTCTTTTGCATAAACTTTATTTATATGGTGTTCGAGGTACACTCTTGAAATTCTTTAAGAGTTTCTTAGTTGGTCGGAAGATGCTGGTAAAGATAGGGAAACTACATCCGACATTGCTATCAATGCCTGGTCCGGAATACCACAAGGTACTCACTGTGGACCGCTATTATTCATCTTGTTCATTAACGACTTACCATTGCACTTCAAATTTGTAAATTGCTTGATGTTTGCGGATGATGTCAAAGTCTATATGCCAATACGTAACAATTCCGACAATACCAACTTTCAATCAGATCTGGAGGTATTTCAACATTGGTGCACCGCTAATAAGCTGTTTCTCAATACAAACAAATGTAGCGTTATTTCATATACCAAGTCTCCTAGCCTTATCAGATTTAACTATTCGCTAAATAATATTATATTAGACCGATTATCTGAAATAAAGGATCTTGGAGTGATTTTTGACTCCAAACTTACTTTTCATAAGCACGTAGATTACATTCTCTCTAAAGCATTATCTATGTTAGGATTTGTTAGAAGAAATGGAGCCGAATTCAAGGATCCGTGTACAATAAAATCACTTTACATCTCATTGGTGAGAAGTCATCTTGACTATTGTTGCTTGGTGTGGAATCCCTTTTATACATCTCAAATTCATAAAATTGAACGAGTTCAGAGAACATTCACCAGAATGGCATTATATAGAATGAATTGGCCAAATGGTTTACCGCCCTATGAGGGGCGGAGGAAACTTCTTGGCTTACAATCGTTGCAAGACCGACGGACTTACTTTGCCCTAATTTTTGCATATAATTTAATTAATCATATCATAGACTGTGATTATTTGCGTTTACTGTTCAATTTCTATGATCCGTCGCGAGATTTAAGGCATAACCGTTTACTTGTCGAGCCTTATCATAAGACAAATTATGGTTATAATGAACCTGTCACTAGAATTATTCGACTTTGTAATAGCTATGTTAATAATATTGATCTCAACACTAACTTATATAGATTTAAGTTGAATTTATTTACAATATTCAACTGAAATTACTAATTTAATTTAATTTAATTGTCTGTAAGGATCTCCAGTAGACAGAAATAAATAAATAAAAAAAAATAAACAAGTAAGGAAGCCTAAGTTCGAGTGGAATCGAACATTAGATACTCAGCTGTATGCTTTCATTGTTTGTTTGCGTTTGATGGAAACACGGTGCAGTTAATATAAAGCGAGTGCTGCATAAAGTGGGCGTAGTCACGCCCATTTTCTAAATTTTTATCAGTCATCCAACTAAGCATATCAATATTATACTTTGTGCAAAATTTCATTCCTTTATGACTTCTAGTTACAAAGATGTCATGTTACAAATTCCCAAAGGGTGTTCCAGAAATATCTTTCTTAAAAAGTAGGCGTGGTCATAAACCGATTTCAATAAATTTTTGCGTGTCTATTAACACAAGTTATAAAAGTGTATAAACCAAGTTTCGTCATAATATCTCAATTATTTGTCGAGTTATAGGCTAAGAAATCTCGTATATCCCTTTGTGTAAAAAGAGGCGGTGCCACGCCCATTTTCCAAAATTTTTCTATTTGTTGTTTCCGGTCTATTGTGGAAGTCATGCCACAAAATTTCAATGACAGATCTTTATATTTGACAGAGATATCGCTTAAAATGTTTTTATTAGGCCCCTTTATAGTTCTCATATATAAAAGTGGGCGTGGTCGTCAACCGATTTCGCTAAAATTTTGAGCGTGTATTACCACAAGTAATGAAAGTGTACACACCAAGTTTCGTCATTATATATAAATTATTTGTCGAGTTATGGGCTCAGAAATCTCGTATATTCCTGTTTATAAAAAGAGGCGGTGCCACGCCCATTTTCCAAAATTTTTGTGTTTTTCGTTTTATATCCGCAGTTGGACTCCTGCTATAAAATTTCAATGATATATCTTTATATTTGACAGAGATATCGCTTAAAATGCTTTTATTAGGTCACTTTATAAGACCCATATATAAAAGTGGGCGTGGCCCTAAACCGATTTCGGAAATTTTTCGTCCAAATATTTGACTAAGTAAGTATATCACGCGTACCAAATTTCATCGATATATATTCAACGGTTTCTGATTTATGACTCATAAAACTTTCAATGTTTGCCCCTTAATAAGTGGGCGTGGCACCGCCCATTTTCCAAAATTTTTGTGTTTTTCGTTTTATGTCCGCAGTTGGACTTACGCGACAAAATTTCAATGATAGATCTTTATATTTGACAGAGATATCGCTTAAAATGTTTTTATTAGGTCACTTTGTAATATACATATATAAAAGTGGGCGTGGCCGTCAACCGATTTTAACTATTTTCCGTCCAAACGTATGCCTAAGTAAGTAAATCACGCGGACCAAATTTTGTCGATATATCTTCAATGGTTTCTGAGTTATGACATATAAAACTTTCAAGGTTTGACCCTTAATAAGTGGGCGTGGCACCGCCCATTTTCCAAAATTTCATCAAATTTCTTCCTAGGGGCCTGAGCTCAACACGTGGGTAAAATTTCATCGCTCCAGCTATATTAGTGACTGAGATACCAAATTTCCGATTATTTCTATATAGGAAAAGTGGGCGTGGTCATGGTCCGATTTCGCCCATTTTCAATACCAACCGTCCCAGTCTCGATACCAACTTGCATTTCAAATTTCATCAAAATATCTCAATTTTTGCGCGAGTTAGAGTGTTTACAGACGGACGGACAGACGGACAGACGGACGGACGGACATGGCTAAATCGATTTCTCTTTTCACCCTGATCATTTTGATATATATAAGTCTATATCTATCTCGATTATTTCACTCTGTTACAATCCACCGTTATGTGATTAAAACTATAATACTCTGTGTACTAGTACAGCTGAGTATAAAAATAAAATATACATATGTACATATATACTCGTATCTAAGTATTCATGTATGTATGGTGTGGCGCTGATTGCAAAATCGCACAATAGAAATTACTAGCCTTATTATAGTTTGAGGCCACAATTGAGGAAATAAATATATCAATGAGGTAACATGGTGGTTTGTTCTTTAACGCGAAAAACAATAATTTCTTACACACAACTCTCAACCTGCACTGAATGCCTTAAACATAATCGTGGGCTATAAATAGACAGACCTTTATACGTAGATATGTTCATTAGGGATTCCAATTTTTCCGATTTTTACGATCCCGGGATTTGGACTTTAATTACACAGGCCGACAATATTTCCAAAAAATTTTCTAACTCAAATAAAATTCTACTTTTCTAAAGGATTTCGGTGCGCTGATTCTGAATTTGAAGTCGGATTTTCGGTAATGCGTTTAGGTTTTGAGATATTCGTGTCCAAAGAGATGAAAAATGCGATTTTTTGCTATATTCACTGCTCAATCTGTTAAATTATTTACTTTCATTAAAAGATGATTGCAGCTATTGAAAGAACGATCATTTCTCTTGAAAACAGCACTTTCCTTTTTCGGGTATCTTATTCGGATATCTACGTTGTCTTCAAAAGAAATGATCGTGCTTTCAATAGATGTAATCAGTTTTTAATGAAAGTGAGTAGTTTTAAAAATATTGAGGAGTGAATATGGCCACAAACTGCGTTTTTCGCCTTTTTGGACATGAATGTCTCAAAAACTACACCGAAATCCTTTTGAAACTTAGAATTTTATTTCTGTTACAAACATTTTTCGACCAGTATTATTTTCCCAACATTTGGGGTTGAAAAAAGGAAATATATATTTCGAGGAACGCTACAACTTTAAAGTGCAAAGAAAAATTATTGATATTTCCAAGCTTGCCGAAAAATTCAGAAAATTAATGCAACTTCTGAATAGATAAATATCGGAGGCAAAATTTTGATATGAATTCCGAGTATGCAGCTGCGTATTTAATTTAGTACAGTGTTGTAAGACTATCAAGTCTAATTAAAATTTTGTTTCCATTTTCTTCCATTATTTACTTTCCATGTGGGAAAATTCCAAAAAACATTTGAGAAATAAATGACCAAAAATCAGGAAATAGAAATTATCGAATGAATTTTGCCACAAGCTAAAAGCTTTAAAAATACCTAACGTACGTTTCCTTACAACGCGTACTTCAATATAAAAAAATTTAATTATTAAAAAAAAATCAAAAATTTTAATCCTTACTTTAACTAATGGACTTTTTTATTCTAGAAAAAATGTCGCACTTTCTTCCGGCTGTCACATTTTTTTGTTCTCTTCTACACAGACACAACACTTTTTTGGGGATGTTTGTTCTATTGACAAAATATAAAACTGGCCCGACTACGGGCAACATTTTCTGCTCTTAGCACAAGTAAAAGGTTGCATTATTTTTGTTTCATTAATCACATGAAAAATTCAACACTTTAATAGGGCACATGACACATGTTCATAATGCTGCAATGTAATAATGCAACATTTTCATTCAGAATAGGAAATGCTATTAGTATACAGATCTGAGACCAATAAAAATTATATAAAATATAACTTTTCTTTGCTATAATAGCGGAATATTCTCTCTTTATCTTATCCCGAAAATCCCGGGATAAAATTCTAGCGATCCCGGGATTTTCGGGGTGTCAAAAAGGGCGGGATCCCGGGATCCCGGGATTGGAATCCCTAATGTTCATACAGGAACTAAGCTAGTGATGGGCGAGTCCGAGATGTTTAGAGAATCGAGAGAATCGCCATCGTTGCAAAATCACAATCGAGTCAAAAGCTGACTCGCTCCTCGACTACACAATCGAGATGTTTTTGCGATTATTCCGAGTCGGCGAGTCGGAGGTTGTTTCGATGACATCTCGACTACACAAGCGAGATGTTTTTGCGATTGTTCCGAGTTGGCGAGTCATAGATTGTTTCGATGACATCTCGACTACATAAGCGAGATGTTTTTACGATTGTTCCGAGTCGGCGGGCCGGCTGTTGTTTTGATGATATGTTTTAGTTGATAAAATAAACTGAATGAGGTGTGTTGATAAATAAAGTAGGATTTTCAATGGAAGTGAGGCAAATACATATATAAATTTACCAAATTGAAAAATATGCTATACATAGATGCTGCATTATTGCAATCACAACTAAAGAGTGTTGTGCGTAATAATAATAATTAATTATTTAAACATTAATAAATTTTCTGAAGTGAGACGCTTATGAAACAAATGAATTTTACGAGTAGCAACAACGGCAATAGATTTGTACCACTCTGTATCTTTTTTAAAGCAATTTTAATATTCAAGCGGCAACAACAAATATTTTGTATTTTTTGCAGCGAGTCCGAGATGTTGTAGGGTTGCTTTGAAAACGAGAGGAATCGTTGGCGATTCCGAGATGTTTTAGCGATTGCTTCGACTGACGACCATTTACGACTTGACTCGAATACGAATGAAAACCATCGAGAGCATTCGAGATGTTTCAACAATCGAGAGAATCGAATAAAACATCTCGGACTCGCCCATCACTAAACTAAGCTCGCGAATAAGGGAAACTTTGTATTTTTTATGATATTTTTTACTTGCATACAGCAAAACGCAACGTAATGACAGCGAATCCTTGTAAAAGTATCAATAAATAGTGCATAGCATAATATACCAAGCTGAATCTAAATCTTAAACTCAATTTTAATCTCAGTCACAATCTCAACTTCACTTTTGATCCTATAAATGTGATGCCTTGATTGATTTTCTTTCACTGAGAGAACTACACAGTTTCCAGATGGATTTTAGAAAGCGTTAACTGGATTTTAGAAACGACAAATGGATTTTAGAAAGAGAGAATTGGATTTTAGAAATGTCAATTGGATTTTAGAAAGGGGAAATTGGATTTTAGAAATGCCAATTAGATTTTAGAAATGGGAAATTGGATTTTAGAAATGCCAATTGGATTTTAGAAAGGGGAAATTGGATTTTAGAAATGTCAGTTGGATTTTAGAAATCTAAAGTCCAATTTCCCCTTTCTAAAATCCAACTGACATTTCTAAAATCCAATTTCCACTTTCTAAAATCCAGTTGACGCTTTCTAAAATCCATCTGGAAATGGTGTAAATAAAGAATAAATGTACATCAGGTTTTTTATAAGCGTACTATTATTTTCGCGCTCTGCTGAGTGTCCATATTTCTACTCTGCATATACACATGTGAGTACTTACATACTTACATAGTATGTGCTTTTATAAACCCACTATGTATCATTAAAGATATATGTAAGTATGTATATAGTTTAGTGGGTGCTATGCTCCAGCCGCCAAAATGGCATAACAGATATAATTTTCAAATAACAATTTCACTATTTCATACCACAATCAACGGGGCCTTATAGCAGCCAAGAAGTAACAACAATGAACATCGCACTCAAAAGCGAGGAAAGGATAGGAGCGAAATGGAAGTAATCATCATGTTCAACTGCAATGCCAGCAGCAGCAGCAGGCGCTGTAATATTCACTCGTAGGAATTTGCAACATGCAACAGTTTGTTACTGCTGCCGCAACAACCGCCGCCAACAGCTTATTGCAACAATTATTTGTGTGCACCACAAATCATACATTCATATACCAACCTACTCAGGCATCTTGCCGCACTATCAACACTACTTACTTGCACCTCTTCGCGTATGCATTATTTACATGTACATCCATATAAACGCGTGAATGTATGTGTGCAGCTGCCCTTTGGTGAAAAGCTCTAGTTCGAAATTTGTTCGCTTCTGGTACTGGTACGACACTACTAGTGCGAGTTATCAACTGTCGAGTTTAACATGGCGGTGTCATGGACAGTGTCAATTGTCACCCGCTGTATTAAGACTTCGTGTGATAATTTTTTTTTTATTGGATAAAAAATGATAAATATTAAAAAATAAATATTTAAAAAGTAAAAAAGTAAGAAGAATATAACTGAAGGTTCAGACAAGGATAATTAGTGAACTAATTTTTCCTAGGACTTGCTAAAACAAAGGGAAATTGCATTTACATACATATGTATAAGGATGATAAAAATGATATAATAATCTTTATGTATACCAAATGCTTCACTAACAATTTGATAATTGTAGAAATATGCAAATCGGACGGCAAATTAACGAGCAAAGAAAATACCTAGAATTCGTGTCACTTCGAGATTTCATACACATGCTGTCTTGTACTGATAACTCAATTCACTCCTTCTGAACTGTTGAAGGTCTAACTACAATTTAACTAATGCCTCTTTGACACCTTTCGCTAGTTCTGAACCAAAAATTTTGTTCGCTGATTTCCCTGCAAGGTAAATAGTGTTCCTGTGTGTGTGTGTGTGTGTGTGTGGCTCCCCTGCAGGGAAAATCTCTAGTTCCGAACTAGGGCGCTTCTAGTGCATTTTTCGCCACTACTAGTGCGAGCTAAATCTCTTTTGCATATTATCAACTGGCGAATTTAACACGGCGATGTCCTAGGCGGTGTCAATTGTCACTCTCTGCACTACATTTTCGATAGTTTCGAACTAGTACTAAATTCTACAGTTTCCACTAGTTTATTGGCACAATTTCGATAGTTCTGAACTAGCTACAATACCTACAAATTCTACAGTTTTACATCTGCCGCTTAACCCATATCGTCCTAAGCAAATTTTTTTGAAGCATATCTTGATGAAATTTTCACCTTTAAGTAAATTTGGGCCTCTGAATTCAATTCTGTTATCAAAAAAATTATTAAAATTTTAGTTTTTGAGATATCATGTGTTCGATAAATCGAACGCTCGGCCTATCTGTATACATTTTTTTGGGTTTTTCTTCCTGCGAACAAAAGAAAACGTATGTGCTTTTTTTGTTTATATTTTATTTTTAGATAAGTGAAACAGAAAAATAAGATATTTAAGTCAAAATTAATTTACTTTTGTTTTTTTAAATGATACTTATGACTCAAAACAATGGGTTTAAAGTGAAAAATGGCATCTCTTGCACAAAAGGGAACTTGGTTTGTCTTACAATTTGTATCTCCTATTCTTATTATTTTCGATTTTGACTAGGAGATATTGTCCCTTGATTCGCTGCAGATTTCTCGGATGAGCATCCTTTGAAAATCCAGGTCAATCATTACGTCCCTTTTGTCGCCTTCCGCGACCTGCATATCCTCAGAGTCCTTGGATTCGTCATCCGCTGTCATTAGCAGAGAATGTGCAATATCCAACTTAAAATCTTGTTGGGGGAGAATATTTATTTTAAATAACGGCGAATGAAACAGTCAAGCTTCCATGCGTTGACGATAGCTGAATTTAAAGTCGAAATCCATAAAGGCCAATACCACTCTTTGGATCGCATTGCGATATAATAATTCTGTGCTTCATTGTCGTTCAGATCTACTGCGCCAATCCCTATATTGTAATTCTTCATTAGCTGGGGCTGGTTATAGTTCACATAACGGCCGGGCTTAAGAGTTGTCCCTTCATTGTTGGTTTTCTGTTTCTTCCATTCTTTCACAGACACCATTGGCAGGATCTGCTCGAAATAGGTGGCAAGTGCAACCCCGCTATTATCCTGCCAACGACAAATCATAATACTGTTCTGGGTATCAAAACAGAAGTCATTGTTGCATTTTTCCAGATTTTAATTATGAACCACCAATACCGTTTGCTCGTACAGTGCCTATGCTCCTCAGAAAAAAAACCACTGAGTAACGCCCAGCGTTCGATAAATCGAACAGCTAACTTTAAATATATGAGTTGTTCGTTTTATTGACTTTGCAAATAAAATTCAAATTAAAACTTGAATTTTATTTTCTTTCCAAATGAGGTGTTTACTAAATTTTATTTAATATTGGTATTTTTTATATATTTTGGCAATTTCAAAATCATATTAAAATTAACGGTTTTTCTTAAACACCCCGTTCAGAGAAATCTGGGTGCTAAAAATTAAATATTTATTTTCAATTATAGAAAATATTCCACAGTATTAAACTACATCAAAATTTTTGGTTTAGGTTCTGAAAAACAGATCAGAAAAAATAATAAAAAATGTTAAAATTTGCTGTTCGATTTATCGAACATTAGCAAGATATGGGTTAAGTACAGCCTTTGACACACTTCATGCAAGTGGCGCGATGGCCGACTGGCTAACGCATTTGCCTTTCAATCTGAGGGTCGCGGGTGCGAATCCTGTCGGTGTCAAGGTGGATGACAATTTTTTTTTTTAAATTTTTTTTTAATAATATTTTTTTATTTATTTATTTAATAAAAATTTACAATAATATTTAAAAAGTAATAAAATAAAAAAAAAATTAAAAATAAGCCTGAGGGATCGGAAAAGCATAATTAGGGGAACATTTCATTTCATAAGAGATGCAAATAGAAAACTCTTTATATAAAATGCTTCATTAAACATCTGAGAATTGCAAAAATATACAAAGCCGAAGGTAATTGAACGAACGAAAAATTTCCATAGAATTTTTGTCACTTCGAAATTGTATACAAATCAAAGTGTGCCTTATAATGGTCACTCAATTCACTCCTTCTGAACTGGTGAGGGTCTAACTAAAATTGATCTAGTTCCTTTTTGACAACTTTTCGCTAGTTCGGAACTAGAAATTTTGCTCACTAGTTATTGAGTTCCCTGCAGGGTCTATACTGCCAAAGCGGTGCTTTGCTGATTCGCATAAATTCTCCGCGAACGAGGTTTAACGTTCAAATTCAAATCTGGTAATCTGCAATAAACAGCTCAGTCAGAGCTGGTACTCAACTACAACAAAACTACTTAACCATAAACAATATAGCAATAAACGTTGCTAGCCCGGCCAGGAGAGGATGTTTACTTTGGTTGGTGAATGGAAGAGAAAAAGAAAATAGGGATATCAAAGCCGCTATGACACGGACACGGCCAATGTGCCACGAACTCTTGCGTCGAGGTTTAAAGCCGAGATTTTGGGTGAACATGGAAAATTAGATTTCGGGAAGCTTGCAAATCAATTTTTCTATGGTATGCGCTATTCAGAAAGGCCATAGTTACTTTAGTAGAATGAAGACTTCCTTACACACAAATACCTTCTGATATAAAAACAAGTAAGAGCGACTGTGTTCGACCCTACCGAAGTCTTCATACCTTTCAGGAATGGCGAAATGATAATTTACTTGGTTTGATATTCATTAATTTATACTGCCAATTCTATTGGTTAAGGATCTTGACAATTTTCACCAAATATTGCAAAGTTTCATGTCAAAAGCTGTTTTAATGGAGAAAATATGCCCCACTCTTATCTAGGCGACTAATTCAGTGAACGAGGAACGCTCATGAAGGAAACAATTCTACTTTGCTGCTGTTAAAATATACAACAGGGTATTGAAAATCCGGTACGTTGATTATTTTATTTTACAATATGTACATATGTAGGTAACTATAATAGTTTATCCGATCAATTTACGAAGTATGAAATGCTTGTGCACGAATTCAATTAACGAGAATATTATTTGGTGAAAGAAATTTAGCTGATTAATTTCCAATGGCACGGATAGCACATAATAAAATATGTACGAGTATTACACAACATTTTATTGGTACTACTAATATAAGTAGCTTTCCAATAATAAATTGCAATTACATTATTTCGAGTTGTTGGTGTGCTCTTTTGTAATATGATATCCGGCTTGAGCGTTAAAGCGAAACTAGTGCTAATAACAAAGGCAGAGGTGGGTGTTATAAGTAAGCAGAAAAGTGTGTGCGGACTTGTGAATGTGGGGATTTTAAAAGCGATAAATGTGAGTAGGCATTTGGCATGTAGTGAACATTTCCCGTGGCCATTTTTCATCTACTGCCTTTAGTCAAAAGTGTCTCAGCATTCTGTACTAAGTCGCAAGCTATTCCATTTCCAGTAATTTTTTGACCATCAAGAGCTTTTAAAAAATTGGTCCGTTTATTTCAGTTTTTGAGATTAAGAAATCGAACCAACAATATTATACTATTTATTGGAAGATATGTACATATATGTATCTAGCTTCCAAAACAAATTATTATTTTTTTCAGATGAATGAAGATTAGGAAGGTTATATTGTGAAAAGCAAAAATTCCAATGAATTTCGTCAAAATCGGATATAGAAATTGTCCAATTGCATGTTAACAAATGTACCTACATACATACATATATGACACAAGAAACGTAAACGTAGAAAGTCTTAAGAAATTATGCAAAGGAATTTATCTCGCGTGTATTTAATTGCTAGCATTGAAATTATGAATTTTACTCTAACTTTATGTACCGGAAATCAGTTGCAGCAGATCTAAAATTTCTTTGCTGATCAAACGTTTAAAGTGGCCTAAATGTTTTTACACCGAAATGGCTTGGCTGTCTTGTTATTCCACGGCTGAATTACTTTTATGAAACTACAAAAAAAGGCAACAATCTGAATTATTCAAATTGATTTTCATATGTGTGATGGTAATTGCTCTTGAGTGGCTACTGGGCTACGGTTTTTTAAATAGATACGCACATCTTATCGCGCAAACTCATCTCGCTTGTCTCAAGCAGCAAAGATAAATAGCAATTATTTCAAAACTTTTTTTGTTGACGAATTTCCTGGCATTTTGGAAATTTATGCAGTTTCATACTATTGACCACAAGGGTTCCTGTGCAAGTTAGGAACAGCACAATTATATCATAATTTGAGTAGAAACAAGTAAGGAAGCCTAAGTTCGAGTGGAATCGAACATTAGATACTCAGCTGTATGCTTTCATTGTTTGTTTGCGTTTGATGGAAACACGGTGTACTTCATATAAAGCGAGTACTGCATAAAGTGGGCGTAGCCGCGCCCATTTTCAAAATTTTTATCAGTCATCCAACTAAGCATATGAATATTATTCTTTGTGTAAAATTTCATTCCTTTATGACTTCTAGTTACAAAGATGTCACGTTACAAATTCCCAAAGGGTGTTCCAGAAATATCTTTGTTAAAAAGTAGGCGTGGTCATAAACAACGTGGTCAATTATTTGTCGAGTTATAGGCTAAGAAATCTCGTATATTCCTTTCTCTAAAAAGAGGCGGTGCCACGCCCATTTTCCAAAATTTTTGTGTTTTTCGTTGTATGTCCGCAGATGGACTTCTGGCATAAAATTTCAATGATATATCTTTATATCGCTTAAAATGTTTTTATTAGGTCACTTTATAATACCCATATATAAAAGTGGGCGTGGCCGTCAACCGATTTTGACAATTTTTCGTCCAAACATTTGCCTAAGTAAGTATATCAAGCGTACCAAATTTCATCGATATATCTTCAACGGTTTCTGAGTTATGACTCATAAAGCTTTCAATGTTTGCTCCTTAATAAGTGGGCGTGGCACCACCCATTTTCCAAAATTGCATCAAATTTCTTCTTAGGGGCCTGAGCTCAACACGTGGGTAAAATTTCATCACTCTAGCTATATTAGTGGCTGAGATACCAAATTTCCGATTTTTTCTATATAGGAAAAGTGGGCGTGGTCATGGTCCGATTTCGCCCATTTTCAATACCAACCGTCCCAGTCTCGATACCAACTTGCATTTCAAATTTCATCAAAATATCTCAATTTTTGCGCGAGTTAGAGTGTTTACAGACGGACGGACGGACAGACGGACAGACGGACGGACGGGCGGACATGGCTCAATCGATTTCTCTTTTCACCCTGATCATTTTGATATATATAAGTCTATATCTATCTCGATTATTTCATTCTGTTACAATCCACCGTTATGTGATTAAAACTATAATACTCTGTGTACTTTTACAGCTGAGTATAAAAATAGTGATAATCATGATTAGTTGGCTGAATATGAAAGGAATAACAGCGGAGTGTGGAAGCAAAAATTCTAAATACATATGTACATATACATACATATATCGACGCTTCCAAACAATACTGTACTAAGTCGACTTAGTACATTTTCCCGTTTTTGGCGTTTTCAAGTAGAGCGTGCCTTAATTTAGATGCTGCCTAATTTTGGTATCAATCGGGCAATCCAATCAAAAGTTATAAGCAAAAGTGTACATATAATACAACTCGAGATTTTTACAGAATAAAAATTTTGAGAGCTAGCCATGAAAAACCACGTAGCACATTTTTATTTTTTCTTACGGTTTTATAAAAAGCGTACCCTGACTTTGATATTGTCGAGTTTTGGTGTTGATCGTTCAATCCCAACAGAAGTTACAAGTGAAAATATACTTAGCATACAACCGAAGTTTCATATCGAGTTTAAACTTTGCGAGCTTCTCCTGGAAAACACAGTTTTCAGACTTAGTACAGTTTTGTTTGGAAGCGTCGATATGTAAGTATGTTATGCTTATGGTATGAAATGAAATAGCTCTAACCTCTTCGATGAAACAGAAAATTGGTGACATATATGTATCTATATGTACCTACATATCGCACGTTTTATGCAATAGGGATTTAACTAAAAAAAAAAAAATTGTTTGGGAAAACGCAAATAAACTTTTATAATTTCAAATAGTTTCCTTCTACGGTGAACTATAAAATCACTTTTATTTCCGCCATTTTTATCTTTTTGGGTATTTTATAAGACTAGACTCAAAGGCACGACCCAGTTATTGAAATATATGGCAAAATCCCAGAAATCGAAAATTTTGAGTTAAATCTCTATTGCATAAAACGGGCGATATGTACATACTAAAATATATATGTATGTAAATGTATGTATAATCAGAATTAATTCAAAACTTTTGTATTTTATTCCAGCTTTTGTTTTTTGAATAATGAACTAATGATGACTAAACAAAATTGTTTAAAATACTAGAAAAAAAAACAATGAGAGCCGTAATTGTTGCGAGCAAAATATTTCATGTTTTCAAATATGCACACGATCTGCTGACAAACATGATCAGCCAAAATTTTAACTGTACATACATACATACGTATATATGATGGGTGTAGGCACTAAAGTGGTGTGGGGTTAAGCGAGTTCACATATAGGAGATGTGCATGAAAAGATTAGTTACTATATTTCCGCAACGGTTTTGAAAAATTTCCTCTGATAGTTTTACATTTTTTGGTAGAACTATTTACATTTTGAGGAACTTTTAATTTAGAACTTTTCGTCGACAACATGTGTGGATAGTCTTATAGATGTATGTATAAAGCTTCAAGGTAAGATGATTATCTACTATCTTTAAGTAGAAATTTTGCTCTTTTAAATTCCGTTGAGTTTATTTTTCTTCCCTCTGAGATATCGCATTCTAAACTGTACATATCTGTGATTTATTCTTGTACCTTAACTCCCATGAATTAAACATGGATCGAATGAAAAATTGTGGCCCTTTTGAGTTGTCGGACTGTTACGGGTGGGTGGGGCCTTTTGACGATGTCAGGGTGGGCACATAGGTGCACCTCACAAGGGGGGGGTACTCTCACTCCTTCTGTGGAATCTAGTGGTAAACAAAACACTCTTCAGGAAATACACAAAATACTAAAACTTGCGAAGTCTTGCATTCCGAATATAGTATAACGCTTCAAATACGATGTAGGCAACACTAAGGACCATATGTGGTCTATGTGATCGATCACTGTATCCTGTCCAACCTAACCTAATCTTAAAACTAGAGTCAACTGACATATTTTAACCTCTGATCCAGATTCAGCGTGTGAACCTCGATAAATAGCTCTATCTTTCGATTAAGAAGTTCGGCTCATTTTTGTCTTCCTAAAGAACTTTGCTTTAAATTTAAATAGCGGACTATAAATCGGTTTGGGACCGATTGCTTCTTAGACAAAGTTGCTCAGGAGTGTCCGTATTTCATTTTTCGTCTATATGATTTTATGAAAATAAATTTCCCAAAGGGACAAAACGCAAGTTTTTTAGGAGTAGATGAAGATTAATGTGTGTATTTATCCGCACAACAAGCTGAACATGCCTAACTTATCCTTCTCTTTGTTAGAATAAAAAAATGTAAATTTTATAAACAGCGATAAACTATAATCACCTAACTAAGTTCCGAACAAAGTGTAACGTAGTTTTTTGGCCATTTTCGAGATCATCTTAAAATGCGCTGAACTCTTTGTAATATTGATTTTGTTTACTAGAGTGCAAAAGCCAAAGCCTAAGCCAAAGCTCTATTGTTGTTGTAATAATAAAGACGTTGCTATTGTTTGTGCAGTTTTTGTGGTTAGCAACGTACTTTCTACAGTCGAGCTATAATTGCAACAACATCAACTCATCTTTTTTTTCTATGCGCTTGAAATTTCATTTATACCTTTATACCCAAATGTGCTAGTATAACCTTAGCAAAATTGGTTAGAATTAAAGAAAAGTTCAGAAGTTCAAATAGCAGTTTTAAAGCGCTTACATTATGATACTAAGTAGATGACCAAGATTTTTATTTTTATTTGACAAACTGTTGGGCTTCGGAACTAACGACTTTTTTAGGGCCTTTGCTCCGGGTTCACTGCGAATGAAATGTGTTAAATCTTAGCTCATCGCTCCTTTCTCCACTTCGCTGCAAAGCCTTCAATGGATGTACTCGCATTTTTTAATAAAACCAAAATGTGCATATAAAATGCAAGGCTCCACCCAAACGCGGTTGTTGCTTACTTCATAGATACAAAATTTTACAGATTTTCCGTTTATGAACTGCCTGTTTGGTGTTTGGCAGGTCACTGAACACCACTTTGCCACCACTGCAGCGTCGAATTGTCGTGTGGCAAGCAACTTGCTTGATGTTTTTGGTCGGGATGTTGTAAGAACTTAACAACATCAGATGATGAATTTCATCAGCAACAATAATGCATCGCTTGTACTCATGTTATCAAACGATTACAACAACTACAACTGTGAAAATTAAAGCAAGCGATGGTTACTAGGCAACAACAAAGTGTTGGGAAAGCACTTGCCGTAACAACCAATCTAAAGCACATACATACAAACATAGTTATTATAGAAAAGGCAACCTTTTGCAAAAAACAATGCGGTTAGAATAACATTACCCTCTCCGAACAAAACGAAAAAAAAAAACAAAAATGGAATTTCAAACTCTGCGGCACATCATCGACGTGAGATCGTGAGCCGCATTATTTCAAGTTTAAACAATCGCCGTTGTGTATAAGTAAGAGAAGCGTTAACAAATTTAGCATTTATTTTTTTCAAACATTTTTAAACATTTTCTTAGCTCTTAGATCATTACGAATTTCTTTTTGATCTTACTGTACTTATCTAGATTTTATTTTGTTTTTGGCAATGATATTTTTAGCGGAATTCATTCCTTTGATACATAAATAAATGTCATATTTAAATATCTGTATTTAATTATAAATTTATGCATTTATGGATTAAACTTTTATAGTTGCAAGGTCAAGTTTTAATCAAATTCTTATGCCAACTTCTTCTTTTTTAATGCAAAGAAGGAAAATTAAAAAAAACTGAAAGGTAAGCAAAAACTCAAAAGAAACAATTTTAACTTAAATGAAATGCAAAGAAAACAATTTGGAAATTGGAAAGAAGCACGCCAAGCGAATTTTGAGCATATCCTTCTGTCCATTCTTTCAAAGACAGGCAGTCGTGCGGTCAGCCTTTGCTCACGGCACAGCACACCATCTACCCCAAAATTGCGTTAAGGAGTTAAGGAGCTAAAGAGTTCTGTATGTAGGCAGAGCCACCCAGGCATTGGCTGATATGATAATGGCAGTGCCATTTAATTTTCTGGTCACCGCAAATTAAATTGTGAACAGCTGTTGTGGCCGCTTGACGTTGTTTTTGCATACGAGCCAATTTAGTGGTCCGACGGTTTTTATTTATTTTTTTTTTTTTTTTGATTTTCCGATATCTGGTTCAGAAAAAATTTACATATAACTTGCGGCTGATTCAGGCTGGAAATTCAATAAGTTTATTTTAAATTCAGAAATACACTCAGGTCCACTTGAGTTCAAATTGTTTTATCTTGTCTTTTCATTTGGTAACTTACATCAGCACCATTTAGTGCAATGCTGTCGAATTCTTAAATTATTAATTTTGGTACAGACAACTAAGATCGGGTCGGATTTATCTACATATCGATGGCTGGCCCTATTCCAAAAATTGTTTGAATAACGTCCTATTTCATATTTTGCTTCAAAAACGCCCTATTTCAGATAAAATTCCATATATATTTCTCTGATATAGGGTGTGTTTGAATAATTGTCTGAAATAGGACGTTATTCAAACAATTTTTGGAATAGGGCGTTTTTGAAACAATTTTTGAAACAGGACGATATTATTCTCAGCCGTCGATATGGAGTCATATCGAACACATGTACCTATGTACATAGGTAGATTTCGTACCCTAAAACATAAAGTGACACAACTCAAAATTCAAAAAGGTTCAGGATTCAAAAATCTTTTCGTTTTTTTACAAATAATGATATGGCAGAAGGCCAAAGATACTGCTGGAAAAGATATTTTGGCAGTCGCTAGAGATACCGGTTTATAAAAACGCCGATTTCGTAAATTTTTTGGTTGTGCCACTTTATGATTCGGGCGCGATATCTATGTATTTATGTATTTTATTTTACATCCATCCATTGTAAACTCAGTTACATACTTGACACCTCATTTCAATTTCCCTTTGGCCACCGTTTCCTTGCGACCTTTTGACTCAAAGCTCACCTTCTGTGTGACATGCAAATTGCACAATGCCAGCAGTGCGGTTATTTTTGATGATTGATTGCGCTTGGCACATGTTCGAGGTGGAGTTCGAGAAAACATGCAAAAAAGTGCCTTAATATCAGATCTCGTCGACTTCTACATCCTTATGCATGTATGTTTGTAATATACTTTTTATTTCACTTACAAACGAAACGCAATCATAATGTCCGACAGGCGACATTTTTACATGTTTTTATCTCAGTTACAAGGACAATGCACACGTTCGTTTACTTGACTTACTTTTTACTTTAAGTTTAACAATTTCGTCTTCTTGCTACCACTTTTGGTAATTTTCAAGTAATTATTAACAGCGCGGTGCAGAGTTTCAACAAATAATGTAACCCATTGATATGAGAATACAATGATATCCCCAAGTTGTAATCGCAAATATAAATAAGGTGTTTTAGCGATAATCGAACATCTTCCCTAGCAGCGTCCAACTTATACGAACGATTTACTCCGATATCTTCAATAGGTAAATAATAATAAAATAAATTGAGAAACGTTTAGAAGCACGCTGCTTTTTTAATTTTACAGTTTACAGAGTATTGAAATTAAAGCATATAACTGAGTATCTATATGTATGTATGTATAATATTCTGTTGCACACGAATTTATTTAGGCGCCGGTACATGTTTTACCGTGGTTTGAATGTGAAGCAAAATTTGTTTCCGTTCGGTTTCGCAGGACATTTTATTCGGTAGATATTGGTGCCACCTGTATAATCCAGGAATTAATTTGTTTGTATATTGTAGGGTTTGAGAGTGTATTAAAATTATTAAGTACGTAGTTTTCTATTATTCGACCAGGCCCACAACATGTGGTATGTGGTATTCCAGGATCTCTCATATTTTCACACATTGCTATCCATTTTTATAATTTTTTTTTAGTTTAACTACGTTAGCATGATACTTAAATAACCCATAAAAATGTACTATTTGAATTTAATAACAATGTTAGTATTTTAAATGAACAATAAAGTATGTACTAACAGAAATAAATTGAATAAATTTTTCATAGAAGAGCTCTAACAAAAATATTTGAAATTAAAAAAAGTTAGCGCCAAATGGGTTAAGTGCCCAACAAATTTTAATCACTAAAAAAATAGTATAGGTAATGAAGCCATCAATATAATTTTAGCACATTTGGATTCTACATACTCCAACTAACTATTCGTAATCGTTATAACTGAAAAAATGTGACAGTTAACAAGTTATTGCTATTTAAACACAAAATTTGGTCTCCTGAACATTTTTCAAAATATTACTTATCCGGTTTGTGCACTTAGCACATCGATATGTGCCCTTAAATTCAATGATCTGCTCAATGGGTATTTGCTTACAAACTGGTAAAAATATGACAGAAAATTGATTGAGAAGTTCTGAAAAAAAAAGGGAGCTACCTAATTGCTATAAGCAGGCCTGTATTTACATTTATTTACGTACATACTAGGGATTCCAATTTTTCCGATTTTTACGATCCCGGGATTTTCGGTATTTTCTTTTATAATCCCGGGATCCCGGGATTTATCCCGGGATTCGGACTTTAATTACACAGGCCGACAAAATTTCCAAAAAATTTTCTAACTCAAATAAAATTCTACTTTTCTAAAGGATTTCGGTGCGCTGATTCTGAATCTGAAGTCGGATTTTCGGTATTACGTGTAGGTTTTGAGATATTCATGTCCAAAAAGGCGAAAAATGCGATTTCTTGCAATATTCACTGCTCAATCTGTTAAATTACTTACTTTCATTAAAAGATGATTGCAGCTATTGAAAGAACGATCATTTCTCTTAGTTTTTTGGGTATCTTATTGAGGTATGTATCTACGTTGTCTTCAAAAGAAATGATCGTGCTTTCAATAGATGTAATCAGTTTTTAATGAAAGTGAGTAATTTTAAAAATATTGAGGAGTGAATATGGCCACAAACTGCGTTTTTCGCCTCTTTGGACATGAATATCTCAAAAACACACCGAATACCCTTTTGAAACGTAGAATTTTATTTCTGTTACAAAAATTTTTCGACCGGTATTATTTTCCCACATTTGGGGTTGAAAAAAGTAAATATATATTTCGAGGAACGCTACAACTTTAAAATGCAAAGAAAAATAGATTTTTATTGCCATTTTTTATTATTTCATTAGTAACAAAATAAAAAGGAATGTAAAATCATGCGTATTATTTAATAATACCTAAGAGTTACTTTAAAAAGCACAACCAACAACGAAAATTACATACATTTGGTGAACAAAACATTTTCCTTTGCAGTTGGTACTTTTAGGATATTAATAAAAAGGCTTGCAATCATTTGATAATTTCCAATAAAAAATTTTTTAGAAAATAACGACGCACTTTGTTTAAGCGAATAAGCTTTCCGAAAAATTCAGAAAATTAATGCAACTTCTGAATAGATAAATATCGGAGGCAAAAATTTTGATATGAATTCCGAGTATGCAGCTGCGTATTTAATTTTGGTACAGTGTTGTAAGACTATCAAGTCTAATTAAAATTTTGTTTCCATTTTCTTCCACTATTTACTTTCCATGTGGGAAAATTCCAAAAAACATTTGAGAAATAAATGACCAAAAATCAGGAAATTGAAATTATCAAATGAATTTTGCCACAAGCTAAAAGCTTTAAAAATACCTAACGTACGTTTCCTTACAACGCGTACTTCAACACAAAACAATTTAATTATTAAAAAAAAATCAAAAATTTTAATCCCTACTTTGACAAATGGACTTTTTTCTTCTAGCAAAAATGTCGCACATTCTTCCGGCTGTCACATTTTTTTGTTCTCTTCCATACCGACTCAAAACTTTTTAGGGCTGTTTGTTCTATTGACAAAATATAAAACTGGCCCGACTACGTGCAACATTTTCTGCTCTTAGCACAAGTAAAGGGTTGCATTATTTTTGTTTCATTCATCACATGAATAATGCAACATTTTAATAGGGCACAGGACACACATTGATAATGCTGCAATGTAATAATGCAAGATTTTCACTCAGAATAGGAAATGCTATTAGTATACAGATCTGAGACCAATAAAAATTATATAAAATATAACTTTTCTTTGCTTTAATAGCGGAATATTCTCTCTTTATCTTATCCCGAAAATCCCGGGATAAAATTCTAGCTATCCCGGGATTTTCGGGATGTCAAAAAGGGCGGGATCCCGGGATCCCGGGATCCCGGGATTGGAATCCCTAGTACATACATACATTATGCACATAAGTAGATATGTATATAAAACATGTTATTCTTTGCATGTTTTGTCTGTGACATGCGACCGTTGCAGTCAAATTATAAGATAATTGTAGGTTTTTAAAATGTTCTGCCAGGAAACGGTATTAACAACGTTTTATTATTTTGCATGTTTTCTGGGGTAGAAAATGGTATTTATGCATATGTTAATATGTACATATACATATGTTCATACATACATACATATGTGTATCTACTTATGCATGTATACCATATCATATACATACATACTTCTGTAAATTAGCGCGATCAATGTTCACGATTGAAAAGCCAGACTTGACGTCAGGATATTGTCACTCTCCCTTGTTATTTTGTTGAAGAAAATTATTGGAATGACTCAAATGAACTTCCCTTTTTGGGTGGTAACAAAATGTCAATCGAATCATTGGATATAATCGGCAGTTTACTAGATTTGGTTACAGACGAGTTACCGAAATTGAGACATCACATCTACCTATGTATGTTAGTGATGGGCGAGTCCGAGATGTTTAGACAATCGAGAGAATCGCCATCGTTGCAAAATCACAATCGAGTCAAAAGCTGACTCGCTCCTCGACTACACAATCGACATGTTCTTGCGATTGTTCCGAGTCGGCGAGTCGGAGGTTGTTTCGATGACATCTCGACTACACAAGCGAGATGTTTTTGCGACTGTTCCGAGTCGGCGGGCCGGCTGTTGTTTCGATGGCATCTCGACTACACAAGCGAGATGTTTTTGCGACTGTTCCGAGTCGACGGGCCGGCTGTTGTTTTGATGATTTGTTTTAGTTGATAAAATAAACTGAATGAGTGTTGTTGATGAAGAAAGTGGGATTGTTAATGGAAGTACATATATAAATGAACCAATTTGAAAAATTTGCTATACATAGACGCTGCATTTTTGCAATCACAATTAAAGAGTGTCGTGCATAATAAATACAATTAATTATTTAAACATTAATAAATTAATAAATTTTCTGAAGTGAGACGCTTACGAAACAAATTAATTTTAAGAGCAGCAACAACGGCAATTGATTTGTACCACTCTGTATGCTTTTTTAAGCAATTTTGGTATTCAAGCGGCAACAACAAATGTTATGTATTTTTTGCAGCGAGTACGAAATGTAGGGTTGCTTTGAAAACGAGAGGAATCATTGGCGAGTCCGAGATGTTTTAGCGATTGTTTCGACTAACGGCCATTTACGACTTGACTCGAATACGAATGAAAATCATCGAGAGCATTCGAGATGTTTCAACAATCGAGACAATCGAATAAAACATCTCGGACTCGCCCATCACTAATGTATGTACCTAGGTACAGACTTACATACATACATATTGACCAGGTGGTTCAAATGCCGCACCCAATTTTCGATTTCGGATTCGATATTCTCTAGAACAATGTAGTATATATTTACATAATGTTTGCTCCTACAATTTGAAATGAATATATAGTAGTATATGTATGTATTTAAGTGCAAAGGAGTATACATAAGTGTAAGTATAAGTAAGTATAAAGGATTTAAAATGTTTTTTTAATAACGCAAAAGCTCTTGCAAAAAATAATAACAATAAAAAATAGTTTGCTTTGTTTCAATTTGAAAACATTACCATACAAAGTAATAATGCGAAGACAGCAGCTTGTAAGAGAAATGGAAGATGGAAAAAGAAAGTCATAATAAAAGTAATACTAATAATGCATAAGAAATGGCAAGCAAAATTAAAACAAATTGAGCAAATGCAAGTAAGAATTCCCTTGCAGAAAAAAACATAATGTAAATGAAAAAGGTAAAATTGTTGCAGCGAAGTATTTAATCCAACCAATAAGAAATATTCCATTTTATTCTAAAAACAAGTAAGGAAGCCTAAGTTCGAGTGGAATCGAACATTAGATACTCAGCTGTATGCTTTCATTGTTTGTTTGCGTTTGATGGAAACACGGCGTATTTTACATAAAGCGAGTGCTGCATAAAGTGGGCGTAGCCACGCCCATTTTCAACATTTTTATCAGTCATCCAACTAAGCATATGAATATTATTCTTTGTGCAAAATTTCATTCCTTTTTGATTTCTAGTTACAGAGATGTCACGTTACAAATTCCCAAAGAATGTTCCAGAAATATCTTTGTTAAAAAGTAGGCGTGGCCATAAACCGATTTCAATAAATTTTTGCGTGTCTATTAACACAAGTTATAAAAGTATATAAACCAAGTTTCGTTATAATATCTCAATCATTTGTCGAGTTATAGGCTAAGAAATCTCGTATATTCCTTTGTCTAAAAAGAGGCGGTGCCACGCCCATTTTCCAAAATTTTTATATTTTTTGTTTCCGGTCTATTGTGGAACTCATGGCACAAAATTTCAATGAATTATCTTTATATTTGACAAAGATATCGCTTAAAATGTTTTTATTAGGCCACTTTATAGTTCCCATGTATAAAAGTGGGCGTGGTCGTCAAACCGATTGCGCTAAAATTTTGAACATGTATTACCACAAGTAATAAAAGTGTACACACCAAGTTTCATGATTATATATAAATTATTTGTCGAGCTATGGGCTCAGAAATCTCGTATATTCCTGTTTCTAAAAAGAGGCGGTGCCACACCCATTTTCCAAAATTTTTGTGTTTTTCGTTTTATGTCCGCAGTTGGACTCCTGCTATAAAATTTCAATGATATATCTTTATATTTGACAGAGATATCGCTTAAAATGTTTTTATTAGGCCACTTTATAATACACATATATGAAAGTGGGCGTGGCCGTCAACCGATTTTAACTATTTTCCGTCCAAACGTTTGACTAAGTAAGCAAATCACGCATACCAAATTTCATCGATATATCTTCAACGGTTTCTGAGTTATGACTCATAAAACTTTCAATGTTTGCCTCTTAATAAGTGGGCGTGGCACCGCCCATTTTCCAAAATTTTTATGTTTTTTGTTTTGCGTCCATAGTTGGACTCATGCGAGAAAATTTCAATGATAGATCTTTATATTTGACAGAGATATCGCTTAAAATGTTTTTATTAGGTCACTTTATAATACACATATATAAAAGTGGGCGTGGCCGTCAACCGATTTTAACTATTTTCCGACCAAACGTTTGCCTAAGTAAGCAAATCACGCGAAACAAATTTCATCGATATATCTTCAATGGTTTCTGAGTTATGACATATAAAACTTTCAAGGTTTGGCCCTTAATAAGTGGGCGTGGCACCGCCCATTTTCCAAAATTTCATCAAATTTCTTCCTAGGGGCCTGAGCTCAACACGTGGGTAAAATTTCATCGCTCCAGCAATATTAGTGACTGAGATACCAAATTTCCGATTTTTTCTATATAGGAAAAGTGGGCGTGGTCATAGCCCGATTTCGCCCATTTTCAATACCAACCGTCCCAGTCTCGATACCAACTTGCATTTCAAATTTCATCAAAATATCTCAATTTTTGCACGAGTTAGAGTGTTTACAGACGGACGGACAGACGGACGGACGGACGGACAGACGGACGGACGGACGGACATGGCTCAATCGATTTCTCTTTTCACCCTGATCATTTTGATATATATAAGTCTATATCTATCTCGATTATTTCATTCTGTTACAATCCACCGTTCTGTGATTAAAACTATAATACTCTGTGTATTAGTACAGCTGAGTATAAAAAACAAGAGTCAGACGAGTGGCTGCAAGAAAACAATTTAAATTGGCGTAGGTTAGACTTTCTGCAGGAATTATTTGCAACTCTTGTTGCTACTCTTATCCACTTTACGCATACATACATACATACATACATATGGATTATCTGGCAGGCGACTTTTGACTGAAATTCTTCTAATTGTTTTATTTCCATACTAAAGTCGTTCGAAAAGTAGCAAAAGACGAAACAAGATCACGTAGGTAAAGCTAAAGCAGCTAACGAGATGATGGGATGGGACGAGGGACGACCAGGTGACTTGGCACCAAAGAAGACTCGCTTGGCTGCCGAAGCGACAGGTGCAACTGAATGCAGCGCACAGTTTTAAGTTTTGACAATAAGCAGCGACGACAACGAGAAAGAATTAGCCATTCACGGGAGGCGAGCAGCTCTGGGTGGCAGCGGCACAGCTGCGCCATCGAAATAATTAAATTGGTCCTGACTGCTGCGGCGCTGTACTGTCGAATGGCGGTGACAACAAAAAATTATCAAATGCGAAAGTTTTGACGTTTTTTTTTTGTACCTTTTTAATTTAATTTGCATTGCGTTTCGTTTTGATTATAGCTGAACAAAATACAAATGGAATGAAATATTTATGTTGGTATGATTAAATCGAAGAAAACGAGGAAAAGGTAGAAAATTCTCGCGTAACATGCACCGACCACATTCCCTTCGGGCGACGGTGGCGGCGACGGGGGCGACAGTGGCGCTGCAGCTTTGATTATGGCGAAAATGCGGCAGCTGCTGCTCCTGCCAATCGGATTTGCTGTTACGTACATACATAGATACATACATACCTACGACTTTTTTACTACCATGCTTTTGCACAATTCCTGAAAGCTTTATTATTATTATCGTTTCGTGTTTTTGTTGGCTGTCAGTTGAAAATTTTCGACTGTCTTTAATTTGAATTTAATTGAGTTAACCCTAATCCTCTAAAGTGAGCCTCTCAGTCTCACTTTAAAGTTTAAAAGCGAATTATTCCTAAACCAAAAAAGCTTTTTGTCGGAAATTTTGGGTATTCCTCCATTTGTGTTCATAAATTATGAAATAATTATGATCTTTGGGCTATTTATTTATTTTAACAATTTTTTTTGCAATCGTATAAAATTGTAACGAAAAACCGAAAGTGAGCCTCAAAGACTCACCTTAAGTATCTTTAACGTAATAAGCTTACATTTCTAGAGTTCAACTAAATTTTGAATCCGTTGTTCACAAGGTTTATCCAGTGAGGTTTTTACATTGTGAACTCACCATACTTCCCCCGAATTTTGGTGAATTCGACGTATTTCACCATGGATCTTAATATAATAGGATGTCATAAAATTAAGGAGACCGGAAAAGTCAACAATTTCAAAACAATTAACATTTTATCATTTTTCTGTTTACTGAGATTCTAAATTACGGAAAAGATGCGTTTAAATAGAGAATCGAACGACGAGCTGCTTTATGCGTAAGTAATTTCACCACGAACGTCGCGTTTTAAAAATTTGGAATTTGGTTGCGAAAAATATATATAAGCGGCGATCATATGAAAAATGTATTCATATCCATATCAAGCTATGAATGCTTTTCTCATTGTGTGCACAAAAACAAATTTATAACAGATGTAATAAAACCATTTGTAATGAACATTCAAACAACTACAAAAATGTGTGAAAATTGTAATACATTAATGTCTCCTATTTTACGGAATTACGTTTTTTATCTTTATATACTAAAAAAATTGTCATAAACCGTTATAAGAATGTATAAAAATGCTTCTGAATTCATTACTGCATAAATAAAAGTAAAAACCAAATACCAAAATAATGTGTTTCAAAATTTCCCCATAGGTGAGCCTCAGAGTCTCACTTTCGGTTTTACGTAACTTTTCAAAATTCGGTGATTAGGGTTAAGATCTTTGCGTGTAGTCTGCGGTTCGTTTGAAATCTCTAAGATTGGCGTATTTTGGGAAAAGTTGGCAAATTAAAGAAATTAGTCGAGAAAACTGTGAAAAGTTTACGTGACTTTCAACGAAAAAAAAAAACCAATTTTGATGTTTGAATAATTAATTAGAGAAACTTCCTCAGCTCTATGGGAAATCGTAATAAAGGAAAATTTAAAAATTATCGCCTAATTTTTTGATAAACAAATCTTCTTGCACATCGCTTATCTCTTATATAGTACATATCGACGTGCCATACGAAAACTAGCACATTTAAAATTTCTGACGAAAGCTGGCAATTAAAATATTCTGTACGAAAAGTAGCACGTTTGACTTTTGGCTAAGGAAAAGTCAGCCAAAATTCAAACGTGCTACTTTTCGTCAGCCACAAAAAATCGTATGCTAGTTTTCGTATGGTGCGACGATATGTACATTAGAGCGTATCGCGAAAAAAAAAGTTCCATTTCAGTAGGAATCTCTTCAGAAAAAATCTTTGTAAAATGAACCCAAAAGACCACAGGAAGCGAAAAACGTATACTCCTCGGAATGTTAAATGTGATTTATTTCCGGTTCTACTGAATCGATAGAAATACTTCTTTTGCAAAAGATTAATGCTTTTTAACGACGTTTAACATTCCGGAAAAAAAAGTTACATTAAGGTGGTATAAACTAAGTACTGGGTGGAAGTGACCCCAATGGCGAACATAGGGTTAATGCAATTAGAAAGTGGAAACCCTCCTCTCACGCCAAAAAGAGTGGTGTATCAAACTTAGGCATCGGACCATAAATACCGAAGATATGAAAAAAATGAAATTTAGTGACATCTAGCGGCGTCCAAAAAAAATATATATTTGTTTTTCGAAAGAGAAATCATATGGGGGGGGGGGCGTACGGTGGACTAGAGCTGCAAAACTATCGATGGCACTATCGATAGTATCGATAGTTTTTTTTTCGTGTCACTATCGATAGTTTTTTTCCACTATCGATGGTTATCTCTATTCCATGATTCAACAATAAAGGTTTTCGCATGACGACATACCTTCATACATAGTGGGGCCAGAAGTGTCATGCAAAGAGAAATGTAGAAGAATTTGACAGATTCGGCCCCTATGGAAATGCTAGGGTGCGTGTGTTTGTGGCATATGTCAATAAAAAAAATGCTTGTGTTCGTGTGTTTATGAAGATTGAAGAAGAAGTCAGCTGATGTTATGCATTCTCCTTTATTGTTGCTCCATGCTCTATTCATACTTGTAGTTTTGTCCCAAGTGGTCCCAAGATAAGAATACTGAATATTAGGGAGGAGTTGGATTTCGATATCAAATTGGTCAAATTAATACCCCAGCGGGTTAGGGGGCTTAGAATATACCCGTGGTAAGGAATGTCTGTCGTAAGTGGCGACTAAAATCCACGCTTCTAACGATATATAACTTGTAGTAATTGAACCACACCTCGCTAAATGACATCTGGCCAATGTCAAAATTTTTAATTTTTTCCGATTTTTGAAAGTTTTGATTTTCAAATTGAGTTTTTTATAAAAACTTGTAAAAATCAGAAAATTTTTTTTTTTTTAAATTAGCCCGTTTAATTGTTAACGTAATATCAAAAATATCTGATAAAAACGTTATTTTTAGCGATTTCTTTCATGTGAAACAAAAAGGATATTTTATGGACTAAAAACTCGGTTATATGACTCATCAATTTCCTTCGTATTTTTTTGTTTTTTTATTTATTTAAAGCAGAGTGTATTTTACATTAATGAAATGTTTAAACAGTGTGCCTTTTGATTATCGGTATTTTACATTAATGAAATGTATAAACAATGTGCCTTATGTACTAGTCAGCGCCGAAGATGCTAAAAAACAAATGTACTACTTTTAGTTTTATTACTATAGCGTTTTCAAGTCAAATGAAACCTTTTTCAAATCAAGTGCAAATTTTAAATTGAACAAGTAAGGAAGCCTAAGTTCGAGTGGAATCGAACATTAGATACTCAGCTGTATGCTTTCATTGTTTGTTTGCGTTTGATGGAATCACGGTGTATTTTATATAAGCGAGTGCCGCATAAAGTAGGCGTAGCCACGCCCATTTTCCAAAATTTTTCAAACAATTTCAATTTTTTTGTCAGTTATCCAACTAAGCATATGAATAGTATTCTTTGTGCAAAATTTCATTCCTTTATGACTTCTAGTTACAAAAATGTCAAGTTACAAATTCCCAAATGGTCTTCCAGAAATATCTTTGTTAAAAAGTAGGCGTGGTTATAACCAGATTTGAATAAATTTCTGCATGTCTATTAACACAAGTTATAAAAGTATATAAACCAAGTTTCGTCTTAATATCTCAATTATTTGTCGAGTTATAGGCTAAGAAATCTCGTATATTCCTTTGTTTAAAAAGAGGCGGTGCCACGCCCATTTTCCAAAATTTTTCAATTTTTTGTTTCCGGTCTATTGTGGAACTCATGCCACAAAATTTCAATGAATTATCTATACATTTGACAAAGATATCGCTTAAAATGTTTTTATTAGGCCCCTTTATAGTTTCCATATATAAAAGAGGGCGTGGTCGTCAACCGATTTTAACTATTTTCCGTCCAAACGTTTGTCTAAGTAAGTAAATCACGCGTACCAAATTTTATCGATATATTTTCAACGGTTTCTGAGTTATGACTCATAAAACTTTCAATGTTTGCCCCTTAATAAGTGGGCGTGGCACCGCCCATTTTCCAAAATTTTTGTGTTTTTTGTTTTCTGTCTATAGTTGGACTCATTCCACAAAATTTCAATGAATTATCTTTATATTTGACAAAGATATCGCTTAAAATATTTTTATTAGGCCCCTTTATAGTTCCCATATATAAAAGTGGGCGTGGTCGCCAACCGATTTCGCTAAAATTTTGAACATGTATTACCACAAGTAATAAAAATGTACACACCAAGTTTCGTCATAATATCTCAATTACTTGTCGAGTTATGGGCTCAGAAATCTCGTATATTCCTGCTTCTAAAAAAAGGCGGTGCCACGCCCATTTTCCAAAATTTTTGTGCTTTTCGTTTTATGTCCGCAGTTGGACTCCTGCCATTAAATTTCAATGATATAGCTTTATATTTGACAGAGATATCGCTTAAAATGTTTTTATTAAGCCACTTTATAATACCCATATATAAAAGTGGGCGTGGTCGTTAACCGATTTTGGCAATTTTTCGTCCAAACATTTTCCCAAGTAAGTATATCACGCCTACCAAATTTCATCGATATATCTTCAACGGTTTCTGAGTTATGACATATAAAACTTTCAATGTTTGGCCCTTAATAAGTGGGCGTGGCACCGCCCATTTTTCAAAATCTCACCAAATTTCTTCATAAGAGCCTGAGCTCCACACGTGGGTGAAATTTTATCACTCTAGCTCTATTAGTGACTGAGATACAAAATTTCCGATTTTTCCTATATAGGGGAAGTGGGCGTGGTCATGGTCCGATTTCGCCCATTTTCAATACCATCCGTTCCAGTCTTGATACCAACTTGCATTCCCAATTTCATCAAAATATTTCAATATTTGCGCGAGTTATCGTGCGTACAGACAGACAGACGGACAGACGGACAGACGGACGGACATGGCTCAATCGATTTCTTTTTTCACCCTGATCAATTTGATATATATAAGTCAATATCTATCTCGATTATTTTATGGTGTTACAATCCACCGTTATGTGATTAAAACTATAATACTCTGTGTACTAGTACAGCTGAGTATAAAAAAGTAAAAATATTTACGAAGCTTTATGGCTTCGGCTCTGTTGTTACCATCGCCTTCAACACCGTTTGTGCTTGACGAAGTTGAATGGCTGGACCCGAATTGTAGAGAGCGAGAGAGTGAGTATTTGGAATTTTCTTTGTTATTCAGTTAACATATTAACACTCTCTTATAGATCATACATATCAGTGCTGCTACTGGCATAAAAATATAACCAACAAATTGTTTAATAGTAACAAGAAATTGGTTGAAGATTTGAACGAACATTTTGTTATATCAACAAATATCATGGTTAATATAACCAAAAACACTGTCTAATATATCAACAATTTTAATTGTAATATTAAACAAGTGTGAAATTAGTACTATTAACCAACGTTTGGTTGATTTTTCTCTCAGTGTAAGTGAAGTATCTAATTCTCATTTGATCTTTTATTTAATTATTGTTTTGCGTAAAAAATTAAAGACTTTTTGGAAAGAAACGGCAATATTCGCCTCGATTTGCTTCAAGTTTTTGTCCATCAAAATGTCAAACTCAAAGTAAAATTTTTCCTTGTTTGACATTCTCATGTATTCTTCTGTACACGGTGAATTAAAAACGAGAAGAAGAAGTCAGCTGTTCACGTACCATTACCATAAGAATGAATTTGCCTTGATTTTAGTGAAATATTCATAAAAAACTATCGATAGTATCGATAGTTTTTTTTTCGACTATCGAAACTATCGAGTGGTCCGACTATCGATGGTTTTGCAGCTCTACGGTGGACTTTGTTTTTTGGTACATAGTATAAGGCGAGACGGCCTAATGTACATACTTCAATTTAGTCATAGCTCATAAACTATGAAGTTTAAAAATTGAAATTTTAAACCTAGATATTTGAGCGTTTGCGAATTATATTATATAGAAATAACTTTCAAGCTTTCAGGAGGCAACCTTTCCGATATTCCAGTACAAAAGACATAAAGGCCACTATATGAGTCCAATTTCAATGCCACAGGCGCATTAGTGACTGAATTATCACACAATTTGATGTACGCACTGACAGACGGAACAGACGAACTGCTCTCCGTTGAGTAAAAAAAATGTACATTCATACAATGACGTGTTCTTACATACATACATACATATGCAGATAATAAATGCCCACTTAACATGCAACCAGCCAAAAAGGCAAACTGGATGTAACATACATGCATGTAATACGTATGATATATGTACATATTTATGTAACTACCTATGTACCTTGCTGCTTTCTAATTATTTCGACCAAAATCACGTGTGAAGCGGATCTGCTGCAGTTCCAATAGCTGTATGTATGTATATGCATCTTTGTATCTATTAGTGTTACCTGTTTTCTTATGCTCCTGTTTTATTTATGTATCTATTAATATACTTTTTAATGTAAAGTTAGCACATCTATATCTTGACCTTTCCTATGCCCCTGTTTTGAACCCTCGTCTTAATGTTCCTTATGACTCTCGACTTTTTATGCACTATGGTGTTGACAGATAACACAACGTCTAGCGTTGATGATCGTAGTCTAGCTATGTTAAATGTTTTGTGTAGCCGTAGTAATGGCCTGAGAATTGTTCACCTAAATGCACGCAGTCTCAATACTGAAAAAATGGATGTGGTTAGAAATGTATTTGAATGTTCTGATGTGGATATTATATGTGTGTCCGAAACGTGGTTCAGACATGACATTGTTGATGCTCATTTTAACATTAAAAATTATAAACTGATAAGGAACGATAGGAGAGGGAAAAGGGGTGGTGGTGTAGCTATTTACTGTAAAAGTTATTTAAAAGTAAATCTTGTAGGTCAGTCAACTAGTGGTAACGTAGAATATCTGTCTGTTGAATTGTGTACTGTAGCGTCACGGACCCTTATCTGTTGTGTTTATAACCCTAGTAAGCATTGTAGTCCTAGTGAGTTCTTTGAGTACCTGTTGTCTGTTTCTACTGACTTTGAAAATATTATTGTCTGTGGTGATTTCAATGTTAATTTGTTGCGTAAGGACTGTTATAGTTCCAGCCTAGCTGCTGATGTCTCCACTGTGGGTATGTCATTTGTCAATGTCTCGGTACCCACAAGATTTGGAACTAACTGTTGCCCTAGCCTACTTGACTATTTTATTGTATCTGACCCCGCCATCGTGTTACGATTTGACCAATTCTCGTTTATCTCAGACCATGACTTGATTTTCTGCTCGTTCGATGTTAAACTTGACCACAGTAATGACTCCCCTCGGGCCTACACCTTCCTAGACTATCGCAATCTGAACTTCAACTCCCTTTCTATGTACCTTGCAATGGTTGATTGGTCCACTTGTTGGATTTTCAGCTTGGTGAATGAGAAACTGTCATTTTTAAACAAAGTAGTTCTGCAAGCGTTAAGTGATCATGTACCAACAAAAACCACGGTTAGCAGATCATCATCCTGCCCGTGGTTCAACAGTGTAGTTCAAACGGCCATTAAAAACCGCTTGAAAGCCTATTCCGCTTGGAAAAGGGATCGAACGGATGTTAAATGGGCTATCTATAAAACAATAAGAAATGAAGCAACGCTGACAATTCGGCGTGAGAAAAGAAAGTACTTCACCAAGAAGCTTAGTCCCACCTTGCCTAACAACATCCTCTGGCGAAACTTAAAAGCATTACGTGTTCATGTCAGTGAAAGTACAGTGTGTGCGCTTAACCCTGATGCCCTGAATGATGCTTTTGTCAATGTTGTCCCACCTTCTTGTTCCCATTCTCCCATGTTTACAGCTTACACCGATTCCGATACCCCATCTAATACGTTTGAGTTTTGTGCAGTGTCTGAGGTTGATGTTGAAAAAAGTGTGTACAAGGTTAGTTCTAATGCGACTGGTGAAGATGGAATTCCAATTAAATTCGTAAAACTAATATTGCCGTTCATCTTGCCAACCCTAACCCACATAATAAACCATAGTTTCACCACGTCTTGCTTCCCTGATGTCTGTAAAGTTGCTACTGTTCTTCCAGTAGCCAAAAATAAGTCATGTAATAGCCCCAGCCACTTCCGTCCTATCAGCATATTGCCTGCTCTGTCCAAAGTGGCTGAATCGCTAATGTCCGAACAGATATACCGCCATGTAAATAAACTCAACCTTCTGTCAAGGTTTCAGTCTGGATTTAGAGCCAAACACAGCTGTTCGACAGCTATGATTCGAATATTGGACGACGTTAGAGTTTCCTTTGATAAAAAACACATTACGCTGCTTTGTTTGCTTGATTTTACTAAAGCCTTTGACTCTGTTGATCATGAATTGCTGTGCCATAAATTGCGCAGAGATTTTCACTTCACTTCGTCTGCAGTGCAATTGATGAAGTGTTATCTGACTGGCAGATCTCAACGTGTGAAAGTTGATTCAAAAGTGTCTTCATTACGTTCAATATCGTCTGGTGTTCCCCAAGGTTCTATCCTGGGCCCACTACTCTTTAGTTTGTTTGTGAATGATGTCTTCTCTCAATGTCAATATGCCCGTATTCATGCTTATGCTGATGATGTCCAACTTTATATGTCTAGCCCTCCTGATCAGGTCGCGGAATTGTGCAATAAATTTAACCGGGAACTTTCCTCTATCCATTCTTGGGCCTTAAGAAATGGCCTATGTCTTAACGTTGGTAAGTGTTATGTGTTGCCTATATGTAAGAAGCGCCTTAAGCCTGCTGATGTCCCTTCGTTATATATAGGAGAGAAAGAACTTAAATCGGTAACCAAAATTAAAAACTTGGGATTTGTTATTAACAGTGATCTTACGTGTACTGATCACTTAAATTCAGTAGTTGGCAAAGTATACTCCACGCTGAGAAGGCTTCGAATATCTGCCCCATATACGCCAAATCAGATAAGACGGAAACTCGCTATCCAGCTCATTATGCCTATAATTTGTTATGCTGAGCTAGTTTACAGTAAACTAGACTCTCAGTCTGCTCATAAGCTGGATGTAGACTTCAACCACGTTACGCGGTATGTATTTGGCTTAGCGAGATTTGAGCATATCACAGCGTGGAGGAGTAGCCTGCTGGGCTGTGAACTCGCTGATTATCTGAAAGTTAGAAACTGTGTCTTTCTCTTCCACCTCATGAGAGTTAAGACACCTGATTATCTTTATGAGAAACTACTTTTTGGTAAATCGACCCGTATAAGTGACCTTATGGTTCCACAGTACACTTTTCTCTCCTCATCTAGACTATTCTTCGTCAACGCTATACGTATATGGAACTCTGTTCCTGCCGTCATACGCAGTAGCCTAAACATAAGCAACATTAAGACTGTTTTGTTTTCATATTTTAGTAAATAGATATATGAAAATTATATATGTTTGTATAACTCATAGATGTGCTATCTATCTATACTAAGCTTACCGCTCCTTCACTCTTCTCTCCTTTCTCTCCTCCCCTTCCTCACTTCTTTTTATTTTACTGTTTTTAATTAGTTTTAGGTATAGTTATAAGCTATTGTAGGCATATACTATTATGTAATGGTTTTAGTAGTTATTGTTGTGCTAAAAAAGACATCATGTACTTACTGCACTAATGTTTAATTTTAATAAATGAAATGAAATGAAATGAAATGAAATACAGTCCGTCCTGCTTTCTTTGCTCTCGATTTAATGCAGCTCTCGTTAACGGTTCTTGCTGTCGAAATACCTTTAATATCCAACCCACTTAGCTGCGGCCTTTGTTGTTTTAGCTTAACATTGGAAACTTGCAAAAAATGCCCTGTGCATTCATACATCGGAAAAGATACAAGCACATACAAGTGTATATATGTACTAAGGTGGAGTGAAAACATATAGAGATTTTTTTTTTTCTTTTTTTGAACGTACCAGCAATGAAAAGTTGCCTTTATACGAGTTAATGCACCCCACAGAATTTTATGGCGATAGGACGACGTTTTGAACTGCCCCCAGCCCCGCAAAGTTGAAAGCAATAAGCAGGATCTGGTACAAATATGAAATTTTCAAAATTATAAAATCAAAAAACGAAGTATGAGGATTGATAAAGATGGCTAAGCTGAGTATTAAATTGAATTTTTTTTTCTTGAAACAACAATAACAAAAGTTATTAAAGGTCAAAGTTTATATTATGCATTTTTTAAATTGCAATTACTTAAAAACTACTGAACCGATTTCGAATGTTTTTATACCAATCGATAGGTATACACTTTATATATGAAAAGTAAGGGGGGGTAAAAGGGGGGTTGACCCCCGCAGGGGGGTGCTATGGAACCCACATAAAATGTACATAAAATTAAAGGGAATCAAAATACCTATCGAATGGTATACAAATATTCGAAATCGGTTCAGTAGTTTTAAAGTAATTGCAATTTAAAAAATTCATAATATAAACTTTGACCTACATAAAATGTACCATGTACATACAATACATATTTCGCTAAAAATTTAACTTTTGTTGATCGTCCAACATTGACTCTTCTTCCAAACGGTCGTCGTCGCTTTGGCACAGCTGCACCGGTGTCGATGATTTGCACGATTTATCTTGCCAGTCATTCATACTTTCATTCAGTCGGTCACTTTTCATTTGCCAGTTTGCTGCATTTTTTTGTTGCTTGCACGACGCGTGGCTCATTCATCATTTGTCGCCCGCGCATATTCATTAATTTCATATTAAAAATTCATTTACCTCGTCAATGTCATAGGACTCATGAGTTTCATACATATGTAATGTGTATTACATATTAACATACTCTTATACCATGTCTCCACATAACGTGTTTCGCTCTTTTTTTCTGCAATTTCTCTCTCAATCTTGTTTCGACACGGAAACCAGTGCCGAAACTCGCCAATTTCCATACAAATTTCTGAGAGCGAGTGAAGATTGAAACACTGTTTCATTCTGAATTATCTTGCCAACCTCGATGATATCGATGTCTTCTCTAATTTTGTATCGAAAATCTATCGAAATCTCACACAGACCAAAACAAAGACGCAAAAATAAGCAAACATACAAACATTTAAGAAGAACAAGAAAGAGAAATGTCAAACTGAATCACGATTAGCCACGTGGAGACGGGTTATTGAGCGAGATGTTTTGCTACATGTTTCTCTGGTGAATCAAGTTATGTGGAGACGGGCTTTTATATCGTTATATCATCCATATACGATAATTGCACTGAAAGTGAAGAATTTATGATCTACATATTTATTTATTCGTTGCTAAAATTTATAAAACTTATAAATCTGCCGACCCTTGCGAGCCGCAGGGAGATGTTAGGGGTAACTTTCATTGTTAAACTCTTGAATGGTTCAATTCTATGCCCTTTTTTGCTATCTGAAATCAAACTTAACGTCCCTTCTCGCACAACAAGACATTATAAACCTATCTTTTTAAAGCTTTGTAAAACTAACTTCGAATTAAACGAACCCTTCCTTTCTTTGTGTAAAAGTTTTAATTCTCATTATAGCTTATTTGATATTTCAGATTCGCTTTTTCTCATAAGGAAAAAGATTTTATCCTCTCTAAACTCTTAAAAATTCTATGCTATCATTAGTTATATATGTGTGTCGTACTCAGCTGATGATTTCATATTTCTGTAGCTGAACAGTTTTAGATCTCGGCGCTTAACAAACTCCTGCCACTCAGCACCTCGGCAATATATTAATATAAAAAATTAATTGGTTTACCAAGTTAACAATATCGAGTAAGAAGATATTCCGTGAGATGATATTTCTTGTATTATTGTATAAATTTTTGTGTGTACATACATACAGACATACCTACATATGTATGTAAGTCGGTTGACTTCTCCTTAATTCAAATTTAAGAATTAATTACAATTCGGTTATAGTAAATTAATGCACGCTTCTGCTGTAAAAAAATTTTTTTTTTGACTCCGCGAAATACCGCCGAAATCGTTTTTATACTCAGCTGTACTAGTACACAGAGTATTATAGTTTTAATCACATAACGGTGGATTGTAACAGAATGAAATAATCGAGATAGATATAGACTTATGTATATCAAAATGATCAGGGTGAAAAGAGAAATCGATTGAGCCATGTCCGTCCGTCCGTCCGTCCGTCCGTCTGTCCGTCCGTCCGTCTGTCCGTCTGTCCGTCCGTCTGTAAACACTCTAACTCGCGCAAAAATTGAGATATTTTGATGAAATTTGAAATGCAAGTTGGTATCGAGACTGGGACGGTTGGTATTGAAAATAGGCGAAATCGGACCATGACCACGCCCACTTTTCCTATATAGAAAAAATCGGAAATTTGGTATCTCAGTCACTAATATAGCTGGAGCGATGAAATTTTACCCACGTGTTGAGCTCAGGCCCCTATGAAGAAATTTGATGAAATTTTGGAAAATGGGCGGTGCCACGCCCACTTATTAAGGGTCAAACATGGAAAGTTTTATATGTCATAACTCAGAAACCGTTGAAGATATATCGATGAAATTTGGTGTGCGTGATTTACTTACTTAGCCAAACATTTGAACGGAAAATAGTTAAAATCGGTTGACGGCCACGCCCACTTTTATATA
Organism: Urophora cardui; assembly: GCA_960531455.1. Classification (NCBI taxonomy): domain Eukaryota; kingdom Metazoa; phylum Arthropoda; class Insecta; order Diptera; family Tephritidae; genus Urophora; species Urophora cardui. The sequence goes on along the minus strand of OY482673.1, from coordinate 106,327,141 downwards.
TGGGTCTATAAAGTGACCTAATAAAAAAATTTTAAGCTATATCTCTGTCAAATATAAAGATATATCATTGAAATTTTATGGCAGGAGTGCAACTATGGACATAAAACGAAAACCACAAAAATTTTGGAAAATGGGCGTGGCACCGCCTCTTTTTAGAAGCAGGAATATACTAGATTTCTGAGCCCATAACTCGACAAATAATTGATATATAATGACGAAACTTGGTGCGTACACTTTTGTCACTTGTGGTAATACATGTTCAAAATTTTAGCGAAATCGGTTGACGATCACGCCCACTTTTATATATGGGTATTATAAAGTGACCTAATAAAAACAATTTAAGCGATATCTTTGCCAAATATGAAGGTAATTCATTGAAATTTTGTGGCATGAGTTCCACAATAGACCGGAAACAAAAAGTAGAAAAATTTTGGAAAATGGGCGTGGCACCGCCTCTTTTTAGACAAAGGAATATACGAGATTTCTTAGCCTATAACTCGACAAATAATTGAGATATTATGACGAAACTTGGTTTATACACTTTTATAAGTAGTGCTAATAGACACGCAAAAATTTATTCAAATCGGTTTATGACCACGCCTACTTTTTGACAAAGATATTTCTGGAACACTCTTTGGGAATTTGTGACGTGACATCTTTGTAACTAGAAGTCATAAAGGAATGAAATTTTGAGCAAAGAATAATATTCATATGCTTAGTGGGATGACTAATAAAAATGTTGAAAATAGGCGTGGTTACGCCCACTTTATGCAACACTCGCTTTATATAAAATACATCGTGATTCTATCAGACGCAAACAAACAATGAAAGCATACAGCTGAGTATCTAATGTTCGATTCCACCCGAACTTAGGCTTCCTTACTTGTTTTATTGTAACTTTGTTATTTTTGATACGATTTTTAAAATTGATACGTCATTATTTTCGTATTTTACAGCTCTACACTTCCTTCTAATTCTCATTTGAGCTCTGAAGTCGTTTTCACATAGTTGGGTCAGCTAACTTATTTGTATGTCCATTAATTATCCTCTTTGTTTTGCCAAATGAAAGTGCTTCAAAATTCATGACAATGTTGCCTTTAAAGGGTTTTACTAAATTAATAAACAAAGAAGTTACGTCACTATGAATATTTAATGTAGATATTATTTAACTAATTTCTTTTAGCCAATTCAGGATATGTAAAGTTGTCCACCCCTAAATTTGAAGCTTAAATTACGAGGATTAAGGGACGAAAAAAAAATTTTTTTCTTATCCCGCGAAATTCCGCCGAAATGGTTTTTTTTCTTGTAACTTTGTTATTTAACTTCCGATTTTTAAAATTGATACGTCATTATTTTCGTATTTCGGAGCTCCACATTTCCTTCTAATGTCCTTTTGAGCTCTGAAGTCAAATAACAAAGTTACAATAAAAAAAACTATTTCGGCGGTATTTCGCGAGATCAGAAAAAAAAATGAAAATTTTTTCTTTAATCCTCTCAATATAAGCTTCAAATTTAGGGTCGGACTTTTACAACTTTACATATACTGAATTGCTTAAAAAAATTAGTTTAATAACAGCTACGTTAAATATTCGTCGTGACGTAATTTCTTTGTTTATTAATTTAGTAAAACCGTTTCAAGGCAACATTGTCATGAATTTTGAAGCACTTTCCTTTGGTAAAACAAAGAGGATAATTCATGGACATACAAATAAGTTAGCTGACCCAACTATGTGAAAACGACTTCAGAGCTCAAAAGGACATTAGAATGAAGTGTAGAGCTTCAAAATACGAAACTAATGACGTATCAATTTTAAAAATCGGATGATAAATAACAAAGTTACAGGAAAAAAATAATTTCGGCGGTATTTCGCGGGGTAAAAAAAAAATTTTTTTTGTGTCCCTTAACCCTCTCAACATAAGCTTCAAATTTAGGGGCGGACTTTTACAACATTTTTTTTCGACCCTATCTAATATACATACATACATATGTATGTGTCATTTAATGTGGGAATTGTCGTGCTTCAAAGCTTTTGTAATTTTGCATATGTTGTCATGTTTTAATTGTGTCACAACATATGTATGTTTGCTGTACCAACATGTTGCTTGGCAATTCATTTCGTTATTAGCGAGTTCTCTCCAATAGTGATGAATTTTATTCTTGTATGTACATTGTACTTATAAATGTATGTACAATTAACATAAATTTGTATATATGTTGTTTATAAAATACATAGTAGACCGATTTGTGAAAAAATAAAGCAACGCTGAAGAATGGTGACGATAAGGTCAGTTGTTGTTGTTGTTGTTGCTGGTCTTTTCAATTGCATTGGTTGATCGATATTTAAAATTGCGCCAACCTCTGATTTCTGTGCTAAATCTCTTTCATACAAGTATAAAAATCTACCTTTAAGGACTATGTAGCTTGAAAGCGAGTCGATACAAGTTTGTATAGAAATGAATCTGATGGTAAGCGAATCCACATCAATAACAATGAAATGTCAATTTTACTTTACTCAATTGTAGTCTTCATGTGCTTCTGTGCTTCATTAGCATACACATTCACACATTTGCAAATTCGCACATCCAGCCCATCGCACAACTACCCATCCATCTATACTCTAAATTCTAAGGAATATGTTTTTTTATACTCAGATGTATGCATGTTGCCCACAGAATATTATATTTTTGCAAACAAAACGGTTAAACGTAACACCTTAAGGGAAGCACGATTATAACGAACTAGAGAAAGATGTAACTGAGGCGATTATTGAAAGATGAAGAATCATTTATTGTATCTAACTTCGGAAACGGTGGCACTATCATTTTCGCTTGACATTTTTATAATAATTTTAACGTGCTTTGTGTACTTTTTAAATAATTAACTGAAATTTCAATAACAACTCCCGAAGTCAACTTAACTAACTTTTGGGTTCATTAAAAATTTCCGGATCACGAATGTTTTGTATAATTGGATAAGACACCCATAGTTTATTTACATATCTGATAGGATTATCAATTTATATGGATGTGAAATCAATACAGTTTCCTCCGTGTATGTATGTAAATGTGTCAAATTTCGATATAAATCTTTATAACACCCCTCACTATTCTCCTCTTTTTATTTCAAAAATTACAGCTGAGTACCTTGCGTTCGGTTGCATTCGAATAAGGGATTCCTTATTTGTTTTTTCTTGTATTTTTTAGTCCATTCCTTCGAAGGCGTTCAATACACTGTTAATGGTTACTTAACATATACATATGTATGTATGCCTCCTGGACTATCAGATCCACCGGCAAAGGATCCTTTACGATTATCTTAACATTGTCGTTAGCTTATTGCCGACAGATTGATTACTTAACCAAAAGTAGGTTTTAAAAAATATCCTACCTATCTTGTTTTTGATTGGAACGCACTATGCATGTAGAATATAGTTACATATCTAGGCATTTCTTATTCACCATGAATGTTTCAGGTTTTTGTGTAGTGTGTACAGTGCTCGCTTGTCATGACAGAGGTCCCGGGTTCGAATCGAGCCTGAGCCAACACCAAATTAAAATCCAGTTATTAGGATTTTCATAAAAAGCGGTCATACCCTGGAAGTGGGCGGTATACCTTCCGAGTCACAAAACAGCTTCTCACGAAGAAATCATTCGCCGTTCGGAGCCAATATAAAACTGCCGCTCCACACAATTGATATGAAAAAGATTAAAGAGCACGTCTCGAATTGGGAGGAAAACTCGCATATATATCTGTATATACATATTTCTAGCTAAGAGTGCAATTTCACAGGAGACTCCAAAAGAAAAATTGTCTATATGAAAAAATTTTTCCGTTCATGCAACTATTTTGCACTTCGCTAATTTTCTTCGCCTTTTGGACTTACCCAATTTGCGTATCACTGAGTAACAAGGAGTAGAAATATGAAAGGTATCACTGACCTGTTTAGCGCGGTACGTATTTAATTTTTCTCGCCATGTATATCAAAATATATGTAGTTTTCATAAAAGTGGACTTTTCACTCTACACTAGTAATAGGTACAATTAGGTTTAGAGCAAAACATTTTCCTACAGGCTCTCTTATGTCGCAGCTGAATCTCTCAGAATCTGATTTTCTCCAACTATGTTATTTTTTGTTTGTTGCTGATTTGTTTTTGGTTTTTACGATTTGTTGCTCTTACATGCCTTATATTTTTTTTTTTTTGTTTTGTTTGAATTGCAATCGATTTGCATATCCGATGAGTCGTTGTCAACAATGTCGTACATCAGTTAAGTGGCCTCGTATGTCTTTTAAGCCCCTTTTTTAAAACTTTGCATCCCGGCATGGCACACCTACTCCACGTAAAGTTGATCGTCTCTTACGGGCAGACAGTTGACCAGTTAGGCAGTCAGCTAGTGACTATGCCAGTCAACCAGACAACCAGCAGCCAGTCGCCACTCTTCCGTCAACCTTGAATGGCTCTGCCACTGCTTCGTTTCCTGCTTTACCTCTTTGAAATTCTTCTGGAATGATTTATCCCGCCTTCTCTACGGCTGTGCCTGCATAAATCTATATCTGTGACTGAGTCCATTCGGGTTTGTTCTGTTGCTCATTTACACATGCTTACTGCTATGTTTATCGTTATTTCTGTTGTTGTTGTTGTTGTTGTTTTGCTACCGTCAATTGTCAAAATTGACATTCAGCATTCGCATTGTTGCAACAATTGTAGTCAACACTTGAATCACAACTTGGATGGGTATCACAAGTCACCAACGTACATGCAAATAAGTTGTGTTTAGTTGTGTTTTGTTGTGTTGTTGTCCATACACATTGTGGCAATTTTCTTCCCAATTTTCTGTTAATTCAATGCAATTTGTTTTGTGGCTGCTGCATTTTGTTTTTGTTATTGTTGTATTTAGTTGCTGGTAGTTTTTGTTTGTATGTAGTTTATTGGCATTGAATTTCGTTTCAAATGACTGCTCATTTAAATTTATTTATATATACAATGAATTTACATATTTATACATATCAACATAATATTATGTACAATGTAAATCAAACATACACACTTACACATATTCGAAAAAGTTTAGCTATTCCCACCAAAAAATCTAAGCCGTATTTAAGAATTAAAACAGCAGATTTAAAGGCTTACGAAATAAGGCATGAAAATTATAAGGGCCGCAAATTTGTATGGCGTAAGGCTTAAAGTAAGGATGATTTTCCTGCGTTGATGTCTCTCTGAGAGCACACCTTATTCCAAATGCTTATCTGCCATGCGAAATAAGGCCTAGATACTCTGAAAAAAATACCCGTAGTTAAATCAACAACTTTCCGCTGTTGAATCTCCGTCTTTGATTCAACGGCAAAAGTATTTGTTTTAACGGCAAAGTTTTTGATTCAACAAATTTCCGTAGTTAATTCAAAGACGGGCGTTGTTAATAAATAAAGAAGGCTTTGAAAAAAATAAATAAAAAAATAAATAATTTCTACAATTATAACGTCTTTTGAAAAATTTGTAGAGTACGTTGATCCTGAGAAGCGAAACGAATTTAAAGAATTGATTGAATATGTAAATCAACCTTTTAAAAATATTTGTTCAGAATACAAACTGCTACAAAAAACTGAAGAGATTGGTATTCATAAGCCACCGAAATTATTTACAATATCACGACAACTCGATGAAGTATTTGCTTCTGGTTACCCAATATTAAAAGAAAATATAATTGAAGGAGGTCTCTGCGACATAAAGCATTAATTAAAGAAATACTTTGAAGAGCCAAATATTTTACAACAAACATTTGAAAATATCGAAAAAACAAAGTCTTCGGGCACTCTTAACCATTTCATAACAAGCAATCTTTGGAAGGGTAAAACATCTAGTTTCGGCAGTAAAATAGTTTTTCCAATTTTTTTGTACTTTGATGCATTCCAAATTAATAACCCTTTGGGACCACATCAGCATTCTGTTTGTGCTGTATATTTTACAATACCTGTCATACCTCATCACCAAATATCTCATTTGAAAAATATTAATCTTAGTTTTATACTTAGTCTTAATGTTATTATACATAATTAACATGTGTAAAAAATCGATCACATTTCAATTTCTCAAAAAATGCGTTGTTGGGCACATTTCATCTGCGGAAAGTAGTTGATTTAACTGCGAAAGTCTTTCGATTTACAACGTTTTTTTTTTCAGAGTAAGTATTAGAAAGTTAGGAGAAGACAGAGTGAGTGCATAACAGAAGCAGCACTGCTAGCGTACTCCTTTTTAATTCTGATTTGTCAACCATAAGAAAACCTTTTTTGCAGGGTTGTTATGATCGTTACACTTGAACGGTGGCCAGCCCATCTTTGCTCTTCTCATACAATTCCTTCCCTTTGGGCCTTAATCAGTTTTTGTTCATATTTATTCGTGCCGTTCTACGCCATTTACTCATCTCTCTAAAAACTCTATGTTGGCACAATTAATGTTTCCGCTCTTATACTCCAAGCCGTATTATTTTGTGCTCGCAAATTTATTTTTTTTTCGGTGTTTTGGTACCTAGAGCAAGCTCTCTTGCAATATGCAGCATGATTTGTACTCGAGACCAGATGCATGTGCGACGAGCACCTATTGCACTATGTAATAGCGCCACCAAGCGTACAAGTTAGTTATGATCAGCCTTGTATGCCACTAATAATTTAATCTGGCTAATTTTATGAACGTAATTAAAAACAAATATACCCTGTCGGAAAAACAAGCAACCAAAAAGTACAAATATATACTTGAAAAGCACGAACCATTCTCACACGCCAATAAAAATCGAATCACAAACATGCAAACATAAAACGAATTACTCACTTTTATAAAAAAAACATGCATTAAAAATATTATATGCTCATACGCTTAAGGTTTGCTTAATCCGAGATGACATTTGCATGAGAAAATCTAACAAATCGAAGAAATATTAAATTCACATCAGCAACACCAACCAAACACCAACACCAACAGCGCACAACCAGGAGCGGATTTACATAGGGGCAACATGGGCAGCTGCCCAGGGCGCCGTTTCAATAGGGGCGCCAAAACTAAGAGAAAGAAAAATTTTTTTTTTTTTTATTATTATTTTTTTTTTTTTGAATATTACAACAAGAATGAAAGATTTTTTCAATTTTTTACAGAGAAAAAATTAATCAAAGTACATTTCAGAACATTGGTACAGTTCTTAACCTTCGCCCCAGTGGGACTTACATATCGCTCATTTGCTGCATTTTCACTTTTCAAAATACACAACTTTTCAGGAAGGGCAATTTTGAGATTCAACCGCCATATGGTGCGCAAGTAAATGCAACATTTGGTTTGTATCTGAAGCGCTTAGTTTTCAACAAATCATAAAGAATTTTTTACTCAAATGGAGTATGATGTAACTAACTATTCTGCAGCATTAACTCAAAAATCACGTTTTTTTATTTATGCCGGTCTTGCAGCAAATGAGCGATATGTAAACACTAATAGCGTTTTCGATTCTGAACAAAAATGCTGCATTATTACAAGGCAACATTATCAACATGCGCCCTGTGCCCTAAGAAAATGTTGCACTTTTCATGTGATGTATGAAACAAAAATAATGCAACCCCTTGTTCATATTAGGGCCTCCTCAAACAGAAGCGATACGATACAGCCCACGCGATCAATTGTGCATGACGCGATACCAACGCGATACGATTTTGGTTTGTGGGCTGTATCGTATCGCTTCTGTTTGAGGAGGCCCTTAAAGGCAGAAAATGCTGCCCTGTGGTCGGGGAGAGTGCGACATTTTTTTCAATAGGACAATCAACCCTGAAAAAGTTTGTGGAATCTATCGCTAGCTTAGAGTGCAGATTGTGTAAGTCCAGTTTTCAAACTTTGTAGGAGAGACAAAAAACACAAAATAAAAAAATTTCAAAATGAAAAAAAAATTTTCAGTTCATATAAAAATTTTGGACTTACACAATTTTCTTCTCTTTTTGGACTTACACAATTTGCGTATCACTGAATAACAACGAGTAGAAATAAGACAAGTATCACAGACTTGTTTAGCGTGGTGCGTATTTAATTTTTCTAGCTTTCTACACCTAAAAACACTTTTTCATAAAAATGGACTTACACAGTTTGCACTCTAAGCTAGCGCTATGTGGAATAGAACAAAAAAATTGACAGCCCGATAAAAGTGCAGAATAAGTGCGACATTTTGGCAGTGGCGGACCTAGCATAAATTGTCTGGGCAAGCCCATGTGTGTGTGAAGCATAAACATTAGCCACTTACGTAATTTTCTCTGCTGTATTATCTAAAAGTCTGATTGCGTTCCGTCATTGACTTTGATCTAGAGCTCTCGATTTTTGTTTTTAACATTTGCGAGTAGCCCGAATAAATGCTTTTCAAATGCTCAAACATTCGTTTGTTTGCTTATTACCCGTATGTTTGTACGGGCATTTGAACAATTCGCGTATTTGAAGTTTTTTTTTTCTCGTTTATTTTTTTTTTTTTTTGTCTTCATATGTATTTTTTATTTTTGTTTTCTTGATGCACATTTTTTTGTTTGTACACTCAGAGAAAATGAATCAAAAATAAAATTTTTATTTTGATGATGAACGTTTTAAACCAGGTCATTTTTATTTTAAAAATGGAAATTTATAAATTAAAAATGAAAATTAAAAATTAAAATGTATTTAGGATTGAAAAAGGAGCATGTTTAAATTGAAAATGAAAATTAATGGAATAAAACGAAATTTTTTGGTTCAAATTTTCATAGTGCTTAAAATAAAAATTAACATTTTTAAATTTGAAATGTTTTTCTTGATTTTGCCATTTTACAATGAACATCTTTAAAATAAAAATGTTCGTAGGTATTTACTAGAGCTCTCGATTTTTTTTGAACATTTTCGAGTAGCCCGAACAATTGTTGTTCAAATGCTCGAACAGTTGTTTGTTTATTACCCGTATGTTTGTACGGGCATTTGAACAATTCGGGTATTTTGAAGTTTGTTTTTTTCTTTTGTTTATTATTATTTTTTTTCTTTACATGTAGTTTTTTTTATTTTTGTTTTTCCGATACACATTTTTTTGTTTGTAAGCTCGAATGCTCGAATGTTTGTACGGGAATTTGAACAACAAAAGGGCTTCAAACAAAAACGATCAGATCGAATTGCTCGATACCCGGGTATCTAGAGCCCTAGTATTTACATTATTTTTAAATACGTCTGGGCCCATATCTGGGTCCCGGCCTAGCCCTTACAATTAAAATAGTTCTATCTCGAAGTCTTCACCATTTGATGCCAATATCTCACAGAAACATTCGAGGACCATCTGGGTCCACGTTATGACCCATATCTGGAGACCCGGCCAAGGCATCACAGTTAAAAGAGTTCTATGTATGTTGGAGTCCTCATCAAGACCAATTGCTACCAATATCGCTCAGAAACATTCGAGGGTCAGCCGGGTCCACGTTTTGATTGATGACGCTAAACTTATAGGGAAATCTCACACAAAAGCGCAGAGGTATTTTTCATTTCCTTATACTGACGGAAATTTCAGCATTAGCAAGTGTATTTGCTTATTATCTAATATCTAAAAAATGGGTGCTTTAGTGTTTGAAGAACTGAGGTCCAATTACCAAAAGTCGTGAAATGTTTGATTTTATTTGATTTTGATTTCCGTCGCTTTTTAAAATTATCTTGATATTGTGCCAATAGTCGCCAAAAATCACAATCAACGCTTTTATAATTAATGGAAAATTCCCGTGTGGTTGTTGTTGCATGCATTTGAACACAACAGAGCTGTCTCAATGCGTAACAGTGTTGCCACTTTAGCTATTTTGTAGCTAGATTTAGCTATAACTTTTGGCGTTTAGCTACAGATATTTGCGTTTAGCTATTAGCTATTTTTGTTAGCTTTTTTTTTAATAGCTTAGCTATTTTTAGCTATTTTTCTTAATTTCGTGATTTTGCACATCAGTTTATCATTTTAAGCTAATGAGTCATCTGCGAGTTTATGAAAACTTGAAGGTGTATACTTATCCTTATGATTATCAAACTATACAAAAGTTGATAGTCTGGCATGCCTTCCTTATTTTATCGATTATTGGTGCATTCATATGCAAGGTTGATGCAATCAAGGCAGATCTAGGAAGGTAGGCTCGGTGGCGAATTCAGAAATTTCCCATGTATTTTGTTATTGTAATTGGTAGAGTGTAATGTCAAAATGATAATTCGCCTTAGTTAAAATCTGAATTCGCTTGAGACTCGCCCATTCCTATTGGTCATGATGTGAATTCGCTTTGATTTTGACATTACACTCTACCTTTGTAAATAAAAAAGTAGTTTCTGAATTCTCCACCGAGCCTACCTTCCTAGATCTGCCTTGGATGCAATAAGGTTTTCGCAGTGCGCAAAAGCAACTCTGCCATACATTTTGTTGTTGCCCATTTTGCTATTTGAATTCGCGTATGCCAATGGTCATTTGAATTCGCAAATGACCATTGGCATACGCGATATTTGAACCGTCCTTTTCACGGTGTATTCGTAAAATTTTTCAGAACTTTATTATCAAGTTAATTGAGCAACTCCGCCAACGCTTACCGCAGAATATTCAATCTTTAAAAAATATTAAGTTTACAACTAGTTGATTTCGCTGCAGGGAATCTAGTAGTGATGAGCGATATATCGCAAACGGTGATTTTTTCACTGTGAATAAAAAATCACAAATCGCAATTGCGATCACTTTTTCAAAGTAGCAGTTCACTACTTATTGGCAACTGCTATCGATGTAGCAAGTAAGCAGTTCACCTATGTGAATCGCAATCGCAAAAGCATTATAAATTTCTTTTTGTTTACACATTTGAGCAGACCACATACGTACATATATAGAAATACAAGAAAAAAAAATTATTGAATTTACGATTTGTCTTTGAAAAATATTTACAAACAGCGATATTACTGCGGAATACGTTGTTATTGCTATCATTTTGTTAACATAAAAGAAAGACAGGTTATATCGCTCAGAAAACGCAAAATTAATCTCTACCGGTAACTGATGATTTTATACCAGTCCATGAAATCGCAATAGCAGTTTAAAATCACAGTGATTTAAAAATAGCAATCACCGAAATCACAGATATCGAAAAATCGCAGTTTCACTCATCTCTAGAATCTAGTATTTGATATTTATGTTTGCATGTACATGTACATGTAAGAATTTATGTACATAAGTATGTACATGCAAACGAAAATATCAAATATGCATATGACTGTGAATACTGTTGAATGCCGAAGCCAGCTTCTCATCCCCATACAAATTTCATGTGAAAAATAAAAAGTGTTTTGCTAGTTTTTTTTCAATTTAAGTATGAAAATATGCAATTGATTTCTCCTTAGAGAAAGCGAGAAAACAAGCTATGTTATTCTGTTTTGAAAGCCACGTAAAAGCTAATGTGTGGAAACGTTAAAGCATGCTCACTGTGTTGTGATTGGCTGTACAAACAAAATACACATTGTGAGGTGGATTGGTGGTGTATTTGCGCTATTTTCTTAGCATGATTTTGGGCACCGGATGTACAGTGGGGGCTATATTATTGAGAACTTAAATAGTAAACGCATTTAAAACGTAAAATAACCCGATTTTAAAGAAATTTGTAAAATGAAATGAACGAAAATATGTACGCAAGCCGGGCTTCTCAGCTTGTATGACGCGCCCGCCTCTGCATTTTGGCCAGAATCGAAAACGCCATAAGCTTTAGCAGCTTGTGTGCAGAAAATAACGTGAAAGATTCAAGTTTAACTGAAATTTCAAATTTAAAAATCAAGTAGGCATTGAAGTATTTTTTCGGGAAAGTGCGCGAGCTCACTTTTTCAAAGGAAACTAAGATCTGAATATTTTCTGTTTCTGGTTAATTTGAATAGTTCGCGCCTATATACAATGCGCACATTTTATGTGATCTTAAAAGTAGTTCCGAGTTAAAAACATCAAAAAAGTGTCAGTGAATTAATGTTTTTGTGAAAAATAGAAGAATGAGTGCAAATATGAAAAAGTTAAGCGGCGTAGCAAACAAAAAAACGTGCAGCCGAGAAAGTGCAGAAATACAAAGATTTACTGTCGAAAATCCCTAAACGTGATTGTTTTTTTTAAACTCCTCGAAAAGAAAATGACTCCGTTGTTGATCATAACCAAAAAGGTAAAAATGCATAAGTCAATTGATCGACAGCTAGGTTAGCCCAGGTAGATTCTGGACCAGAAAGCCAGATTTCGCTACCTGGGAGGCACCCTACTGTCAAAAATTGTGAGTTTAGCTTCAGTACGAAACATTTTCTAAAATTGTTTTTCAGATTCGTATGATGAACTGCAATTTAATGATATTGCGAAATCTGTGCCACCTAATAATGAGGGTTTAAGATCAGATCATTTTGAAGTTTAGAAAATGGAAAAATTTACCTATGTATATAAGAATCGAATCAATTTTTTTCAATCCGTAATATATATCAGTAATGAAATGTCACCACAAGAAGGCAAGTACGGTTTTTTTTTTGGAAATATTGGGGCGCGGCTTGATTTGTTTGCCCAGGGCGCTTCTAGAGGTAAATCCGCCCCTGCGCACAACCAGTCAAATTGGCAATGACAACATTTTCGAGTGCGCTAGCAATTAATTCCGCCACATTGTTGAAGTGCCAGTGCCTAAACAGCAGCAGCAGCAATAAGAATGGGGATTATATTGTAGCAAAAAAAAGAAAAACAAATATTAATACCTACACGCAACAACAAGAAGGGGTGGTGCGGTACTATACCCAACTGAACAACATTATAATTGCTAGTAGAAGATCTGCAGCCGAGATTATGCAAAATATTATACATATTATACCAACTTTTCATACTTCTATATGTAGACGGGTATACTCGTAGTAAAGCCAACAGCAGTCGATATGCAAAGCTCACAAGCTCGCGACAAGGTTTTTGTGAAACGAAAAAAATTTCAGTTGTTCTTACTTTTATCAGCGATAGCCCCAAACAAGCAACAAGCGACGGCAAGAGTCACCACTCATAAAGAACAAATGTTTTTGCTCGCCAGCTCAGCGCAACTCGCCGGCCTTGTGCCACATTCGCAGCAGCAGCTTGTTGATGGCGATTATATTTGCGCTGGCGTTTGCGTTTGCGGTTGTGCAGCAAAAAGTCATACATACAAAAAAATACGACGAATTGCCACATTTGGCAATAAGTTGTTCGAATCGGTTGCTGTTGCTGTGGTTGTTGCTGTCAACTAGCCACTATTGGGGCGCTTATACCTATTTCTGCAACAGCGGCATGCAACATACCAGCATGCATTAGACGGCGCTGCTTGCATGCAATAAAGGGTCGTACAGTGTTGCGACTTCATATAAATTTTTGACGAAAATGGTGTTCCGATATCTGGGAATTTTCATTGTGGAAATTTTTATAAAACCCGCGGCATTTTTTTTTAAATTGGGCACTTGGCCTACAACGCATGAAGGAACTCTTAATGTCTTCGGATATTAATTTCTTGGTTTGCCTTGCAATGATTCGAATTATAGTTATGTAAATGAAATTTTATTTCCGCCAATTTCGACTTAATTTTTGGGAATCGGTTTATACAACGAAATGGGAAAAATTCTATTACGCAACACTGTAAAAATTGTTCTGTTGTATGTCAATAAAGCACATACACACAATCATTTTTATAATTGAAATTTTCAATCTCATCTGATTATGGCAGAACACAACACACTCCGCGTAGTTGGGAAGAAAACCAGCAAGCCTTAACCTTATGAAATGTTCACAAGATATAAGTAAAAAAGAAAATTACAGTAAACAAATTACAAGAAGCAGTTTTTTTTAAATAAAGCAAAAGTGAATTGTAATCATAAGCAAATATCAGTTGAACACATTCGCTGCTGACATCATATCTGGCACTCAAGCAACACCAAAGCTACTGCGCAAACCAACTTGGTAACAGTTTATACCAATTTACCATAAAAATTATATTTGCTTATAAGGCTTACATTATACATACATGTATTTACATATTTATGTGAATGAATAAAAGAGTTTTACAAATTCTAGTCAAAGAGATAAATCACCAAAAGTTTAATAGGCGGGCGTGAATATAAACACTTAACGGGTTTTAGGCCAAACTTTAATATGTTCCTAGTTCCACTCTCTGCGATATCTGTTAAAGCTAGGCTGACCATCCGTTCTGTTTTTTGAGGAACCGTTCTGTTTTTCAGACGTCTGTCCCTCGTATTTTTGTTTTTTCGGAAAACCTCAAAATGTTCTGTTTTTTTCCTAGTGTCCCTCATTTGTCCCTCATTTATTTATTTTGGGGCATATTCATAGTCTTGATAAAAGCTGATTTTAAGTTAGTTAAAATCAATATTTTATTTTGACTATGAATATTCCCCTTTTTGTTTAAAATCTGTTTTATATTAAAAAGGTTGAGGTGGCAGCCCTTTTTCTCATCAGAATTTAAGTAGTTATCGATAATAACTACCATCCTCATTGACTATATGTTTGTTGGAATGCAATTTTTGTGGCTGCTGTGTCATTCTTCTGTCATTCTGAATCGAACATTAGATACTCAGCTGTATGTTTTCATTGTTTGTTTGCGTTTGATGGATTTCATATAAAGCGAGTGCTGCATAAAGTGGGCGTAGCCACGCCCATTTCCAAAATTTTTATCAGTCATCCAGCTAAGCATATGAATATTATTCTTTGTGCAAAATTTCATTCCTTTATGACTTCTAGTTACAAAGAAGTCTTGTTACAAATTCCCAAAGGGTGTTCCAGAAATATCTTTGTTAAAAAGTAGGCGTGGTCATAAACCGATTTCAATAAATTTTTGCGTGTCTATTAATACAAGTTATAAAAGTGTATAAACCAAGTTTCATCATAATATCTCAATTATTTGTCGAGTTATGGGCTCCGAAATCTCGTAGATTCCTTTGTCTAAAAGGAGGCGGTGCCACGCCCATTTTCCAAAAGTTTTCTATTTTTTGTTTCCGGTCTATTGTAGAAATCATACCACAACATTTCAATGAATTATCTGTACATTTGACAAAGATATCGCTTAAAATGTTTTTATTAGGTCACTTTATAATGCCCATATATAAAAGTGGGCGTGGTCGTCAACCGGTTTCTCTAAAAGTTTGAACATGTATTACCAGGGTTTGAATTTGCTTGCTGCAAAATAGCAATAGCCGATGTTTTTTGCTTATTGCTGAATTCAGCCGAGCCAAAAACGAAAACACGAATCATTCGCTTCAGTTTTCAGCTGAGTCGTGTTTGCTTGTATAGTTAAGCCAAGCAACTCAATTTGAGAGGGTTGCTTTTACTTCCAGCAATTAGTTGAGTGGTAAATTTTTGCTAACAGTTGCTTATTTTGCTGAAACTAGTTTTTAAGCAAAATTCAACATGAAAAGATGTTTACAAATGGATATACATACATATTATGTGTACATACATACATACATAAGTAAATATGTATAAAAAATCGAAATATGCGTAAACAAATCATTTCAGCAAAATAAGCAAAAGCAGAAAAAATGCAAAGATACAACTAATTGCTGGAAGTAAAATGAAATCCCCCAAATCGCATTGCTTTGCTTAACTATGCAAGCAAACACGGCTCAGCTGAAAACTGAAGCGAATGAATCGTGTTCTCGTTTTTTACTCGGCTGGCCGAGTTTGCTAATTTACTTTTCGTTAGCAAAAGCAAAGCAAAAGCAAATGCAGCAAAAGTAGCTAAGCAATTTCAAACCCTGTGTATTACCACAAGTAATAAAAGTACACACCAAGTTTCGTCATTATATATAAATTATTTATCGAGTTATAGGCTAAGAAATCTCGTATATTCCTGCTTCTAAAAAGAGGCGGTGCCACGCCCATTTTCCAAATTTTTTACGGTTTTTGTCTTATGTTCGTAGTTTGACTCCTACCATAAAATTTTAATGATATATCTTTATATTTGACAGAGATATCGCTTAAAATGCTTTTATTAGGTCACTTTATAAGACCCATATATAAAAGTGGGCGTGGCCGTCAACCGATTTTAACAATTTTTCGTCCAAACATTTGCCTAAGTAAGTATATTAGGCGAACCAAATTTCATCGATATATCTTCAATGGTTTTTGAGTTATGGCTTATAAAACCCTCAATGTTTGACCCTTAATAAGTGGACGTGGCACCGCCCATTTCCCAAAATTTTTGTAATTTAGTTAAACTCGTGCTATAAAATTTCAATGATATATCTTTATATTTGACGGAGATATCGCTTAAAATGTTTTTATTAGGCCCCTTTATAGTTCCCATATATAAAAGTGGGCGTGGCCGTCAACCGATTTTGACAATTTTCCGTCAAAACATTTGTCTAAGTAAGTAAATCACGCATACCAAATTTCATCGATATATCTTCAACGGTTTCTGAGTTATGGCTCATAAAACTTTCAATGTTTGACCCTTAATAAGTGGGCGTGGCACCGCCCATTTTCTAAAATTTCACCAGATTTCTTCATAGGGGCCTGAGCTCAACACGTGGGTACAATTTCATCGCTCTAGCTATATTAGTGGCTGAGATACCAAATTTCCGATCTTTTCTATATAGGAAAAGTGAGCGTGATCATGGTCCGATTTCGCCCGTTTTCAATACCAACCGTCCCAGTCTCGATACCAACTTGCATTCCAAATTTCATCAAAATATCTCAATTTTTGCGCGAGTTAGAGTATTTACAGGCGGACAGACGGACGGACGGACGGACGGACATGGCTCAATCGATTTCTCTTTTCACCCTGATCATTTTGATATATATAAGTCTATATCTATCTCGATTATTTCATTCTGTTACAATCCACCGTTATGTGATTAAAACTATAATACTCTGTGTACTAGTACAGCTGAGTATAATATTGAACTTTAGTTATGCTTTTTGTACTCAGCTGTACTAGTATATTATAATTTTGATTTCATAAAGGTGGATTGTAACATAATGAAATAATCGAGATAGATATGGACTTATATATATCAAAATGATCAGGTAAAAAGAGAAATCGATTGAGCCATGCCCGTCCGGCTGTCCGCCCGTACGCACTCTAACTCGCGCAAAAATTGAGATATTTTGATGAAATTTGGAATGCAAGTTGGTATCGAGACTGGGACGGTTGGTATTGAAAATGGGCGAAATCGGACCATGACCACGCCCACCTCCCTATATAGTAAAAATTTTGTATCTCAGTCACTAATAGAGCTGGATTGATAAAATTTCACCCATTTTGGAAAATGGGCGTGGCACCGAATCTTTTTAGACAAAGGAGATATTACTGAGATATTATGACGAAACTTGGTTTATACACTTTTATAACTTGTGTTAATAGACACGCAAAAATTTATTGAAATCGGTTTATGACCATGCCTACTCTTTAACAAAGATATTTCTGGAACACCCTTCGGGAATTTGTAACGTCACATCTTTGTAACTAGAAGTCATAAAGGAATTAAATTTTGCACAAAGAATAATATTCATTTGCTTAGTTGGATGACTGATAAAAGTGTTGAAAATGGGCGTGGCTACGCCCACTTTATGCAGCACTCGCTTTATATGAAGTACACCGTGTTTCCATCAATCGCAAACAAACGATGAAAGCATCCAGCTGAGTATCTAATGTTCGATTCCACTCGAACTTATAGGCCCGTCACATAGCATACGTCAATCCGTCTTCGTCGACGTATGTGACTGACAGCTCACGTACTTGACGGAGAGGTCGCCACATAGGAAACGTTGGCGGATATACACAAATCAGCTGTTTGATTAACCTTTAACTACAGAGGTGGTGGCAAAAATTTAACTCTTTAGAATATTTTGTAATTTCTCTTTTAAGTTGCCCTCTTGAAATTCAGTTTTCAGTAACTTCACATCTGCTGATAATTCTTGACCATTTTGTTTTATGGAGGAATGTTATACAAATGAGAAAAAACTCGAAAATTAAATTGCAAAAAAAGTGAAATTCAAGAGTAGCTAAAGGTTAACAATCAAAAGCAATCAGCTGACATAGCGACGGATTGACGTATACCAAAAGTTGACTTTTGGGCAACTTCGGTACGTTGCGGCGACGGATCCGTCGTACGTGTGACGACGTACGTTTAAATGCCGACATTTTACTGAGCTGTCAGTCACATACGTCGACGTAGACGGATTGACGTATGCTATGTGTCGGGGCTATTAGGCTTCCTTACTTGTTTATAATTACATGTTCCAAAAGCCTACTTTCGATCATCAATAATTTCGCAATTTAAACAAGTTAACTGCGTGTGCCGCAGTTTTCATCCGCGCTTATTTGTTTCTTGTGCTTGTTCCAGGAACCGTATGAAATCAATGTAAATAAAAAAGTCGTTATATAAGGAAAACAGTGAACATTGATAAGTACATACTTGTGGATATGTAGTATGTGTGTACATCCGATGGTATACGCCCAATCTGGAATGTTGCATGTCACCACACGCCTGTTAATTTGCACGTTGTTCGCTCCCTATAACAGTAGCGTGGTAATTGCTATTTTGAATTTCGGCTGCCCTGATTAAATTGTAAGCATGCTGAGTTGTTGCCTGACCGTGCGCATTCTTCCATCAAAACTTTAAGCATTAAATTTTTTTTGCAACAGCAAACATATATTCTTACATATGTACCTAATAGTTCCATGTTTAGCTGCATTTATGTACGTATGTACGTTTTTTTCTTGTTTACAATACCCTCACCCATCTTATAATAAATTGGTTTAGTTACTACATACCTACATTCATTCATACATACGTACATTAAAAACTTGGCAAGGAGTAGGCATCCTTTTCTTACGTTTCGTTCACCATGCGAATGTTGAAGGTAAAAATTATGACAACAAGCTGGTTGATGAGTTTTGATGACGGTGTGAAAAAATTTAAGTATGACAGGCGCAAACAATAAAGAGATGCATAAGTTGACATAAAAACCAAAATTATATGTCGATCGATTTTTAACAAGATCTCTGTCCAAAAAAACAAAAAAAAAATGGATAATTAATTCTGGTAGTAGCAAAATGATTTCCCCTGAAATGGGTGGGTCTTAATGAGGAAGAGTAGTTCGCATTTAATGCCTAAGTGATTCAATAATAAAGATGAGCTAGAAGGTTTAGGTGGCCAAGTCCGTTTTGATGCCGATAAATACCGATCTCAAAACGTATACAGATTTTGTATTTTTACATAGGGATGCATGTGCCTGGCGTATTTCAATGCCGTACCGATATGATCCATGGCTTAATTGTGTGTTCATGGGAAGATCCGAGACACTGTGTCATAAGTTAAAATTTCAGACACCCTCAGATTTCCATAGAAAGCTCAAATAAATCAAATTTCGCGTTACTGAATTACTTTTAAGCTCTCTATGTTGGTTCGGAAAGCCCAGGACATATGGAATAAAAATATATGGAATGAGAGGAAATCTAGTGAGTTACTTACCTGCCGCACTACTCATATTAGCTTAAAAAGGCTATCCTGTATTGATTTGAGCGATATATGGAGAATGGAATTTTTCTTTGCAAAGTTTGGTAATTTGCAAAAACCTAGACAGGCGATTAGTAAACATATTTTTATGACTAGTTTTATTTTCTCAATATTTACGCTGTTTCCATAGATCACAAATTACCCTAGCTTCGTTAGTCTTGATTTAATTGCCATTGGCACGAAAGTACATTTCACGGTGGCATAAATAAATTGGCTAAACAAATTATATGTATATAGTACATTATAAATAAGAAACACAAATAGTTTCCAACGCAAAATCGGACGAATGTAAGTAAGTCACATTTGATGTACATTAGGGTGGTCCCCAAATATATTGAGTCAAATTTTCTTCAACCTCATCCCCTAGGTCGATGCTAATATATGTATCTAGTCGAAGAAACAAAATTTTTGTCCCAGTCGGAGACGATTAAGGGGTGTGGCACAGGAATTAAAGTTCAGAAAACTCTATGGAGACTGAAATTTAATTAAATTTTTGTATACCCATGTATGTGTGTGTGTTTTTGCTGCGTGTCGCGGACTCATCTTTTGTTAAACCCTTTGCGTGCCTGTAGTGATGGGCGAGTCCGAGATGTTTAGACAATCGAGAGAATCGCCATCATTGCAAAATCACAATCGAGTCAAAAGTTGACTCGCTGCTCGACTACACAAGCGAGATGTTTTTGCGATTGTTCCGAGTCGGCGGGCCGGCTGTTGTTTTGATGATATGTTTTAGTTGATAAAATAAACTGAATGAGGTTTGTTGATAAAGAAAGTAGGATTTTTAATGGAAGTGAGGCAAATACATAAATAAATTAACCAAATTAAAAATATGCTATACATAGACGCTGCATTATTGCAATCACAAGTAAAGAGTGTCGTGCATAATAATAATAAGGGTATTCATTTAAGAGTATAAGTTTATAAAGTGTAAATTTCTATCAGTTTACACACACTGTTATATGAACGCACCTAATAATTTTTTTTCGTAAACTTGTCATCAGCTGTGCTATTGTCAAAATTTATTTAAAACTATATCTACATATATTAAAGACATATATTAAAATATGCCAAAAATAAGTGAGAAATCCAAATTAAAACGACTTTACAAGGAAATTTTTGTAAATGACTTACTGATGCTAGAGGTTTCTGTTGCGCAAGGTTGCTTTTTTCGAGTTTACAGCGTTTACACACTGAAATGTGCGCGTAAATTTCTCAACCATGCGTAAATGATTTTCCATACAAAATTTGACAGTTCGTTTACAAACTTTTTAATTTACAAGTTTACACACTTTACGAGGCATTTATAAGGTTAAATGAATACCCTTAATAATTAATTATTTAAACATTAATAAATTTTCTGAAGTGAGACGCTTATGAAACAAATGAATTTTACGAGTAGCAAAAACGGCAATAGATTTGTACCACTCTGTATGTTTTTTAAAGCAATTTTAATATTCAAGCGGCAACAACAAATATGTATTTTTTGCAGCGAGTCCGAGATGTTGTAGGGTTGCTTTGAAAACGAGAGGAATCGTTGGCGAGACCGAGATGTTTTAGCGATTGTTTCGACTGACGGCCATTTACGACTTGACTCGAATACGAATGAAAACCATCGAGAGCATTCGAGATGTTTCAACAATCGAGAGAATCGAATAAAACATCTCGGACTCGCCCATCACTACGTGCCTGCATACCTGGTGATTCGACAACAACAAACAATCGTTTTGCGCATGCATGTTGAAGCCAGCCGGCTCAAGCTGCCTTGCGCAATGAAAAGAGAAGATGTGAAGATGTGTTCGTATGTGCATATGTACAATCAATTCACTCTTATTGGTAGTCAATCAAAAACCCTCCATGTCGGACTTGGGCAGTGCACGCGAAGCGGGTAGGGGCAGTAACTGTAGAGAGAAATTCCGGTACAATTAAGAAGCCAACCAAACCAACTCTTTAATTCAAAATCAACCACGAAAATTGTGTAAATATAATTTCCATAAATAAAATACGAATGTTTGTAGGTACATATTCGACGTTCACTTGCTATACATATAACGTGGCGTTTTACCTTAACTTGTCTGCCAATCCATGGCATATTTGTGTACATAGATGTCTACGTACATATGTTTGTACGCCACGCAAGCGCGGAAAGGTGAAATTGAGTCTTGATTTGTATACATACATACATACCTACATATGTACATGGCAGCGGCGTCAGCAGATTAAGGTTCAGGGGGGCAGAGGCATACCATCGGAGTGTACTTATGCCATAAAAAAGCTTTTGAGAGTTTTACTATATGGATAGTGGTGTTTCTCTCTGTGTAGAAATTATTCCGGCCCAAAAGTTCTGTTGCACAGTGTTATAGAAACTTACAATGAAATTTTACTATTTGGGGGGTCTTTCTCCCCAAGCAGCACGCACTTGCCTACGCCCATTTACATATGTGCACCTACATACATGTACATATGTATATATGTATGTATGTATTAATTTGATGTCGCCGTCACTGTTCTAATTAAAATATGCAAATACGTGCTCTCATTTTTATTACGAAAGCAGGTTGAAGAAACACGATTCCACATACATACATAAATGACTTGTTAACGGCATTTCATGACTGAAATATATAAATTTGCACGGAACAAATATTTTTGCTGCATAAATAATTTCATGTTTGGATATACCTACATACATATTTTGCTAAAAAATAAGTTATCGTGATGGGTCAAGCACCAAAGAAAGACAACATTTCAATTTAGTAATAACACTGTGCTCAATTAGGTATCTACGAGGAATTTATCACATCTATTTTTCCCTACAAGTTGGGGGAACCTGGAACTTTGTTAACGCTTCATTGCCTTGGAAAATGTTCCAGCTCCAATTTCAGTGAGAAGTTTTCTTATGAACGAAGTACACTCGAAGGGTGAGCCCACTAATACTGATTCCTATCAATGATATCAATTAGTTGAAAATCAATAAATTGTCCATCTTCATGCTCCAAGCATCACTTCATATAATATTGCTATCGGCCATGTCCCGTACCGCAGTTACGTCAGGATGGTTAGTAAGAGGTAACAGTCTTGTTGAGGAAAGATTTCACTTCTGTACTGTCTACTCAGTAAAATTGACAATTGTTGCCCTCAGCGATTTCTAGCAAATTTAATTTCAAGGCTGAAATTATTAAGCAGTATCTGGCTTTGGAAAAAAGTTTGTGTGGCCTTCTTTTTCCATGCGGAATCTTTTAGAAAGTTCATAATTGTTCGTTCTTCTATATAAGCACTTGATTATTCCAAATCAAAAAACATAGCGACATCTGACCGAATGGAGCAAGGTTGCCAGCTTTTAGCATCGCCACTATTTTAATGCGCTGAAAATGATGGTCTTAACAAATATAAAATTTATTGCACGAAGAAAAACAATTTTATGTTGGCTCCTGTTGTGGCGCAACTCCACAAATCTTTTCATTGCTGCTTCTTTGGCAATGATTTGCTTTTATGTTAATGTTTTCCCTTTATTCACTTTTGGTTTTATTATTTGTGTGCACAGTTACTATTTTTCATTTCCGTTCCGTTCTAGTTGATTGCAAGTTATTACTTTCCGATCTATTCCTCTTACTACCGAAGCGTCGTCACAGGCATCATTAGCGTTATTAGCATCCTTTAAAGTTTTCCTTTTCTTTCAACATACACACCTGCACATATTTCCATACATGTATGTACATATATTTGTTCTTATGTAGATAATTGCTCCCATGTGTCTGCTGATACTTAACTTTAGATGAACTGCGAAAGTTTATGTACCATTGACGGGATCCATTACCTTGTTAAACTGACTCCGTCTCTCTGACTAACTTAAAGTCATCATCGTTGTTTACTTGGCGTTTTTTATGATTTTCACTGTCAGCTCAACTCTGCTGCTCGCTCTTCTCGTCGTCGACATGGCATCGACGTCAGCGTCAATAGTTAGTTGAAATGCAAAATGACATGTTTGACGACGGTTTTGAATGTGCCGGTGGCGATGAAGATCAAGTGATGGCACACGGGTGATACTGATACACATACGAATATAATGGGTTTGCATTTGGTATCTACGGTGCCATTTGACATGGCTTGTAAATGGTTTGTTCACTGTCGCGGCTATGGAATGATGGTGGTGCGGCTAAACGTCAAACACTGTCAAAGCAAAGCTCATAAACTGCAAGTGAAGTGCACAAAGAAAAGGAAAAGAATCATGCTAACAAGCTCATCCTAAGCACATTAGTTTAGTTAAGTTCTGCTTTCTTCTTCTTTTTTTTTAATAATAGTAAAAAGCAAATTTCATGTGCTCTAATACAGAGAGAGAGAGAGAGAGAGTTCTAGACAGAAACGACAATGTAACAACAATAGCCGGCCGATGGTCGCACTGACGAGGAGTTGACGACTTCTTATTTATGCTTTAGTACCAACGCAACCCACCACCACCGCCACTGTCAACTCTGACAGCAAGTTGCTATTTCATGTCAAGCATTGTCCAGCATCCACGCGACCAGCGCCAGAGCCCATCAGGCCAGCTCGGTGGCGAGTTAAATATGCACATTTGAAGTATGTACTTTGGGAGTTGGAAGAGTTATTAGCCACTTTTTCGGAATGTAGCCACCACAATGACACGGTTAGTTATGACTAAGCCTCGACGGCCGTCGCAATTCCCCGCTGAACTCGCTGTGGCAGTAGAAGCGGCCCACCTGTGTGTGACTACACATGTAAAGTGGTCACCAAAAACAAATTCCGAAACAAAGCATGTCCACGTTTTGCTACCAGAAATTGTCTGCCATCGAAGTTAATTGGATATTAGTCGAGCAGAATAGAAAATAAAGAAGCTCTAAAAAAGCAGATGAGTTATGCTGTTGTCGTCGTTTTCAACATCATTCTCCTGCTACTTACACCGATCATTGCCCACCATTCAATTGACAAGGTATGAGGCACTTATTGTATTGCAATTTCTCGGAATGCTTACATTCTAATTTTACTTTCAATCATAAAATCTGTTTGTGGCAAATGTACATATGTATATGTATTTGTCAAAACTTATAGAAATGTAAGAATATATGGCCGCAGCTTCATATCTCTTACCGAATTGTATAAAGCACACTTTATAGCCATTAACTCGTTACGCATATTATCACTCTGCCACTCGAGGTCATAGTTCAAGGTATTTATAATTATTCTTATTCCACTCAACAATAATGTTAAATAAGCCAAAAGTTAGTGGAATTAGTGTGAGATGTGCAGAAGTCAATGTAAGTAATAGCGCACAGTGGGCATAAATCCAC